>JAJHUQ010000066.1:0-326585 GCA_035773235.1 Eospalax fontanierii | reverse complement strand
CTCCACTGTGTCTGACCTGGCATCTTATATCTGACAGACACAGCTATTTGGAATGTATTAACCAAACCCAGTTTCCACAGCCAGGAGGTCATCATCACGTAGCATCCTAAGGCTTGTAGCTGAGATCTCTTCTTTGCTGTAACTGCCCTACTTAATGTTTCCACCAATGTATCTGAAAAGTATGTTGATTTATGATTTTTCTTTGTTCTGTTAGTATAAAAAGTACATGAAATTGCTTCTGTGTTGGAACATGGAATTTGATGGTAACCTGAATTTGTGTTACTAGGACATGGTCACTCATATTCTGTTCCATAATAGTTTATCATCTCTTATCCCTCTTGAGGGGAGAGCTCTTTACGGACACACACAATGGTCTTTTATTTAATGAACAGAAGGGATAGGACACAACAACTGGGAGCTTTGAAGCATAAGTTTACCTTCTGCAACAAAGGTCTAGTCGTTGAAGATGAGATGTTAATACACGTGCCTTGATCTAGTAGTAGCTGACTACTAGGCCTGGTTGTGAGTTTAAATTACGCTGTAACATCCAAAATGTGCTCAAAGAACTGTTAGGTAAGTTATTGATGTTATATTATATAGGAAAATAAAATCCTCCCTGTTTCTACACCTTCACTTTACATGAAAGAGTTGCTACTTTAAAGAACCATTTAGATGGGTCTGTAGCTCTAAGGCAGAGGCACTTTTAGAAGAAATCAATTCATGGATTTTTCAACTGATTATGTGATGGTAGGGCACTCAGTAGATGGGGGCAGGGATCCTCAAGTTTGGTGGTAGAGTAAGCTACTTGGTTAAGACCCTTTCTTGAAGAGAGCTGAGAGACAGAGAGAGAGACAGAGAGAGACAGAGAGAGAGAGACAGAGAAGAAAGGGGAAGGAACAGGGAAGGAAGGGAAGGGAAGGGGGATAAAGAGGGAGAACTAAATGGAAACGGAGGAGGAGGGAGGGAAAAGCTCCTGGTCACATCCTCAGCATGTCTTCTAGAAACAGGGTATTAGTTTAGGAAAAAGGACAAAAGGACAAAAAAAACCAGACACACACCACCTTTGAACTCCTCTCTTCACCCCTTACTGGCATCTGTAGGCTCGAGCTCCGGCAGAAGTAAGGACATCTTTGAATTAGACAGTTCCCGGCATTTCTAGCGTCTGGGAGGAACAAGTGTATTGTCAGATCAATGGGAATTTCCAGCTTCCAATGCAAGAAAAATAAACTGCTCGGGGTTCTTTTGTGTGTTTATCCTAACTGCCTAACCTATTGCTCTCATAACTATTCGACTTTCCTCCTCTCCCTCTGTCTTCCTTTCATCTCTCTCTCTCTCTGTATATGTGTGTGTGTGTGTCATTCTCTCTCCCTCTCTCTCTCTCTCTCTCTCTCTCTCTCTCTCTCTCACAAACACATACTTCCTTCACTTCCTTTTCACCCTCTACCCTCTACCCTCCTTTCATCACACACACACATACCCACACATACCCACACACAAACACACACCCTTCTCCCTCCCCTCACTCATTCTCCTCCACCTTTAAGTGCAAGAATTGCCATTCTACTTTCTTTCTCCAAACTTGGAGCTATTCTTAACACATTTTTACTAGCATCAGACATAGATATATATTTGGAAAATCTCCTCATATATGCCCACGCACTGTCCAGTGGGGCTAGAGATGAGAAAACAATGGAATCCTTCCTATTTTGTATCTGCCTGAATGATTGTCACGAAACCAAGAATCCTTTCTCTCTTCCCACATAACTGTGTTCCCGATCTTGGAAGTCCTTCAGCTATCTGTAAGACAAATATAGGCTAACGCCACATAAACACTGAATTCAACATTTCTGCCAGTTTAAAGGCTATAGATCAGAAGGATCTCAGTGTAGTGCAAGCATTCTCTCATTCCAGAACTACACTACTTCATCACCTCACAAAGAAAACTCTGCTGCCATCAAAACTCACTCCCTATCCTCCCTCCCTTCCTACTACTTGGCACCTTGAAAGCGTCCCGTCTCTGTTTATGCTTTTCAGTCTTCTAGATAGTTTATATAATTCAAATCATCTAGTATGTGGTCTCTTGTGTCTGGCTTTTTTCAAGTGTTCAACATTTTCAGTGCTCATGCATGTTACAGAATGTATCATCTTTTGTTATTTTTATTTCAAACTATGAAATGAGGTCTATTCTTGCTTCCTGTATCAAGTACTTTTGAATTTTTAAAGACCTTCTTTTGTAAATGAGTGTAATTTAGACACTTGATTCTACAGCGAGGTATGAAACGTGTGTGGTGTGTGTGTGTGTGTGGTGTGTGTGTGTGTGTGTGTGTGTGTGAAGTTGTTTCTTGTGGTCAAGGATCAAAATCAGGACTATAGTAAGCATTCTCCTAATGAGCTTTTCCCCTAGCCCGAGATAAATATTTTAGATGGGACCACAGAACCAGTTAACTCTGTTTCATTTGTATCTTCAATGCTAAACTTCCTTAGGGGACAGATTATACGTTTCAATGTTTATCTTTTGACTGACAGCTTAATTTTTTTTATTAGTACTTTTAGTACGGCATAAAAATTCCCTGGATAAACCACATTTGGTTGAATCGATTATTTGAATACAGTTCAGAATCTTATCTCCTTGTATATTGTTACTACTGTAACATATATAGACAATAGAGAGTCATTCCAATCTGCTGTCGTCTGCACAATCTACAGCTGTTGCTTCATCTTACAAAAATGCCTTGGTGGTTTATATGGGAGTGGGGATGCAAAGCGTGTTGTTTCTTCCTACTTTACTTCATCACAATTTTTTTTTTAATCAGAATGATATCTCTTTGTTTCATTTAGTAAGTCATAACATGATCATATAACACTAGGATTTCTGTAATAAGTTATTCTGAATTCTTTGTATAAGGGTTCGAAATGTGAAGTTGATAACTATAACCCTTGAATTATCCTGAAGAAACCACTATTAGCATTGTGAAACACAGATATTCTTTTTTTGTTTTAAGCTCTTTTATAATAAAAATAAATTGCCTCCTTTCAGGACTTTTTAACTTAATATCTACAAGTTTATCCTATGTGCAGTTATCATAAGCAACCTGCACTCCCAACCATGTGATTTTTATTTTTCAGGTCCCTTGGTATAGAGTAAATATTGAATGGTGATGATTCTGACTACGTTGTCTGTGTAGTTTATCACTGAGCTCGTTCAAGTTTTGATACTTGAGTTAGATCAAAAATAGTGTACAAAGGTTTTTATTTAAGAAAAAACATTCTAAACAGAATGTTTAGAAGATAAGCAAAATTATTACTCATACTATCAGAAAACTTCACACAAGTAAAAGCCTTCATTTTACCAATAGATGTTTTATAATCAATTCAAAGTAAAATTTGAAACAAATTGTTGTGGAAATGAAACCCAAATGAATGAAAACCTGTTATTTCCATAGTGATGAAGGGAAGCTATAAAATTTATCAAAGAGGAAGTTTTCACATCCATACTTTGGTTTTCTGCAGTGTACAGGGCCCCAGAGAAACACATGAATACACATAGTCGAGGAACAACTGCTACGCACATTTAAGGAAGTGCAACTAATACAGCATTAAGCTGTGGGGTGTATCTAAGGGCAAGAATTAGACAGCTATGGTATTAAACAGCTAGTTCTGGTGATCTAGCTAATACTCTGTTAAGCAACCCTAAACTTATGTGGAAGCACTTCAAAACATCTTGAATATTTATACAATAAATATCTATGTACTCCTCCTTTGCAACCCAAAAGTAGATAACAAGCTTTACTTTCTCCCACAAGGAATTCAGTATTCAAACTAAAGGTGAAAACTCCAGGGCCAGGGCTGTAAATTACAGTGATAGTGTACCATTGCATAGGTCCAAGTTGAAGCCAAAGTCGCATGATGGCCAAACCGGCTTGCTCAGCTGTTGCAGCAGCTGTTGCTCCCTGGTGGGGTCCGTCGGCTGTGATCTGCTAAGTTGGTTGTTTGGTGGCAAGTGGGCTGCCCTAGCCCAGTTCTCAGTGTATGGAAGGGTGCAAACCTTCTCTTCCGTTCGCCACAGGGTGTGCAGATCTGAAGAAACATCTGCAGACAGCAAATTGTCTATCTGCTGAGGGATCTTGGGTTTCCGATGAGGACGATACTTATAGTTTGGATATTTCTTTCTGTGTAGGATCTGAAGTCTCTGTGCCTCCTGAAAGAATGGCCATTTTTCCGCATCTGTAAGCATTTTCCACTGATATCCCAGCTGCTTACTAATCTCTGAGTTTGGAATGCTGGGGTTCTCAAGGGCCAACTTGCGTCTGTGACTCCTGGACCACACCATAAAGGCATTCATTGGCCGCTTGATACGAATCTGGAGAAATTCTCTACTATTTCCACGGGTTCCAAAGCATATGTTTTCTCCAGAGGTGAGGACATCCTGCGGCTGTGGCACTGGACTATAATCATCGCAGTTCAATGCTCTGAGCATAGCAGAATACTGTGGCAAGCTTTAAAGAAAAGGAAAAAAGGGAAATTAGAAGGACACGACAAAGTTAAAGGCTAAGCAGTGTAAGACTTGCTTTGTGATTCAAAACGCACATGTCCTAAAGACTTTGTTATCTAAACTTTGTAATAGAATATTCATCACTCCTCCCCCAACCCAGAGCCCAGCCCCAGCCCACCTAGCAGGCAGGATCCTCTGGACCTACCTATTCTTAACCAAAACAGTGTAATTTAATAACACAAAGTGTTAACAGGTCCACTACTAATCTGCCACCCAGGAGGGCCTCTAGTCTCTTTAAAAATGCAAAATAGACTTTATCACCTTCTCTTTTATGAACATACACACCAAAATATGAGGGTATGGCAATATACCCCAATATGGGGGCCACTACTGAATTACTTTTTTGTTGTCAATAATATCTGCACCATTACCTTTAAAAACCAACTCTTAAACACCTTCTATAGAATTAAGCCAAACACAATGATGGGAAAACCACCCAATACTGAGTTTATAGTGGTGTTCAATATCCGTTCAATTCTGACAGATACTTGGGAATTGGATGCTAGTATGACCTACACTGACAAGTATCAGAATCTTAACATCCAATTTAAAACTTTAACACTCCTTTTCTAGAGAAGTAGCATTTAGCTCTTGAAGGTTTCCTTAAAAGAAAAACATTATCTTGGAACTGAAATAGTTCCAATGAAGTGTTAATACTAAAAACGGATGACATTGTTTTTGTTGTTGTTCCTGGGTCAGAAAATGGTATACTTTTTTAGTCACTGAGTTTTTCACCCACATGTAACTAGTGATTTAAAAAAGACTTTGAATTCTGAATTAAATCCATAACTAACAACCTACAGACAACAATCTTTTGCATTTAGAGTGTGTCGACTTTCAAAAAAAAATTGCATGACTTACTAAATGAAACAAAGAGATATCATTCTGATTAAAAAAAAAATTGTGATGAAGTAAAGTAGGAAGAAACAACACGCTTTGCATCCCCACTCCCATATAAACCACCAAGGCATTTTTGTAAGATGAAGCAACAGCTGTAGATTGTGCAGACGACAGCAGATTGGAATGACTCTCTATTGTCTATATATGTTACAGTAGTAACAATATACAAGGAGATAAGATTCTGAACTGTATTCAAATAATCGATTCAACCAAATGTGGTTTATCCAGGGAATTTTTATGCCGTACTAAAAGTACTAATAAAAAAAATTAAGCTGTCAGTCAAAAGATAAACATTGAAACGTATAATCTGTCCCCTAAGGAAGTTTAGCATTGAAGATACAAATGAAACAGAGTTAACTGGTTCTGTGGTCCCATCTAAAATATTTATCTCGGGCTAGGGGAAAAGCTCATTAGGAGAATGCTTACTATAGTCCTGATTTTGATCCTGACCACAAGAAACAACTTCACACACACACACACACACACACACACACACACACACACACACACACGTTTCATACCTCGCTGTAGAATCAAGTGTCTAAATTACACTCATTTACAAAAGAAGGTCTTTAAAAATTCAAAAGTACTTGATACAGGAAGCAAGAATAGACCTCATTTCATAGTTTGAAATAAAAATAACAAAAGATGATACATTCTGTAACATGCATGAGCACTGAAAATGTTGAACACTTGAAAAAAGCCAGACACAAGAGACCACATACTAGATGATTTGAATTATATAAACTATCTAGAAGACTGAAAAGCATAAACAGAGACGGGACGCTTTCAAGGTGCCAAGTAGTAGGAGGGAGGGAGGATAGGGAGTGAGTTTTGATGGCAGCAGAGTTTTCTTTGTGAGGTGATGAAGTAGTGTAGTTCTGGAATGAGAGAATGCTTGCACTACACTGAGATCCTTCTGATCTATAGCCTTTAAACTGGCAGAAATGTTGAATTCAGTGTTTATGTGGCGTTAGCCTATATTTGTCTTACAGATAGCTGAAGGACTTCCAAGATCGGGAACACAGTTATGTGGGAAGAGAGAAAGGATTCTTGGTTTCGTGACAATCATTCAGGCAGATACAAAATAGGAAGGATTCCATTGTTTTCTCATCTCTAGCCCCACTGGACAGTGCGTGGGCATATATGAGGAGATTTTCCAAATATATATCTATGTCTGATGCTAGTAAAAATGTGTTAAGAATAGCTCCAAGTTTGGAGAAAGAAAGTAGAATGGCAATTCTTGCACTTAAAGGTGGAGGAGAATGAGTGAGGGGAGGGAGAAGGGTGTGTGTTTGTGTGTGGGTATGTGTGGGTATGTGTGTGTGTGATGAAAGGAGGGTAGAGGGTAGAGGGTGAAAAGGAAGTGAAGGAAGTATGTGTTTGTGAGAGAGAGAGAGAGAGAGAGAGAGAGAGAGAGAGAGGGAGAGAGAATGACACACACACACACATATACAGAGAGAGAGAGAGATGAAAGGAAGACAGAGGGAGAAGAGGAAAGTCGAATAGTTATGAGAGCAATAGGTTAGGCAGTTTAGGATAAACACCCAAAAGAAAACCGAGCAGTTTATTTTTCTTCCATTGGAAGCTGGAAATTCCCATTGATCTGACAATACACTTGTTCCTACCAGACGCTAGAAATGCCGGGAACTGTCTAATTCAAAGATGTCCTTACTTCTGCCGGAGCTCGAGCCTACAGATGCCAGTAAGGGGTGAAGAGAGGAGTTCAAAGGTGGTGTGTGTCTGGTTTTTTTGTCCTTTTGTCCTTTTTCCTAAACTAATACCCTGTTTCTAGAAGACATGCTGAGGATGTGACCAGGAGCTTTTCCCTCCCTCCCTCCTCCGTTTCCATTTAGTTCTCCCTCTTTATCCCCCTTCCCTTCCCTTCCTTCCCTGTTCCTTCCCCTTTCTTCTCTGTCTCTCTCTCTCTGTCTCTCTCTGTCTCTCTCTCTGTCTCTCAGCTCTCTTCAAGAAAGGGTCTTAACCAAGTAGCTTACTCTACCACCAAACTTGAGGATCCCTGCCCCCATCTACTGAGTGCCCTACCATCACATAATCAGTTGAAAAATCCATGAATTGATTTCTTCTAAAAGTGCCTCTGCCTTAGAGCTACAGACCCATCTAAATGGTTCTTTAAAGTAGCAACTCTTTCATGTAAAGTGAAGGTGTAGAAACAGGGAGGATTTTATTTTCCTATATAATATAACATCAATAACTTACCTAACAGTTCTTTGAGCACATTTTGGATGTTACAGCGTAATTTAAACTCACAACCAGGCCTAGTAGTCAGCTACTACTAGATCAAGGCACGTGTATTAACATCTCATCTTCAACACTAGACCTTTGTGCCAGAAGGTAAACTTATGCTTCAAAGCTCCAGTTGTTGTGTCCTATCCCTTCTGTTCATTAAATAAAAGACCATTGTGTGTGTCCGTAAAGAGCTCTCCCCTCAAGAGGGATAAGAGATGATAAACTATTATGGAACAGAATATGAGTGACCATGTCCTAGTAACACAAATTCAGGTTACCTCAAATTCCATGTTCCAACACAGAAGCAATTTCATGTACTTTTTATACTAACAGAACAAAGAAAAATCATAAATCAACATACTTTTCAGATACATTGGTGGAAACATTAAGTAGGGCAGTTACAGCAAAGAAGAGATCTCAGCTACAAGCCTTAGGATGCTACGTGATGATGACCTCCTGGCTGGTGGAAACTGGGGTTTGGTTAATACATTCCAAATAGCTGTGTCTGTCAGATATAAGATGCCAGGTCAGACACAGTGGAGGGCAAAGACTGGCTGATTAGAGAGATAACGATAGCCTAAGAGAAATCGTAATCACGCTGTGCACCTGTAGCATTTCAAACAGTCCACAGTCACTGAGGTTCTAATCAGTTAATGAGTCTTGCAGGAGGTTCAGCTGAAGGTGCTTTTGCTTTTGCTGGGAGCATGCATTCACCTGTGTTATATGGGTCCAACCTTTGTTCCTCACTGAAGGCTCAATACTTTCTCCATTGGTTTGTGTCAAGAAAAGCTAAGCTGCTGCCAATATTAAATTTACGTAGGATTAACTAAAAACATTAGGAAACTGTTATCTGCTTCTTCTGTTCACCTCTTTATTTTGCCCTATACTGGGAAGCAAGCCCAGAGCCTTGTGCAGGAAGTACTCTGCCATGAGCCATATCCCTCACCTTAACAAGCTCAGTTTATCTTTTAGAAAAATGCCGAGAAGTACTTGGAGTGATTTCACACTGACTTCCATTCATGTTACAATTAAAATTAATTAAATTTAATGGTAATTTAGATATTTGAATCAAGTTAATTTACATTGATGTATACCTATGTAGTTGACTTGTTTTTGGTTAAGTCACTCTTGTAGCATCACTTTCATTTTCCACACTGAACACAGGTACACAGAGAACAGTATACAGTCAACTGAGAATGAATGCAAGGACATCACTTTTTCTTTAAAATGGTTCATGTCTTTTAAAAAAATACTTATTTGGGGCTGGAGAGATGGCTCAGCAATCAAAAGCACTGACTGTTCCCAGCATCCCTGTCCTAACTCCAGTTCCAGGATATCCGACACCCTCTTCTGACCTCCAAGGGTATTATTGCATGACACAGGTGCACTTATCCACAAGCAAGAAATACACTCATACACATAATAAAATAAAATAAAATACTTAAAAATAAAATAATACTTACTTTGTGTGTCTGGGTGTATGGGTGTGTGTGTGTGTGGGGGGGGGGAGAGAGAGAGAGAGAGAGAGAAAGAGGAGGGGGGAGAGAGGCAGACAGAGAGAGAGTCGGGGTACCGGGTAGAGCATGGGGCCAATGAAGGCCAGAAGACCGCATCTGAATTGCTCAGAGTCAGCATTTCAGGCTTTTGGGTAATACGTCACCCAGCTTATTATGTGGGTGCTGGAATCTGAACTCTGCTCCTTGTGATTGCACAGCAAACACTACTGACTGCTGAGCCATCTCTTTGGCCCCCTTTCTCCCATGTAAGCCATCAAAATGCAAGTACATGTACCCCTTCTCCCAGCACTTTGATTATGAACTGTTTGTAAAAAGCTCAATAGTAGGTAGGAACTAAAAGATAAAAGCAACAAAAGAAAAAGCAGATAACTCTGCATCACAGCAAAGTTTAAGGCTTTGGTCCAAGGACATAAATGAGTGAAAAAATGTATTTTCATAATTCTACATTTATAATTTTTTTTAATCCTTTTTTGACATAGGGTGTCCCTGTAGCCCTACCTGACCTAGAACCTGCTATGTAGGTCATCAGTGTGGTCTTGATCTCATAGAGGTATGCCTGTCTCTGCCTCCTGACTGCTGGGACTTAAAGGCATGTGCCACCACACCAGACTTCCATTAATGATTTTTAAGCCATACTTAATAACTGCTTCCCTTGAGGAAAAGTCATTTTGATTCCTAGCTTTTGTTGTTTTGCTTTACAGAATGTTGGGCATAGAACCCAGGACCTTGCACATGCTGGGTAAGTGCTGAACTGCATCCAGTCCCCCTTTTAAAATCATGCTGGATTTTTACATGGCTATGAACTAACTCAAAGAATCAAACTGAGAGTGTGTTGAACTGCTGGGATTCAAATTAACACCCAGTTCTTTAACTGACAAGGTTGTAGACTTCTCAGACTTTTAGCAAATAAATCATTATAATCTGATTCACATATACACATGAGTACTTCCATGGCATCTCCATTCCAAGAGGTGTGCTTGTGGTAGACAATTGCTTGTGTAAACAATACATTTCCTCTCTTATAACTTACCACTTTGATCTTTCCAAAATATAGGAATTTGTCTCCAAAATCCAAGAGTTTAAACAGAGGAAGCAATTTGGAGTACTCTGGAGCAGCAGTTACTGATGGTATGAAACTCCTATCTCTGCTAGTCACACCTGAGCTCTGAAAACAGAAAACTGATCTCATACACTCAACTCCTTTTCATCTTGAAAACAGGTAACCACACTCCTTTCTTTCAATTACTGATGCACAAGTGTAAACTATTCTTTTAAATATCCCTAATCAGCTCAGATACTCCCTTGTATAAGATGAAGTTTGCTTTTGATCATTTCCAGGGTCTTCTTTCTGTTCCATTCTGTCCAAGGTCAACTACACTCCTCTTTCCCTGGTGAACCACCAGCTGTTTGACCAAAATATAAAAAATAGCTTTTCATAATGACTAGTGGAAGTGTTCTGTTCTACTGCTCTGTATGTCTATCATTTTCTTGCTCTGTGGAATTATGATCACAGACTATTTTCACTCTGTTTCTAAAGTTGTGAAATATTTTCCTTAGGTTCCAAATGCTTGTTCAGGTGGTGAATACCTCTCAGTTTCCTGCCAAGAATTTCTTTTTAGGGCCTGGCAGCATGCTAGGCAAGCAGTCTACCACTGAGACTCCCACAAATTGCCCCAGCCCTCCTTCTTTAGGAGAGTGAGAGCTTATCTTTGGACAGATGCTTTTTTAACTCTGCACTCATAATTTCATTTACCTTTTTTATCCTTTAACCCTTTCAACAATAATGTAATAGTGGCCATTATAATGTGCTTCCCTGTCTTGGTCCTGTCAACTTTACAACTGCTTTAGTATCATACCAGCTAAAAAGGCTGTTGATTGTAAAGTTTCCTTTATGCTGAAATCCAACCTCCCAAGAGAAATCTGAGTAATCACAAGCCCTTTATAGTTTCATATTACCTATCATTTATATATCTTGTTTGAATTAATTTGGAAACGGTTAAATACTTACTTGGGCCAGGTGATGAAGTGATAACTCTAATCTATATATTCTGTGATGGCTAGCTATGAGTATTTTACTGTGCGGTGGATATAATACTTTTATATTTATATATGCATACATATATATATATATATATATATATATATACATATATAATCATTGTGTGCTTCATACAGAACAGCTCAACCAATCCTCATCCTCTTTATATCCCTTTCTCCACCGGCACTCCCCTCCCCAACTCCCCCCCCCCCCCCAGTCTCCCAACTGGAATCCATACATTCTTTCATTTGTGATATGGTCTACTGTGTCAAGTTAGCGTCCCCAACTGACCTCAGTGCCGATCGATCCACTGAGGTCTAATCAGTCTATGCAGAGTCCCTCGATTTAGGAAAACTAGCTCACTCTCTCCCAACAGTAATACTTTTCACCTTTTCACCTTGCGTATACATTATATATATGTATATGTAATCTTCCATTTTTAACACGGCATTTATTTTTTTAACCCTCAATCTAGCCTACTTACAGGTTATTTCTTATTTAAAAGCTTTTATAAGCTTTTTGTTTGGGGGGCTCTTTGTTTTCTTTTCTTTTCATTTGTTTATGAGGCAAGGTCTCACTGGATAGCCCAGGTGGCCTCAGTCTTACCATGAGACCCATACTAGCCTGGATCAGGATACTTGGGGAGCAGGGGAGTACACACTATCACGCTGGGTACCCAGTTTTTTGTTTTAATTCAACCCCAAGGAGTTTTCAGAAAGTCTGATAAGTAAAGAATAAAAACTAGGATTTGCCTAGAGCAGAAGACAAGATTACACTTGAGTTTCTAGAGCGGCAATAGTTGGGACTCCAGGTTAAAATGAGAAGTGTTCAACCTCCAAAGGCACAATTGGGTACATATTGTGTGTGTCTTGCAAACATCACGTTTTATAAGTAGGCTATAAATCTGTAAAATTTAAAGAGGTATTTATCAAGGCCTGTTTGCTTGTCTGGATTGGAGATAGCGTCTTGGTATGGATAGGATAGCTATGAGCTTTCTCTTCTTCCTTGTCCTCCTGAGTGCTGAGATTAACAGGGGTATACCCTGAAACCCAGACCTTGATGAGGGAATTTGAGCATTAAGTGAAAAGCTTTAACTAATTTTGTGTTATTATAACTAATAAATGTGAATCAATTGTTTTATCTGGCTCTTACAAGCATAAAGAAGCCAAGTGTATGTTTATAGCCACACTACACAATACAGATTTCCATTTTAAAAAACATTCATCTGCTTTCATACCTTTCTGTTCAATAGCCTTGTCAGCAGTTAAGTTTATATCCAATAGGTTTGGTAGTCTATGAATTTTCCATTTGTTACTTTTCTGCTGTTTCTCTTTTGTTCTGTTTTGCTTTGCTGGGAGAGCACATGACATTTACTTAGGGAATCTGTCACATGTTGCTAGTATTGTAACCAAGAACCTAAGTTCATTTTCTGCTTGCTACCTGGAAAGGTCAGTAACTCCAGGACAAGTTGTCTGGAAAAACATAAAGTTTTATCTGCAACACTAGCCTACCAAAGAGACGGAGGCTATCTTAGAGAAATACCACATTGCTTAGTATGAGTCACTGTTTTTTTTTTTTTTTTTCCAATTTGTGTGTGTGTGTGTGTGTGTCAGTCTGTCTGTTTCTCTCTCTCTCTTTCTCTCTCTCTGTGTGTGTGTGTGTGTGTATGTGTGTATTGTTGTGTGTGGTGTGTGTGCAGGTACAAATGATCATGCTTGAGCACATGAAGGCAGAGCAGGATATGGTCTGTTTTTCTTTATTGGTCTCCATCTGATTGACCCCAAAGGACAACTTTCAACTCAAGAGGATAAGGGATAGCTTATTCCAGACCCAAATAAGAGTGACCACGGCCCAGAAACACAGAGTCAAGTCACCCAAAATCCCATGTTCCAATATGGTAACATAAATCAAGACACTTTTTAAATACATCGGTGGAGACACCAAAGAGGTGGGTTATATAGCAAAGTGGGGATAATTCTACTATAGACCTTGGAAGCTATCTGACAGGCCTCCTAGCCCTTGGGCTGGTGGAAGCTGTTGTTCTGTTAAGTTAGTACATCTCAAAAGGCCTTTATCTGTTACTCACATATGTTAGCTCAAACACAGCTGTGGGCCAGGAATGGTTAGTAAGGAGGGTAAAGATAACCCAAGATCAATGATTTTTAGGCTTTGACCCACAACATTCCAAATTCTTTATAATCACTGAAGTTCTAATCTGTTGCTCAGGTTCAAAGAATGTCAAGTTTGAAGATGCAGATTTTTAATTTTTTTTCTGGGCACTTTTACTCACAATCTTATTGCCTTGAGCCAGGGTCTCTCACTGAACCAAGAGCTCATAGTTTTGGTGAGGCTGACTGGCCAGTGAGTTCTCGGGATCTACTTTTCTTCTCTCCGGCTCCCTGAACCTTGAAGTTATAAGCACGTACAATCATGTCCCCCAGATTAGTACAGGGGTGCTGGGGACTGAAACTCAGGTCCTCTTGGTTGCACAGCAAGCGCTCTTAGCCACTGAGCCGCTCCCCACGTGCCAAACATTCCATTGTTAATTATCCATCTTTACAAATACCCCAAATGCCCCTTTGGGGGAAAGGAACCCTCAATTTAGAGATAGAAATCAGGCACCTTCATTTACCATGTACTTTGGAAAGGAAATAATGAAAGATTCTCATACTTTCCAGAACATTTTATACATGGGCAATTCCAGTTTGGGATGCATAGGAAGGGACTTCTTGCTGCTCAGATGTATCAATTGTTGTGTGTGCATGGTGTTCTCAAAAGACTTTCTTTTGTACTGTTTATTTTAAATTTGATTTTGTTTTTTATTTTGTATGGGAGTGTGCGCAGTATGTGTGGAGTGAATATGTGGTGGTCAGAGGACCACCTGTGGGCAATGGTTCTCATCTTCTACCATGAGGTCCCTGGGGATGGAATTCCAGTCATCGGGCCTGATGGGAGACATCTTTACCTGCTTAATTGTCTCACTGTCCATGAACTAATTAAAATAATCATAATAATAATAATGAAAGATTAGCTAATCACATTTGTGTGTGTGTGTGTGTGTGTGTGTGTGTGTGTGTGTGTGTGTATGTCTGAAGAAGTTGTTTGTAATGGGAAAAGATGTGAAGAATCTAAATATCTAAAGGTTCCTGTTTATTATATTGTACGCACATATACATCACGTAGCAGTAATATGAAAATTAATGAAATAATGTGTATACCCCTAACTGTTCTACATTCCATGCAATCTGTGTTTCTGGTCATCTGTGTCTAGACCAGGGGTTTCCAGGT
Organism: Eospalax fontanierii; assembly: GCA_035773235.1. Classification (NCBI taxonomy): domain Eukaryota; kingdom Metazoa; phylum Chordata; class Mammalia; order Rodentia; family Spalacidae; genus Eospalax; species Eospalax fontanierii. The sequence continues at coordinate 312,040 of JAJHUQ010000066.1, read as the reverse complement.
TCTCAACATCTCATTCAAAGAACCAAAGAAGCTTCTACCAAAAGCAGAATACAAAAGGATTTTTCAGAAACCAAGTACAGAGCAGATACCATGCAAAGCAAGCAGCGGACATCAAGCAAGATTGCTCAAGATCATCTGGTTATTGCTCCCTACAGCTTCCCTTTGGGGTTCCAGGAGGAAGAGTTGGTTGATACGTGAGGGGTGTGCTTGCATTGTGTAATTCTTTATTCAATGTGTATGTCCTTTCCCATGATGCATCTGATCTTATTCAAATGCATACTGAGGCATAACATGGCAAGTAGGGGATTTTCCCTAAAGCTTCATTTAGAGGACATAGTTTGTCTTACTGTGTATGCACACAGAAGGGGACCAGGCTGAAATGACTCACTTCCCATAGTTCCTGGCTATGTTTCAGCATGTGTTTGGCCTCAAAAGGCCAAACACCTTTAGCACCTGTAGGGTGCTAAAGAATTACTACACATATTACAGCAGAGTGACCAGTTGCTTTGTTTAAATAGAGGTGTGCATATATCTCAAAATACGTAGGGTGCTAAGTGCCTGTTTGGTAAAGGTGCAGGATGGGAGGGGAGGCGTCTTGCATGTTTGTTTGTGTGTGCATGGGTCTGTGTCTGTCTGTCTGTCTGTCTCTCTGTCTAGGTATATCTGGGTTTATTTCTCAAGTCAAGATTGCTAGTTTATCCCTACATTTGCCTGCCTCATGTAAACAGATTAATGTCTCTTTGTGTCAGGAATGTCACTCAAGTTGTATTTTAACATAAGTATGAGGGAAGGCATTAGAGAGAAGATAGTGTGAAAGGAGAGTGGCAACTAAAAAGAGCTACATGAAGACTGGCATGTGAAATGAGCCAGTATTCAGAGGAAAACAAAGTCCTTCCTTATCCTGGAATAAACAGAGCATGTATGGAACAAAGTCTGCTGTGAAGGAAAGCTCTCCCCTAAACTGCACCTTAAAACTGAACTATCTGCAAAGGCTGATCCCCTGACTAGCACTTCAGTGATTCTTGAGTGTTGGGAATGTGCAGGTCCAAAGTGTCTTATAACCTATGGTGATAGAGCTCTCTTGAGGTCCCTAAGTAGCCACTGCTTGCCCACCTTTGCTTCTTAGTTAACATCTTGTGAATAACAGCTAACAACCTTTTTGGAATGTATTAACTTAACAGAACTCAAGCTTCTACCCACCCAGAGGCTGAAGACCATCAGATAAGAGCTGAGGCAGGCCTATTGCTGGAAGTTTTCTTTTGCTGTATCCACCTACTTAATGTTTCTAGCAATGTAATTGAAAAATGTCTTGATTTATGGCTTTTCTTTGTTCTGTTACTATGAAAATGTCATGAAACTGTTACCATGTTGGATCATGGAATCTGGAGTGACCTGACTCTGTGTTGTTCCTGGACGGTGGTCAGGTACCATCCGTTTTGGGCTCCAGAACAAAACTATCTCTTATGCCCCTTTGAGGTGAGACTTGAACCTTTACATTGACAGCTATGGAACGACAACATGTGGTCCCCAAAATGATCCAGTTTTCATCAGAGGAGTCACCTGATGGAAGCAAGGTACCAGCAAGAACCCACTGAGTCAACATCCTCTGGTGTCTCCTCAGGTGGATTGTGGAGATCTCTTTTCTGATGCTCTCTCGAACCTCTCTTGATTTGCTTGATGGTCCATTTGTTTCTTCTGAGCTGCTTACTTAAGGATCCAATTTTCTAGATACCATTTTGGTTTTGGTTTGCTTTTTAAAGTGTTTGTTTTAAGGTATCTATTTTGTTTATTTGCTTTGAAAGTATTTTGGTTTCAACAATTGGTTTGGTATTTGATTGCCTTCCAACCAAAGCAGTTTACTTGAGTTTGGTTGCTGAAGAGATGTTTCGATCTGACTTGTTAAAATTTGTTTTTAATTAAAAAAAATCAAAGGGCTGGAGAGGTGATTCAGCAGTTAAGAACACTGGCTGTTCTAGCAGAGACGCAGGTTCAGATCCCAGCATCCACATGGCAACTAACAACTGTCCATAACTCCACTTCCAGGGGATTTGACACCCTCTTCTGTCCTCCGTGGGCATCGTGCAACATGGGGTGCACTTTACATACATTCGCATGATACACACATACACATAAAATAAAAATATAAAACAACAAAAAAACTTTTCATTAAAATCAAAACTAAAAGTTAAATAAAAATCTAACTAAAGGTTAGTTCCCCTCAATGAGGAACATTTACTAGCTCTATATTGGCTTATTTTGCTTGTTTAACAACAAGTCAATAAAACAACAAGACAATAAATTTCAATGCATCTGCTTTAATTGAAATGTAAATTCATCCGAAAACCAAAAGAAATTATAAAATTTGTAATTTACAATAATAAATGGCCTTCAAAAAAAAAAAAAAAAACTACGTGTGTACTGTAGGACGATATTAAAACTAAGAGATTAATTGTAAGATTTTTACAGGTTTTTAACAGAACTAAAGATAAGTTCTGAGAGTAGTCCTCCTATTCTCATTCATTTCTCTAACCTTACACTTCATTCTTTATCACCTAACACAGCAAAGTTTGATATGCCTGTTTTAAGATTAAAACTACAAATAAATAAATGAACAAATAAGTGAAAGAGTAATGAACAAAAGAAAGAGAAGGAGAGATTCCATGCTATATTAGTAAATTCCCATTTGTTGGGCTGGGCATGGTGGTATAAGCTCTTAATCCCAGCATTTGCGCTGCAGAGGCAGGCGGATCTCTGTGAGTTCCAGGCTGTCTCAAATAGACCAAAAACAAAACAAATGAACAACAAAACAACAACAGCAAAACCTTTACTTGTAAAGTTCACTTTCCTTTAGAAAACTAGACTCACATTTGGGTAAATCTCACATTTTTCTCCCTTGAGCAGCCCTTTTGCTTTGTAACACTCAAACTTAAGCCTACATTAAAACGATCTTTATGGCAATAGTTACCCTAAAATTCCTTTTAGGGATCTAAGCCCCGGATCTTGCTTTGGCTTGAGTGGAGTGGAGGTTCCTAAAACGTAGGAGAACTCCTCAGGCTTCCAAGGACGACCACATAGCAGCTATGTCTCAGGTACTGCTGAAGTTTCTGGGTCCTCCTGCTGAGATCCATCTTTTTGTTGAGTTTGCCATCTGTCACTTGTGTGATCTAACCTACTAAGCATGGTTTGTGTGTAACTTTGGGTTCCTTTGTTTCTATTTTTCTGACCAGAGACCCACTTAAAAAGAAAACTCCTAGACTCATCCAAACACTCTGATACCTGGGTCAGGTACAACAGTACATGGCTTTTTACCGGGTGCATTCTAAGAGCTCTTCTGACAGATAGCCCAAGTCAGTCCTTTGCCTCCAAGCAGCCTGAGGCAAAATGAGATAAGTGCATCATCCCCCACCCAAAGCAGCATGTTCAGAATAACTGCTTTTATACTTTATTCTTTTTTTAAAAGTTATTTTATTACGGTCATTTATTTAGTATGTGAGGGCATACATGGCATATGGGTGCATATATGCCACAACATCCTTGTGGAGGTCCGAGGACAACTTGCAGGAGTCCGTTCCCTCCCTCAAACACATAGGTCCTGTTAGGCGCCGGCTGGCCCTGGCTGAGTCATCTCAAAGTCACCCATTCCCAGGTTAACTTTAAAACTGCTGGGGGCATCAGATACAGGTGGGATTCTGCGCTTGCAGGAGAGGCGGATATCTTGCAACCCTCAGCCCAGTCACTGGCTCGGTTGACTTCCTCCTTCTTGGTTGTTTTCGTCCTAAAATCTTTACAAACGCCACCCAGACACCAACTTGTTGCGGGCTGCTCTCCTCCCATATAGAGCCCCAGCCATGTCCTGATATAAAGCTCAGTTTCCTGGAGAGCCTCCACTTGCACTACTTTCTTTTGGGCTGTGATGCTTTTCCTAACATCTTGGTGCCCTGAGTCCGATCGAGGTTCTGGGACCCACTCAACGCTGCTGGGTGAGGCCTCTGGAAAATCGGCTGCAGGCTCCTGGTTGGGCACCCACCATCAATTTGACATAAAACACCATCTCAACTCTCTCCTCTTCCACCCCTTCCCCGTCTTGTGTGGTAGTGCGTGAATGTCGGCATGAAAGTTATGGCTCCATGGCCTTCTCTAGGTACGGAATCTGAGTGGGCCTCAACCTGCGGTTCTCCTAGGGTCATTTCACCTAAAGGGGCAGTCCCCTCCGGGGACCCGAGCACGGGATTTATATGTGTGGCCCTATGGGTAAGACCCCTTAAGTTGCCCTAAGGCGCTGGTGAGGTAGGCAGGCACCTGAGGAGAGACTCCGTATCCCACCCTACCCATATCCCAACTCTCTGAACCTTCCCCCTCTCCCCATCCCTTCCTTCCCCCATTCCCTCATTCCTCCACTTCCCTACTCACTCCGTTTCCCCACCCGCATCCCATCCCGGGAGTCCTCCACTCCCCTACTCCCTACCATCCAACACCCCAACCCCTCAGCCCCCGACCCCCTAACCTCATCGCTCCTGCTGACCTTTTCCTTTATTTTCGTTAGGCTCCTAGGATTAACTGGTTGTCTAGACCGGCATCCGGCCTCGGCCTTGTCCTCGTCCTGACCCTGGAACACTGACCTCAGGACTTGGACCCCTACCGTTTTTGTCGGCTTCACATTGGTCGGAGGCCGCTTTTGTGGACCACGTACCCGCGCACCCTCGGGCATACCCATAGCTCTCTGGTCCCTGGATTGTTCCTCTAAGGAAAAGGGTCCCTCTCTCTAGTAAATACTCCTCCCTGTTGCCCTCATCTCTGTGTCAGTTCTCCCTTTTGCCCTCCTTGTTGGCCTCCACGCTTCTCTCCCACTCCTACCCGCCCCTGTGAGAGTAATCCTCACTCTCCCTACTTCCTTTTCCTGGCTCTCCTCTCTTCCTTTTCTCTCCGGACTCATTTTTCTTTTCGATTGGGGTCTTCCCAGCCTAAAGAAGGCCTCACCCACCTCGCCTGTCTTAATTCTCTCAAGGAACTCCATCTCTCCGCCATCAACCCTAAGCCCCTTAAACGGCCCTGTTCAACTGTGTGGCCACAGTGTCAGGTGGATAATGGCATAATTTGACCGGAGACAGGTACCTTCAATCCAACGATTCTCAGGGCTTTAAAAAACACTTCTGCCAAAAAAGATGTACAGTCAAATGGTCTGAACGCGGCCCCTGTCACCCTCATCAGGTCCTCCTGGCTCAGGCCTCTGGATCATCTGGGCCATCTGGGCCATCTAACAAACCTATATCTGACTCCTCCTCCAGGTGAGCAGTGGATCCTGAAGCCATCAGTAGCCTTATTCCTGGCCCCCAACTATCCCCCTCCTCTTCTTCTTCCTTGGGGGTGGGGCGCCCTAAAGTCCTAACAGCTCAGTTACTTGGTGGCCATGTGATGATTTTTGTATGTGTACGGAATTTAGTTGCTAGGCTGGTGAGCCAGTCAGCTCCATTACCTATCTTGCTTTATGGCCTCAGGACATACTGAGGCCAGAGATGCCTTGCCTCTCAGAGGGAAAAAAAAGAACAAAGTTTTAAAACTCATTTCTTTACTTAGGCTTTTTTCTCCACTGTGGTTCTCTTCATGGGTGGGGGAAAAGAACAGTCAGAAGGGGCCTGGAATTTGGATTTCAGTCACCATTCTCCAAGCAAACAGTGCTTAGAGAATGTGGTCCCCAAAGAGCTGCTTTTCTAACTAGATCTGAGCATTTTAAAAGTTAGTGAGGAAGGAGAGTCACACACCATGCTCCGGAGAGACATGTGCTTGCTCTCAGAGCAACAGCCCAGGGATGTTTGTACTGTACATAGCTTTTTATTCTTTGTGCTGCCTTTTTGAGTTATTTCTCTATCGACAGAAAAGATCCAGAGAACCCGGCTTTGCATTCACCATCACACTGTGGTAAGATCCGTAGACACCCGTCCCTGGTTTGAGACCATGAATTCCTTTGCTTTGCTTTCTTATCTGGGGCCTTTCTTACCTGGGAGCTTTCTTATCTGAGGGAACTTTCTCCCTGTTATATCAGTATTATACCATTTAACTGGATGCTTTCTAAAAGTATAATGAGGTTTCTATTCACATTCAGTCTGTGAGATAGGTGAACCCCAGCATGTGTATACTGGTAGGGGATGGGCTCGATTTTATCGTGGGACTCATTTTATCATGTGCTCGGTTGCCATCATGGCTGGTGACCTCACCAAGAGGGAGGCAACCATGTGATCTGGTCTCCATCTTGGGTGATGACATCATTAATATGGGGACAGTCACATGAATTGGCTGCCATCTTGGGCAGTAACATTTTCAAAATGGTGGTGACCTATTTGACCTTGCCACCATCTTAATCCATCCAATGAATATGGCGACACCCAGAAACTTACTGATACTGCAGAACTGTAGGGGATTATTGACAGCCTAGGAATTCTCTGGACTGCAGGCATTTAATTTTATGTCCTAATCCTTTTGCAATTTATGTTTTTGTTTTTGTTTTCATTCTGGACTCTTGATGGGATCATAGAAAGGCAAGAAATTCTAACACAGTCTTTTGTAACAAGGTTGATGCATTTTTATGTCAAACTAGGAAAGAAATACCAGGCCTCCACGATGGCAGTTTAATTTTAACATTATTTTGGTCTGTTTCTAAAGGGGATTACTTTGAACTTTAACATCTGGTATGGTATATTTCCTGGTTTTTAAAACTGTTTAAGGTTTTTACATTGTCTTATGTATTTACTGGTTTTCACAGGGAACTATTTTGGGTTCTGGCATTGTTTGTATCACTATTTACCTGTTTTTAAGGGGAATTATTTTGGATTTTGACATCTTTTATGTGGTATATTTGCCAATTTCTAAAAGTGACTATTTTGAAATCTTACATTGTTTTACACAATATATTTGTCAGTTTCTAACAGGATCCTAAAGTTTTTCTAGCCATGGGCCCCAAAGACTAGCCAGGTACAAAGTGAGGTGATGTTTCTGTGCTGGCCAGACCTGGGAAGCTCATGTAAGTTTGCAGTACTCCAATGCCAAACCTTTCAAGAGACAAGCTGGTACCAGGACAGGAGGTAAAGAGGAATAGCCTGCTTGGTTGGGAGGTGTGAGATACAGCCTTCACTGGTCTTAATTCCTGCCTTTTTTTGCATTGTGATCCAAAGCCCATTTTTCTTTGAAATACAGTGTTTCCCTCTCCCATATTGAGTTCCTCTGAGCTTGTTTTTCTTCCTGCCCTTTCATGCCCTGGGCACCTCTGCTTTTCACTTTCTAGTTACAATGGCCTGGACAGAGTAAAGGGAAAGAATACTCCCATTAACTCCTTCAAAGTTCTTTTAGGTACCATTGTTTTCTGCGTTCCTTGTTCTCTAGATTACGGGTACTTAAACCAAAATTATGTGTGGTAAGTTACAATGTGGTTTCTCTAGTTCAGGCAGAGGTTATTGTTATTCATCTCACGGTATAAAATGTCTACACCAAAAGTAGCCAATGGGATTCTAGGAAAGTCACTAATACAGGTTAATGCAAATGTATAATAAAAAAACAGCAAGGGATATATTTCAGTTAGTAACGCCATGGAAAAGATAAAAAGCACCCTCTGCCTGAAATTCTTCAGCCAGTGATTATGCTGGGGAGCTTGTGAACTTCAATTTGACAATGTATTCCTATGTACCAGTTGCTTCTCTCTACTTCATGTTTGTACTCCCTCAAGACCTAAAGCAAGGTTTGGGTAGACCACTCTCTAAACCTCATGAAGTAAAAATATTTTAATGGTTTTTGTGTTTTCTATAAGGTTTACCTGGGAACATATAAACTGCAGTGTGTACATGTGTAGTATTAATTTGTTACATTATCTTAAGTGGGTAATTTGCATTCCAGGTTTTTTTAGTAAGATGATACTGGGCACAGCACTCTTCTGAACCAGCCTCATGACTTCAGCTGTGTCTACTTACAAAAGATCATCACAGCTGGGATTGTTAATGGTTGTGTTCCTTCATTAAAGAAGAGGTAAGCAGGGTCACTGGACCCTCACCTGAGTATCCAGCGACTCTTCCCAGCCAGGTGTATGTAATTTTGCCCTAATCACAAATAGTCTCCAGCATTTGGGGAGGAAATATGGGGAAGGCTAAGAAGAGAGGACTTGACCCATGAGGTTATAGAAAAGTCAATATCCAATGCTGGATAAAGACTTTGCAGTGCAGCTACTCTCAGGTCACCCATATACCTGTCAGTAATACTTCACTCATCTCTATGACTAAAGTCATTCATTCCGTTCCCCAGGACAGGCTGTAATGTGATCAAACTTTGGTTTGACACTAGTACCTTAGAAAGGGGATAAACATTACTTAGTATCCCCAGGAAGAGAGTTCTCACAACAGAAGGGAAATTTATTTCTTAATGTTATTATGTCTGTTTTGGTATGTTATGGTATACGAAAGATGAGACAAATTATGTATACATAATCTTCAAATTTCTAAAATAATAGTTCAGTCAAGTAATTTAAGGAACAAAATATATGTCTAGTCAGGATTTATTTAAGAATGTTTGGGTTTTGCCCAAGCTTTAACTACATAGCTCATGGTAATTAAAAGTGCCAGATTGGTGAAACTAACCTTCTCAGGTGTTTAATAACCATATTGTGAGGCCTATACTAATCTGATCAGAGGGACTTGAAGGGACAATTTTTTTTTGTCTCTTGGCCTCCAAGGTCAACTAAGTTCCAGGGGACTCTGGGACATCTCTTGAAATATCCTATCCCGTAACTGTGATGACTGACCTGTCCTCTTGTTCGGGGAGGTCATGGAGACCGCTCGAGAAGGACTCAAACCAGTGTCCAGTCTGCAAAGAGGAGGCTTAGCACAAGAAAACTTTTCTGCGGTGCCTCCAAGTGAAGCCACAGTCTAGCAAGATCTTCTGACTTATCTTCACATAGGTGGAACTGGTAAAAAGAAATGCCTAGGGAGCCAGAGGCTCCTCCCAAGCCCATGTGACCCCCTAAGGAACAGATACTTAGTTGACTTTAAGAGTTAAAAAGTAAATTGGCTTATTTGGGCCAATTGTATGACCTTAAACACCAAACAGGAAAGTATAACCAAAGATTAAAGTGATTGGTATGCTTTTTTAAAGAGTACAAGGACATTAAGTTCATATAAGATGCTATTTGCACAATTTCTCACTAAATGATTTTGTTCTTAACCAAAAAATGCTGCTGACTTCAAATCTTGGTCTAACAACGCTGCAGTGCCTACCTGAAGCCAAGAAAGGCAAGCCCACTATTCTTGTGACCTAAAAAGTAAATAATGGCTAATTTCTTTCTCTCCCTATCTAGAAGCCATTTGGGAGGAAACATACACTGACTCTAATTACCGTCCAGAGCAGAAGGGCCTTGGATTTGTTAATGGCCAAAAAAGTGGGGACCTGTCTCTTTTGAGGAATGTTATTACTATGTCAACCAATCAGGAAAAGTTGAATACAGCATTCACCACCTCTGAACAGCAGTACAACACCTGTCCAGGTGATCCTCTGAAGCAGGCATATGGGACCCCTGGGTGAGTGTTCGTCCTTGATGTATGCCCTTGATAGGACCCTTGCTCATGGTGGGCATTCTCTGCACTATGGCCCCCTGCCTTATCTGATAACTCCAAACCCAAATTCATCAACTCACTCTTACTAGCTTCAATCAACTCCTTTCAGTTACAGAGGGACAAACTGTTTGTCAACAATTGGCCATCATGGACCCTGTTTGATGTCAAACTCAGGTGACAGCCAAAATGGAGACCGGTGCCTGACAGTCCATCCAAACCCGCTCCCTCGTCAGCCAGAAGTAGCCAGATAAGAACACGATGCTCCATTTCCCCATGATAACCAAAAGGCTGGACTGTTAGGTGCCAGCTGGCCCTGGCTGACTGGTCTCAAAGTCACACACAAAGGGTGGCTGCATTCCCTGGTTAACTTTAAGTCCCCTGGGGGCATCCAGATCTGGTAGGCTGGGTGTGATTCTCCACTTGCACCAGAGGCAGATATCTTGCAACCCCCAACCCAGTCACCAGCTTAATTGACTTCCTCTTTCCTGGTTGTTTTCACATGATAACATCTTTAAAGACCCTACCCAGACACCATCTTGTTGCTGGCTGTTCTCCTTCCACATAGAGCTCCAGCCCCAGCCATGCCCTGAACTTTTTTCATTTGGGTCATGATGCTTTTCCTAAGAGGACCAAGGGACAGAATTGAGATCCTCATGCTTGGTACAAGTGTCCTTAACCCAGTGAACCATCTTTCACCAGCCCTACTTTATTTATCCTTTACCTGAATTCTTAAATGTTTCCCTTACGGGCCGTCCTGTTGCCTATGATTTATGTAATGCTAATGGCTTAGGTAAGGGGAACCTTGCTGGCTTCATATGTCAAGGCATCTCCTCCTCAGTTATTTGACTCTTGAGAAGAGAAAGAGATGACCTTAAGTCTACCTGGCAAATTTCACGTTTTGTTCTTTTAGGCCACCAAGCCTTTCTCAGTCTTAGAAAGCTACAGATATAAATTTTCTACTTTCCCTCTTTTCGGTGCACGCATGGAATTGTGTCATGTGTGTCTATGATTAACGATATTCATGTGTTGTGTCAAAACAACTTTTTAAATAAACAAACTGTGGCCAGTTCAGTGTTCAGTTCAGTGGAGATTTATAAATGTATTATTCTGATGTGTTAAAAGGCCTAATGAATACTGCCTTCTAGACGGCTATTCTAAATTTCTTAAAATGTATTAAACAATATCTTTGGGTCTAGTAAGTGTTTCACAGAAACCTTTAAAGACTTTGTTTATATAAAACATCCGTCATTAAAATTATAAACTAAATATTTCTTTAAACTATAAAATTTACTGCTACATCCTCGGATTTTTATTAGAACTTCCTTCCACAATGGGTTCTAAGTAAATATATGTGCAAATTAAAATTTTTATTTCAGTTGGGTAATAGAGGTAACAAAGTTATTTCTTTTTCAAAATACCCTTTAAAATATTTTATTAATTATTTTAATTTTCTGTGTATGAGTGTAATGCCTGTGTGTACGTAAGTCCGCCCATGTCATGCAGTGCCTGGGGAGGCCAGAAGAGGGTGTCCAATCCCCTCAAACTGGAGTTACAGAGAGTTTTTAGCCACCATGTGGGTGCTGTGAACCAACCCTGAGTCCCTGCAAGAGCAGCCAGTGCTCTTAACTGCTGAGGAGCCATCTCTCTCTAGTCCCTTAATGTGAAACTGTTAGATGTAAGGTTTCTGTTAAGGCTAGAATTCATGTAAAACAGTAGATAAACTGGAATTGTTAAATTAGCCCGGCTTTCTTTTGGCTCATAGTAAAACTCAAATTGTAGGGGAAAAAGAGTCAACTCCCACAGACTTACATAACTTGGTCACATGTTCAATATGCGAATTAAAGGGACAGAATAGTGGCAGAGGACAAAGAAAAGATATTCATTCAATGTGGCCACTTTGGGAAAACAACTAGAGGTGGTCCTAGATCTTTTTTGAGGGGATTAACATGAGTTTTTTGGTTTAAATATTTATCTTTATTTTTTAATTAAAGGACAAGATATACTTAAGCATAGTTAAGCATCTGGTCGAGATGTCATCTTCTTGATCTTTGTCTCAATTCTGGATCTACAATATGGATCCTGTTGTTTGAGCATATAAGTTAATTTTAAGAGATGATTACACCTGTTCTTGGGTACAGTTTCTCGTATGGATAATTGCTCTCCTGAGATGTCAAACTCCTTATTCCAAGGGTTAAAAGAGATCACTTATTTCTGTGGTTTTAGATACATTTTGTGGTTTTGTTATGTATATGTAAATATAAGCATTTTAAGGCTCCTATAGCCTCTTATTTCTCCTAAGGATAATTGCTCTCTTGAGATGTCAAACTCCTTATTCCAAGGGACGAAAGATCAGTTTTCTCTATGCTGTTAGATATATTTTGATGATTGTTATGTATATATAAATATAAGCATTTTAAGAATTTTAAGGCCTCTACTGCCTCTTTAAAATCAACAAATAGGTTTGCAAGGTCCATATCATATCTTTGTCAAGTCTATGTACAAACAGCTTTAAACATTTAAAAATAAAAGTGTTCATTTAAAAAACCTGCTTCAAGGCTTATGATGGTACCTTAAAATTATAGATAACCTTAATGTATTAAAGTATGGTAGTATATTTGAAATAATTCTTCATCTCTATCCTTTTAATTTAAAAATTAGTTAAGGTAAATACTGCTATTTTTTTTCAGACACTAGTTGTATTTTATTTTACTTATTCTTTTATTGAATCCTTGTGTATTTCACACATAACAGCTCCATCAATCTTAATCATCTTTATAGCTTCTTCCCCACCGGCACAAACCATCATAGCCCTCTGACTGAAAGCCATTTATTGCAGAAATAAATCCATGACATTCTGTCATTTGTGTTAAGGACTATTGTGTCAATTTAGTCTTCCTGGACAAGTTCATTCACTGAGGATTAGTCAGCCTATCCAGAGTCCCTTGCTTTAAGAAGATTTGCTGTCTGTCCCCCAAGAGTATTCACCTGTCAATATTTCTTCAACAAAGATTGGGGTCTGCTGCCCATTTCCCCAGTTCCTTGGTGGACCTTTGTCTGCTTGAGTTTGCGTGGGTCTTGAGCACACCAGCACCATTGCTGTGGGTTGTATGAGCAGGGCCCTAGGAGCATGTAGGATTCTATTTCCACGTGGTCACACCTCTCTTTCCTGGCTCTTACAGTCTTTCCACCCCCTCTTCTGCAATGGTTCCTTGGCCCTAGGTGAGTGAAGTTTAATATAGGAACCCTGCCCAGGGGCCCACACTCTGCATATCACTAATATCCACGCTTTGGCCCTTTGTGACCTTTGGTGCTCCTGGCCCTTCTGCTGGATGGGGGAGCTTCATTATTGAGAGCTGAGAATTTCATTAGAGTCCTCAGTAATTCACAGACAATGTCTTTGTGTGACTCTGGTACAAAGAAGTTGTTTTGATGAGTGGTGCCTGGGATATTTGACTGTAAGTATAAGGATATACATCTTGCACTTGGTAAGAAGTTACATTCGTCTAGGCATGTGACAGCCCACGAGGATTTCCCTAAGATTCTATGACCTCTTCAGCCTTGTGTATTTGGCTATGATTACAGTAACACACTTGAGTTTCCTCTCATTAAATGGTCTCTAAGACCAATTAGGATACCATTGATAGGCCCCAAGATAAAAGTGCCACTGCTGCACCAGTGACGTATGCTGTGCCAGTCATTGATGTGGCTGTTTGGTCACGAAATGGGTGTTGAGCCATCGATTGGTGGTCTCCCTTAGCAGCATGCATGGTGCTCTCCAGAGGTTTGAGAGTTAACCTTCAGGGGAAGTGGCTTCCAGGTCAGTTCCAGCTCCGTTGCTCCAAATCCTGCGTCCCAAATATGCCCTGTCTTCAGCAATAGGGTCTTACCAACAAGTTCTGGGAGGCGGTCAAGGGCTCTAGCAATAGCCTGTGTAATTTTGGGAGTCTCTTGGACCACTCTGGCCAAAAACTCAAAAGGAAGGTTTATCCTGTTTCTTGTTATGTAGCCTTCAGCTGTGCACATGGGCTGATGCAGAGATATTGCATGTAGAATCTGTCATTAGGTTGTTAGACTAATACAATTCCCTCTGGTGTTTTATACTATCTAGGCATTATGTAGCTCTCCTATCATACCTCCCCTCTCCCCTGCCTAACCTTCCCTCCATGCTTCTGCCATTTAAAGTGTCCCATTTTCCCCATTTCTCCCTTGATAATAGCAGTCTCCTATGACCCCACCTCTCTTTAGCTCCTTCTTTCCCTTTATCTCCATAGTTCCTTGTATAACCCTCCCTCCCAGCTCCCACTTAAATATCCCCCCTTTTAATCTATTTCTCCTTTAGTAACACCTGTCTCTGTCTCCTGTTATTCTTTTCTCTCGGGTTCCTTCTTTCCGTTTATCTCCCTGATTCCTTTCCATGTTCCTGGTTTCTGCAGCTACATCCAGATATATACTCACATACACCAGTTTGGTGCTAGGATCCACAAATGAGAGAGAATATACATCATTTATTTTTCTGAGACTGTGTTACTTCGCTTAGCTCCATCCATTTACCTGCAAATGTCTTCTGTTACAGCTGAGTAGAACTCTATTGTGTAAATGTACCACATTTTCATTACCCACTCATCAACTGACGGATGTTTAGGTTGCTTCCATCCCTTAGTTATTGTGAATAGAGCAGCGAAAAAACTTGGATGTTACAAGTACCTCTGCTATAGGATGGAGTCCTTTGGGTATATGTCAAGGAATGGTATCCCTGGGTCACATGGTAGGTTCATTTTTACTTTTTTTAAGAGTTCTCCACACTGCTTTTCACAAGCGTTGCATGAACTTACAATACCACCAGTGGTGAACGAGCATTCTTCTTTCCCTATGTCCTCTCCCATATTTGGTATCAGTTGTTCTGTTGCCCTTAGCCAGTCTGCGGGGGGCAAAATGAAATTTTAAAGTTTTAATTTGCATTTCCCTGGTTACTAATGATGTTGAACACTTTTAAAGATGTTTCTTAGCCATCTTTATTTCTTCTTTTGAGAACCTCTGCTCAGATCCTTAGCCCATCTTTTAACTGGGTCATTGGTTCTATTGATTCTTTGTTTTTATGTGTTTATTTATATACTCTGGATGTTAAACCACTATCAGATGTGTCGATAGTGGAGATTTCCCCCCACTCTTTTCCCTTCTTTGGATGTACAGAAGGTTTTTAGTTTAGTTGAGGACTCACTTGTTGATTGTTGATCCTAATTCGTGAGCAACTGATGTCTGATTTAGAAAGTCCTTTCCTAAAAGTATAGCTTTATAACTATAGGTTACTACAAATGCTTCCTTCTAACAGTTTCAGAGTATCAGGTTTCACACTGAGGTCTTTGTCTGATTTGGAGTTGACTTTTGTGCAAGGCAAATGTTAGAGGTCTACTTTCATTCTTCTACAGTGGGAGACCCAGTTTCACCAGCACCATTTCCTGAAGATGCTATCTTTCCTCCAGTGAGTGGTCTTGGCACCTTTGTCAAATATCACAGGACTGAAATTCCATGTACTCACATTTGGGTCTCCAGTTATGTTCCACTGATCTATGGGTCTATTTTTGTGCCAGTACCACTCTGTTTTTATGACTATAGGCTCTGTAATATAGTTTGAAATTTGGTGTAGTAATCCCCCCGCCTCCCGCATTTCTCTTTGTGATCAGGGTTGCTTGCCGCCCAGGTTTGCCATTCAGGGTCTTTTGTGCTTCCCGATGAATTTTACGATGTTTTACTTTTAATTATGTGAAGAATGTCATGGGGATTTTCATTGGGACTGGATTGAACCTATATATTGCTTTTGGTAGGATGGTCATTTTCACAATATTAATTCTTCCAGTCCATGATCATGGGAGGTCCTTCCATCATCTGGTGTCCTCTTCAATCTCTTTCTTTGACCTTTAAAAAATTTATAGTACAGATATTTAATGCCTTTGGTCACGTTTATTCTGAGATCTGGGGGTGGTGGTGACTATTGTGAATGGGAGGGTCTTCTTGTACTCCTTCTCCAGTTGTTTGTTATTGGTATCTAGAAAGGCTAATCTACTTTTCAAAGTAGATTAATTTCATATCCTGCCCCTTTACTGAAAGTGTTAATCATTTCTAGAAATTCTCTGGTGGAATATTTGGCATCTGTTAGGTATAATATCACGTCATCTGCAAATAGGGATAAATTGACCTCCCCTGGTTAGTATTCCTTTAACTTCCTTCTCTTGTTTTATTGCTGTAGCAAAAGTTTCAAGAACTATATTAAAAAGGAGTAGAGATAGTGGACAGCCTTGTCTGGTTCCTGATTTTAGTGGGAATTCTTCCAGTTTTCCTACATTAAAAGGATGTTGGTTGTGGGTGTTTTGCATATAGCTTTAATTATGTTGGGATATGTTCCCTTCAGTCCAATTCACTCTATGACTTTTTAACATAAATGCCAACATGCATTTTGCCAAAGGCCCTTTCTGCATCTCTTGAGATTAGACCAAGTGATTTTTTTTGTCTTTGAGTCCATTTATATGCTTTAAGACATTTATTGACTTATGTATATTGAACCAACCCTGCATCTCGGAATAAAGCCAACTTGATGGTGGTGGACGATCTTCTTGATGTGTGCCTGTTTGCAGTTTGCAAGTATTTTGATGAGAATTTTTGCATCTATGTTCATTAAGGATATGGGTCCACAGTTTTCTTTTTTGGTTGTATCTTTACCTGGTTTAGGTATTAGAGTTAGGCTGACTTCCATAAAAGGAATTTGGAAGTTCTCCCTCTGTTTGTATGTTTTTGAATAATTTAAATAGTATTGGATGTACATTGTCTTTGAATGTCTGATAGATTTCTCCTCTGAATCTATCTGGGCCTGGACTTTTTTTTAGTTGAGAGGTTTTGTAACAGTCTTTGAATTTCAGGTCTATTTAAGGTGTTGATTTCTCTAGGTTTAGCTTTGGTGATTCCCATGATTTTACACATACATCCATCTCTTTAAGGTTTTCAAGTTTAATAGAGTATAGGTTTTTAAAGTGTTGCCTTATAATGTTCTGGATCTTTTTGTTGTCTGTTTTGATGTTTCATCTCCCATTTTGTTGATTTTGAGTTACTCTTTCTGTCTTTTGGTTAACTGGGCCAAGGGTGTGTCTATCCTGTTTAGCTTTTCAAAGAACCAGCTCTTGGACTCATTGATTCTTTGTTTCTATTTCATTAATTTTTGCTCTGATTTTTGTTATTTCTTCTTGTCTGCTAGCCTTGGGTTACATTTTTCATTGCCTTTCAATATTCTTGAGCTGTAATGCTAATTTATATATTTGTGCTCTTTCTGATTTTTTAATGTAGGCACTTAGAAATATAAACTTTCCTCTTAGGACTGTTGTTAAAGTGTCCCGGAAGTTTTATTTTGTGGCGCTGTCTTCTCGTTTGATTCCCGGAAAACTTTTATTTCTTTCTTAATCTTCCCCTTGACCCACTCATCATTCAGTAGTCACGTTACTTAATCTCCCAGCTTTATTGCATTATGGGCTCATAGACTTCACGGAAAATTTATTTTTTTAATTTTTTTTTTTTTTTCTTGAGGTTTGTTTTGTGGCCCAGTATGTGGTCAGTTTTGGAGAAAGTTCCCTGGGGGTGCCGAATAGAATGGTATTCTTTGGGGCTTGGATTCATTTAATATATGGGTTCATTTAATATTTGGGTTCATTTAATGTATGATATTGTTTAAATCAGATGTCTCTCTGTTTATTCTTTGTCTGATTGACCTGTGTAAAAGAGACAGTGGGGTATTAAAGCCCCTACTATTAGTGAGCTGGAATTAGTCTGTGTCTTAAAGTCCTGTAGCATTATTTTTATGTAGTTGGGTGCACCAGAGTTTGGTGTGTATACGTTCATGCTTGCTGTATCTTCCAGGTTAAATGTTCCTTTCATCAAAATGAAGTGATGCTCTTTGTCTCTTCTGATTAGTTTTAGTCCGAAGTTTCTTTAGTCAGATATTCGAATAGCAACTCCTGCTTCTTTCTTAGTCCCTTTGACTTGAGATATGTTTTTCCATCCTTTTACCTTAAGGTAGCATCTGTCCTTGAAGATGAGATGGGTTTCTTGAAGACAAGGATGAATTTTGTTTCTTGATCCACTCAACTGGCCTGTGTCTTTTGACTGGGGAGTTCAGGCCATTGATGTTTGAAGTTATTATTGGAAGATGTATATTGGTTCCCATCATTTTAATTTCTCTTTGCATTCTTGTTCTAACATGGTGGTTCCACAGGTGAACCTTCATTTAACTTCTTTTTGCTGCCGTTTAGGTAAAGTCATTCCATTCTTCAGCTCTTTGTATTGTTTCAACTATTCTCTGAAGGACTGATTTTGTGGACATGAGCTATTCATGTCATGGAAGAATTTTATTTCCCCTTCAACTCTAATTGACATTTTTGCTGGATAAAGTATCTATTTGGTGTTCTATGTGCCTCTTGTATTTCTATGGGCATGTCTTTCCTTAATTTGGATTATTTTCTTCTACAGTTTTGTTGAAGATCTGGTCAATACCATCATCCTGAGATTCTTCTCCTTCCTCTGTTTGTATGATCTTTTTATGATGTCCCACATTTCCTGCCTATTCTATTTTTGTGGTTTTTTTTTTTTTTTTCTTCAAAATCTTTGCCTCAGTGGTCTGGTGCTTCAACTTTTTCATCCAGTCTTGATATTTTGCTTTCAACTTCACTCATTCTATTGGTGATGCTCTCCCCTGTTGTTTCAAATTGGCTTCTTGAGTGTTTCACTTCCTTCTTCATTTCAGCCTGAGTTTTATTCAATATTTCTATCTCTTTTGTGAATTCAGTCAGAAGTCTACCCCTGTCTTCTTTAAGTTCTTTGATTTGTTTGTGTTCTTTAAATTCATTGAATTCTTTGATCGTGTTGGTGGTTCTTTCAAGCTCTGTGTCATAGGTGATCTCTATGGGTTCTTGTTGTAGAACTCTTCTATAGTACTGGTGATATTTGGTGGGGAAATATCTTGGGTTTTCATATTATTTTTCATTGTGATCTTCATATGTGGACTTCTTGTGTTGTTTGTGATTCTGAAGTGAGACTCAGGCTTTCCTTTGTTGAGTTAAGTCTGATTCTGTTCGTATACTTAACGTGACTTGGATATTTTCTTAGGGACTAAAAGTTGTTGGCGAAGGCCCTTCAGGCTCTCTCTTTTGGGTTTTATGGTTGGAGGGATTGGACAACTCTAGTCCAGCTGCTCAGGAGTTTCTGAGGGAAAAGAAAAAAGGCACTCCACAAAGAGGCACTGTGGGATTTGGAGATCTCACAGCCAGACAGAGCACAGAGGGTAGTCCACCCCAGAGATCTGGGTGGCTAAGAGCAAAAGTGGGCCTCTGCCCAAGTCTAGAAGGGAAACAGGATGTGGAGTAGGGGAGATTGGAATTGCTATGGCAGCAGGGTGGGCAGAATCAGACTTAAGAGGGAATAAGGCTGGTCTCAGGAATCCAAGGCATGTTGGGGATAGGAACAGCCAGGGTGGGAGGCTGGTCTCAGGCAGGCAGAGGCACATTGGAGGTAGGGACAGCTTGTGAAGGCTCTCACAAACTAGACTGAAAAATTGAGGTGGTCTGAGTACAGGGAATCGGGATTCAGTGTGCCAGTCTGGACCAAGAGAGTAGTCTAGAGATCTGGGGTGCCATGAGTACTTATTGGATGATTAACATAGTTCCTACAAAGGTAAACAGGTAGCTCCCGAAAAAAAAAAGGAGGTGAAAAGATCCCAACATTTTATCTTCTGGATGCTTCAAACCCTAATGAGGAGTGAATACTTTTTTTTTAAACAAAAATAATTTCAAAGTGTCCATTATTATGACTTCGATCTTTAACAAATATATTTAAATTGGACAAGATTTTTATTTAGAAAAAAACTACTAAAATGTTTTACCTGTACTTATTAGTGTTACATATTTATGATACCATATATATGTTGTCTATGTTTTTCATATTGCCTCCTAATTATTCATTTTAAATTATTTTACTGAAATGTTTCCTATATTTTATTTTGAAAAAGCAATTAAGATAAAGGAAATGGAGATTATAAGGTTATAGCTATGAGATGTATTTTTGGCAAAGGAAGTTTTTTTTTTTTTTTGTAAATGCTTTTCAATTAAAAGGGATTTTGATGGTAAGATAAAGATGATTCCCAAATAGAAGATGAAAACGTTGTTAGAAAATTAAAATATGTTGTAGAAATATTAAGAAAATTAAACTTTAAAATTGTCACTAAGTTGATCATAACATTAAGGCTACTAAAAATTTTAAATCAAAATTCAGTACCCTGAGGTAAGGATATTAAAAGTTTTAAATCAAAATTCAGTACCCTGAGGTAAAGTTAATGCTTCGTTCTCTACAACAATGAGAGAAAGTTTTCTTAAGTATTAATTGTCTTAGAAAAACAAAGACTTCAAAATATAGCTACTAACTTTCAGAATTAGTTCCAGAGTCTTCCTCGACGGACAAGGAAACCAGATGATTTCATCAACTGAAAGAAGGGACAGCACATCAAACACTCCATTCAACTGGAAGAAAAAGACTGTATCCAGGTACTTCTAACCTACTCCTGTTCTATAAAATTCAAGCAGATGAACTTTAAGATTCATATGTGCCATCATCATCTGACAGCTCAGCCATGTAGACCTCAGACATTCTTTATGTACTCAACTTCAGTGACATAGACAATCTCATACCTCCAACTAACTGAACATTGTTCTCATCTAATACAATTAGATATTTTAATGGTTTCAGATATTCAATATTTCACTTGTTATATTCCCAAATGATAAAATAATGCTAATGTTGCCTTGAATTAAGTTATAAATGATGATATTTTCCTTAATTATATTATGACATAATATATATGTATATGTATATATACATATAATATGTATATGTCTAGTATATACGTATTCTAAATCCACCCAGCCAGACTAAAACCCTCTATAACTTGCTCCAATATTTAACAGAGTAACAACAACCTATTTATTCTAGCTAAAGGTACCAAAGATTTTGGGCTAACTCTTCTTATGCAAATTATGCACAAGTCACCAATCTCTAATAACAATAATATTTTATATTTTAAGTACTGATGTTCCTTGATTAAATGAATATCAAAGGTGTCTAGTCTAGTGTGATTACCTGGGATTAAAAACAATACTTAAGGAATATTTGTATTTTACTAATAAAAGAAAATGGACAATATTACAATGACTGCTTCTAAAGTCCCATTACCATTCCATTAAATACCATATCATTAAAATAAAAAAGAAATAGTTTGTTAAGTTTACCAATTCTATAAAGTTTTGATTTCTAGCAGGTTTGATCTCTGTGTCTATCAGTGCTGTTCATATTTGGTATGTAAATGTTCTAAATAAAAGCATTTGAAGAACTACTGTATTGTTATACAACTTCTTATACAATATGGTTTTCATTTACTTTTCCCAACTAAGTCTGATATGACACCATTGCAATAAAACAGATCAAGTCAATTTAAATATTAGATACAAATCTTTACTACAGTTAGAGGGAGTCGCCTTATGAAGTTATAGTTATAAGGTCAATCTGACTAAAAAACAAAAAACAAAAAATTAAGATAGGGCTGGAGAGATGGCTCGGCAGACATGAGCAACTGGCTGTTCTTGCAGAGGACCCAGGTTTGATTTCCAGCACCCACATAGCAGCTAACAACCAACCACTCGTAACTCCAGTTCCAGGGAAATCTGACGCCCTCTTCTGACCTCTCTGGGCACTGCACCACGTGGGTTGCATTTATGTATATGCCGGCAATGCAGTCATACACATAAAATAAAAATAATAAATAAAATACTTTAAAAAATAATAGATTTGTTTAAATACCGCAGATATAAATGAGATTGTTTATACAGGAAAAATGATTGTAAATGCAGGAGGAAACCATTCAATATGTGTTTCCTTCATCTGTTACATCTGTTACAACACTGCTAATTATTTTAAGTTAAATATGATAATCCTGTTGCTATAATCACAGAAATGTTATCTTAGATACAAAGGAGAAAAACAAGACAAAATTCAATCCAGCATATGACGGCTAATCGTTTTGATATGATCTGGGAGTTTCTTCCTTCTTGGCTCTCCCAGGTATTCCTCTCCTGTAGAGACAGTTCCTCCTGTCACCTACTGACCCTCCCTACACCAGATCGTAGGAAGTGTTTCCTACGTTCATGGGACTAAATATGTGAACCCAGAATGCACAGAATGTGATGGTTGGCCAACAGGGGAAACTGTGAAGCAAAGAGCACAGAAAAACTGCATCTTAAAACTGAACTCTCTATCAAGGCTGATCAACTGATTAGAATGTCAGTGATTATGGAGAGTTTGGAATGCTGCATTGTCCATAGCCAAACTACAATCTATCTCAGGCTATCTTTAGCCCCCTAACTAACCACTCCATTGCCCACTGTTTCTGATTTAACATTCTGTGACTAACAGATAAAACATTTTGAAATGTATTAACTTGGCAGACCACCAGCTCCCACCAACCAAAAACCTGACACCATCAGATAGCATCTGAGACCTGTAGCTGAGAGTTCTCTTTTGCTGTAGGCACCTGCTTAATGTTTTCACCAATGTATTTGAAAAGTGTCTTGATTTATGGCTTTTCTTTGTTCTGTAACTATAAAAACTTCATGAAACTGTTACCACTTGGCCGATGTGATTAGAGTTAACCTGAATCTGTGTCCCCTAGCCATGGTCACTCAGAATGGGCTGCAGAATAAGTGGTCTCTTATCCCCTTTGAGATGAGTACATGAGTGTTGTGCTTTTGCATGGACACTGTGAAATATAAATGGGGAGGGAAGGATATGGGACTATAAAAATCCACAAAACTCTGTGGTTGGATGGTTTGGGGGCTCTTTCCTCACCTCACTAGCCCACTTCCATTCTTGGGAGTGAGTTTTCCCTTCTGTAACAATCTGCCTGTATGTACTTCCTCCTTTACTTAAAAGGTAAAAGTCTCCCCCCATCTCCTGGCAGATGGCGGATTTTCACCTAACCTGTACTATGCTTTCCTGTTAGAAAGTCCATGAAAATTTCTCTGAGCCTCCTTTTGAGGTCATTTCTAGGTTTTTCGTTTTGCTTTGTTTCATTTTGTTTTATTACTGAGACCAAGAAGGTCAAAAGAGAACCTCAGTTTCCCCAGTAACAGGTGGTGACCGCAAAAGGGATCCCCGAGGAAGCTCCTCTAAAGACCAAGGAAACATCCTGATGTGTTCAGGATATAGGCCTTTAATCCCAGCAGTCACAAGGGAGAGGAAGAAGGCAAATCTCTGTGAGATCAAGGCCAACCAAGGACAGTCTTTAAGTAGCAAGTTCCAGAGAGGGTTACATAGTGACATTCTGTCTCAACAAGAAAACAAACAAAACAAAGCAACAAAACACAGCAAAAGAGTAAGGAAGTGCTGTAACTCAGGGAAGTTGCTCTCAGAGTCCCAGCTAAGGGGGTCCTTAATCTGTTTGCTTCTGGGCAGAACTCCACAGGCAGTAGGCTGCCATGCATTTGTGCTCCTGATGCCAGATGCTCTCAGCAGTGGCTTTTCATTGGGTGAAAGGCCACACAAGGCTGCTCCTGTCTAAAATCAGGACTGACTGTTTTAAGAAAACAATTTGTTACTTTAATGTTTTATTATTTTTACTTATAGGTCTATGTGTGTTTCTGTGTGAGTGTATACTATGTGTGGCACATGTATAGATGCCAGTGCAAGCCAGAAGAAGAAGGTCACATCCCCTGGAGTGGAAGTTAAATGTAGTTGTGAGTGCCCCTCCCCTCATGTGGTTGCTGGAAAGGAGCTTGGGTATTCTGCAAGATCAGCCGGCAGGCACTCTTTTCTTTGTTGTTGTTTGTTTGTTTGTTTTTACTTGTTTGTTTGGATGGACAGAGTCTTAGGATAGTTCCCCACTTGGGCTGGAACTCACTAAGTAGCTCAGGCTGGCCTCCATTTCACAGAGCTCCACGTGCTTCTGCCTCCTGAGCAGTGAACTTAAAGGGTTGGGACACCACTCCTGCATAAAACCAGCAAACAATCTTAACTACCGAACCAACTCTCCAACCCCCTTATCAATTTCATTCATCAAAAAAATGTTGTTTGTATATGCCTGATAACTTTTTATTTTTCAAGATCTGGAAAATCAGATTGAGTTCAAGCCAGATAATACCACGCATTGACAAACAGCTTTGGAATCGAATCTCTGGATATTTATGGTGGAAATGAGTTATAATTATCATGATCTTCGAAGACATTCTATTAATCTTTTCACTTTGTGTACTTACATGCTGTTTCAATTTAGTACCGTGTCCTCTCATTTGCAGCCAATCTCATTTGCAGTCAGGTGGTACTTGTGATAACTAACTCCACTTTCTAATTCTACTTTCCTAGGTCCTGTTGATTGCTCTCCAATAGATAAATCCCACAAGAGTGGGAACCCTAAACTCCACCACACCCCAGTTTACTTGGCATCTCCATTTCGCCCTGACTCCTCTTTCTTTGGTGCTTTCCCGGCTCTAGGTGCTCGCTCTCCAAGTACTCTTTTAGTAAAGGGCATGGCTAGTTTGTGCCATGTTTTCTGGGTGTTTTTATTGCCATGTGATAAAGTGAATGCTGGCTCCATTCCATGCAGGATCTTATTACAGCCCGAGGCTTTGAATGCTGATGCCTTCTGTGCTTCCCAGCTTACATTTATTTTCTTTAAGAATAGTCACTAATGGAGACAGGATTTAAAGTCTACGGGTCCTAGCCAGAGGGACTCGGATTAAACTGTGAGATCCCACAGAGGCACAGCCTTTGACAAAATGCCACAATGAGCGTTATCCTATTTTCTCTACCTAAAAGCTAACCTGTCCTCCATAAGAAATGAAGGATCCTAATCAGTCTAAAACAACAGGTTCTTTCTCTTCTCAGGACTTCTGGTTAATTACAATGGATGTTTTATTTATTTCTACTGTGTTACGTAGTACCTGCTCTCAATCTTTTGATGTTTAACTACTGTAGGCAAGTCAATCCCTACAGTTATGGAGATAAGGTCCCAGATATTAATGCTTTTTCTTGAAAAATAGAGCCAAAGAAGGCAATACTAGACCTCCTTGTGGGTTTTTTGTTGTTTGTTTGTTTGTTTTGTTTTAAGATACTTTTCACAAGGTGTCTGTTGGGTTCTGAAGTAAATAGCTTTCCTGTGCCACTAAATCTCAGTATAGTCAGACTAAGCAGCCTTTTCTCTTTTGGTTTCTTCCTAATCATTCCAGATTTACAGAAAAAATTAATAATGTGTCTGAAAGAGACAATCATGCCTCTTTCAGGCGTGTGTGTGTGTGTGTGTGTGTGTGTGTGTGTGTGTGTGTGTGTTGGGGGATGAGAAGGTAAAGCTTGATCCCTGGTATTCAAGGGTACTTGTGGGTCCTGGCTCTCTCTAGGAAGAATGATGTCTTCATTGACCAACATAACTCTGGAAGTCTGGGGAGCAATTTCTACACTCAGTTTTCAGTAAGTCTTGGTCCTCACCAATTCTGAAATTGAGGAGTACATGGTAGTACTGATCTTGACCCTCTGATGGAAACTTTTTTTCTGCAACCAAAGTAACTTTGGATTTCTACTGACTGACTTCAGAAATATATTCTCCATAATAGGGAGAACTTGATTCACACATGTAAAGATCCTTGAGGTTAAATCCAAGGGGTTGGAAGTTCGTACTGCCCAGTTTTAGTCTGAATAATGTAACAGAGTGACCTCATTTTTCCCTGCTTCTCACCAGACCCTATGAGAACCTAAGACTCCCTCCAACCTCCCCGACCCTCCCATCCCCCGACCTCCATTGGTACCTAATCTTATGCAAATGTCTTGTGTGAAAGGATACCTAATCTGATGCCAAACATCTTGAGCAAATAACCATTGTGAATGACCACATCTGTGGCTGTGAGGTGATGATGGTCACTAATCAAATCATAGAGACTCCACCTTACAGCAGTGACATCCTGTTTTCTGAGGAAAGGGAACTCTGAACTTGACATTTTCTCATGCTCTTCAGGATTGGATCTAATGTCAGGACGTGTCTCAATCAGGAAAAAAGACAATGACTAACATGTAAACATCTGCTTCTATGGATGTGATGGGAGTTTTGGGTTGGATATTTTTAAGGCTAACCTTTACGCACCTTGTACTTGCCTATAAAAGCTGGATGCTACAGTGAATCGGGGTGGCTTCTCAGAACCCGCCCACCTAGAGTTCAGAAGTCAGCCCGGCGATAATAAAAACTACCTTGCCTTTCTTTTGCGTGTGGTGACTCCTGTTTGGCACCGTATAACAAACAACGCTTTCGAACAGAAGGGTCAAGGCCACTCATACAAGGAAGATGCCAAAACTGACAGTGTCAGAATTTAGAAACTGCACTTTGGGGTTCTGGTTTGTTTATTTTTTGGTTTTTCTCTTCTCTTCTTTGGGATGAAACCTGACTCCACTGGAGTAAAGGAAATGTCTCAGAGATACTTGTAGATGAGATTTACAACCAACTTTCATGATTTAATCCTCAGAGAAAGAAAGACACGTCTTAAGGCAATTGATTTTTCCTGGCCAGAGGAAGAGGAAGAATAAGTGATACAGTATTCAGAACGCAAAACAGTGTTTTGACTTCTCTTGGAGGCCACACTTGGATGTCATCACCTTCAACGACGCCTGGCAACAGATAGAGATGAGAAGGAGGTCACTCTACTGGTCTGATCTCTGGTCCTGAGTTTACATTAGGGGATGGTCTATTCCACTCCAGAGGCTTTAGTACTTTTCTCTTTCTTTAGGATCATTACTCATAAACTTCAATACCGGGAGACACACCCCAACCCCTCAACAACTTCTGGCCTCCTTAGGGAGGGTACTGCATGTACGCTGTACACTTATATATGTGCAGGCACAACATTAATACAGGTAAAAAAAGTAGAAATGACTACCTATCTACTTGTATTCTCCTTTAAACACAGATATTTCAAGGCTCTAATCTTGTTCAATTTAAATTTAAAAAATTTTTCATTTAAAAACCAAGCTGTTGGTGCCTCATTAGCTGAAACCTATATCAAGCAACAATGTGGTTAGCTCTGTGTCTGTTTTTTTTTTTATCTTTTTTTTTGTCTTTTTGAGAAAGGGTCTCCCTGTAGTCCCAGCTGGCCTGGAACTCACTATGCAACCAAGCTGACCTTGAACTCACAACTCTGCCTGCCTCTGCCTCCCCTCCCAAGTGGTGGAAATAAAAGTGTACACTACCACACCCAGCAGCTCTAAGTCTTTAAGATCAACATTTTCCATTTTACACCAAAATCATGTATTCTTCTTCCTCCCCCTCCTCTTCTTTGTCTTTTATGCCTTATCTTCCTCTTTTTCCTCTTCCTCATTCTCTTCCTATGCTTCTTTTACTCCCTCCCCATCCACCCTTTTTTATTTGGCAGGCTGTCACTGCTTAACCCTGAATGGACGAGAAATTGCTGTGTTGTGTAGAACAGCAGGCTGTCCTTGAATTTATAGAGATCTGCCTGTCTCTGACTCATGAGTGCTAGGATTAAAGATATGTGATACCATACCCAGCAAAGACCAGGTCATTAAAAAATATACATTTCGATTAACTATTGCTAATGCCATTAAAATGTGATTGAAAACTGACAAGTGATACAGACTCTTTCATGCGTTTAAATTTTTATCTTTAAGGGGACTGACTGGAAAGATGGCTTAGTGTTTAAGAGCACAAGTTACTCTTTCAGTGGACCCTGGTTGGGTTTTCAGCACCCAATTGGTGGCTAAACAATGTTTGTAACTCCAGTTCCAGGTCTTCTGACACCCTCTTCTGATTTCCATGGGCATTACATGCATGTGGTACACTTACATACATGCCGACAAAATGTACATACACATTAAAAAACTCAAAACAAAATTTAAAAATATTCTTTATTTATGACTCTGTGTGTCTGCATTGTTCAAATGTGCTTATGTTTTTATATTGTTCATGTAGTACAAGTTGGTTAATAAGTAAATGGTCAGATTATTTACAACTGCCAAGTTAGCCCAGATTCCTTTCAATTTCATAGAGTAATTAAGTCCTTGAAAATTTAGTGAGATTGTTTAGTTACATGTTATTCTGTTAAAGTTTGTCTCTATTGCCTGCAAAAGTAGACTGACTTTCATTTTAGATTTTCTCTCTCTCTCTCTCTCTCCTTGCTCTGTCTCTCTCTCTTTCTCTCCTCTCTCTCTCTCTCTCTCTCTCTCTCTCTCTCTCTCTCCTTTTCTTTCTCTCTCTTCCTCTTTCTCTTTTAAGACAGTATCTCCCTGCAACCCCAGAAGAACTGGAACTCACTATGTATACCAGTCTGATCTCAGTGTCACAGAGATCCACCTGCCTCTGCCTCCCAAGTGCCAGGACTGAAGACATGAGCCACTACACGTGGCTCAGTTTGGTTTCTTGATGCTTCATGGTACAGTTTCACTCTTTTGGATGATTGCAGCTCACCAAGGAGCTGATCCTCTGCTATTCCCAACCTCTAAAGGTGAGGATAATGACTAACCTTTGTGCTTTCAGCATTCCTTTTGTAACTGATATGCTTAAAACATTACCTCTTGTCAAAGTAAGTGCTTATAGCTTCTATGAAATGTGTCAAGCTTCTAAGAAATCAAGATATAAGTCATGATTACTTAAAAAAATCCGTCCCTGTCAAGCTACATCTACGTGCTATAGAACCAATAAATTTAAAAGCAGGAGTTCTTCAACACAATACTGGTATAACTGATCTTCTATGTGTTCAATAACCTCAATAACCATACTTGGAGACTTATACAAATGTGGCCATCAGGCTTAAAATGGAAGACATTTTGACCCCTGCCCTGTGAGGTCAAGTAGGTACTAGGGGATTGTGGGACATATCTAAAATGGTCCTATATCTTTGAGTCACTTGTGCTCTTTATTCAGCAAGTGGCCCTCTACAAAGAGGGAGGCAAACAAAGAGCAAAATATTGTCCTTGGTGATTCCAAGTGGAGTCATGGTCAAGTAGGTACTTCAACTCATTCTCACTCAGATGAAACAAGTGGTAAAAGAGTCAGTGGATCTTTCCCCCTGCCCTCCAAGCACAAGTTACCTACAGGAAACAGACCTTGAACTGACTTTGACAAACAAACAAAAAAAGTCATTGGGCTTGGTGGTACATGTCTTTAATCCTAGCACTCGGGAAGCAGAGATAGGCAGGATCTCTGTGAGTTCAAGGCCTGTCCAGTCTGCATAGCGAGTTCTGGGCAGGCTGGAGCTATAGGGAGACTCTGTCTCAAAAAAGAAAAAAAAAAAAGTGGTTAGTAGTTAATTTTGTCCACATATTTGGTCTTTCATACCCAGCATGAAAATATAACCACAAATTAAAATGTTTTTAATAACACAAAACTAAAATAAACTTTAAAAGGGACAAACAAAACTTCAGGCCTTCCTTTTAAATCCTGTGTATGAGCTACTTACATTAAGTAAAACAATGACAGCTACCCCAGCTATATTAGTAGTTGAAGCCTTACATCATGTTGTGGTTTTGTTCATTACTTTTGTTATGACACTGACAGCAGTCAGTGGTTACATCCTTACACTATGTTCCTTTTAATCTGTTCCACCATCAGACTCTTTCTTCAGATCCTCCTTTGTATGTCCCACATTCTTGATATATCATCACCAGTATGCCTTTTTAACATTCCCAGGAATCACATTTCCTAGAAGAAACTATGAAAACCAACATGGCCATTGTTTTCCTGGCTCCTGCTCTTTCTGCAGTCATTGACTGATGAAATAGGGATATGCTCATTTAAACTTTGCATTTTAATCTTGCAAAGTATGTGTGTTCTAGGACATGTAACTGTTTCAGACTAAACTCCCGTCACACCTAGGTTCCAGCCAAATCCAAAGCCACCTCTCCAAACAACAGATGAAATAGGGAGAGAATCTTGTGTTCCTTCTTAGGCAGGAACTATGCTCATCATCATCTTAGAAAATAGTTACAGAAGATGATAAACTCATCACCCTTCTGCATCCCCAAAATATCTGGGGGGTCACAGCTCTCAGGAGGGACTTATGACAGGAGAGTATGAACTGGCAAGAAAGCTTCATCAAGATGTCAAAGAAGCATCATCGAATAAACACAGTGTATATGAAACAAACAGTAAAAGACCATACACCCATGACTCGATGCTTGATGTTTGTTGGGGTCTTACTTCTGTTCACTAGTGCCACTCCCATTCTTGGGTGGTGTTCCCCCCCCCACACACACACCTTTTCTTAATAAGGTGTCTGTATTCCTATTCCATTCCTAACTGAAAAGGCAAGACTTTTTTTTCTCCCCATCTCCTCCTGGCAGCTGGAAGGATTTCTCACCTCACCTGTACTGCTTTCTCTTAAGTTCTAATAACATCCTTCTAAGTCCATTTCTAAATTATTCTATCAATGAGATTAAGAACCTCACAAAACAGGGGTGAGGACGTTTGTAAATAAAGAATTATCAAAGACACAGTTGTGGAGAATGTCCAGACCCAAATGGGAGTTTATTTTTTGGTTTTGAAACATGGTCTCACTATATGATGCAGGCTGACTTGGAAGCCTTAGTCCTCTTCCCTCTGTCTCCAGAGTGGTGGGATAACAGGTGTGCACCAACCACAGGCATCAGACTTGATTGTAAACTTGTACTTTTTTGGTTTTTATTTTATTTATTTATTTTATTTTCAGTGTTTTGCCTGCCCATGTATGCAGTGCCCACAGAGGCCTAGAGGGTGTCAAATCCCTGGAACTGGGTTAGAGATTGTTGTTATCAGTCATGTGGGGGCTGGGAACCCAACCTGGGTCCTCTGAAAGAGCAGCTAGTGCCCCTAAGCACTGAGCCATCTCTTTTATACCTTTTAAGTTTGCACCTTTTAAAATGCTTCTCTCTTAACTCATGAAAATGAAACAGTTTAAAACCCAAAAGACGATGATGATGATGATGATGATGATGATGATTTCTGAGCTGGGTGCTAGAACCCGACTAGCCTCGGGTTCCTGGGATTCTCTGTAAGAGCGACCAGTGTTCCTAACAACTGAGCCATCTCTCCAGTCCCAAATTGTACAGTTTTAGAAGTTTCTTTCTTCCACACAGCTCATGAAAGCAAAACAGACATTTTCAAACCCAAAACCCAAATTTAATGATGATTTCTGGGCTGTGGGTTTGTTGTGTTAACAAGACTGACCTTGAGTTCCTGGACACAAATGACCCTCAGTTTTCTGAATAACTGAGACTACATAAGTGTATTGCTGCATCTAGCACTGAGAAATTCCTAAAAATGTAATTCCATGCATTCAGATTTTTTCTGAGAATTTCAGGTAGAAATGTATGATGAGAATGTGGCTAATAAGCCACAGGAGGGATGTCATAATGCACATACCCCATATCAAATCTGAGCAAGAATAAAAGGGGGCATGGGTGTAAGCAAGGAGTGAGGGTCCATGGTTTAGATGTGTCGAGGGTATTTATCAGGGTTGCCTTCCAAAAGACATTTGAAATCTCATCGGGAGGCCCTTATTGGGCTGTATGGCCATAGCTCAAGCATTCTCTACAATTTTTAGTGAGAACTGAATCAAACAACAACCCTCAAAATTTAACTGCTGGTTGCTCAGTTGGTAAATTTTATGAGCATCCATACAAAAAAACAAGCACTGTGGTACAGGTTTGGGGGTAGGGGTGACAGCAAATCAGGAAACTGGGAATCTCTTGGTATTCTAGCCTGATAAGCAAGTTCCAGGTCAATGACAGACCCTGTCTCAAAACAAACAAACAAAGAAACAAACAAACATGGAAGGCACCCGAGGTTGACCTTTGTTCTCCATACACCCATGCACATGTGCACACAAATGCACACAATTTATCTGATACCCAAGTAAATAATTTACCACTTTGGCAGTGGTAAATTATTTCACCCCTTTCAGAACGTGGGTGAAAGCTGGGTCTGTGGAGACACTTCAGGGATCTTAGGCTCTTAGTTGTTTCTTGTGTCTTTTTCCTGAGTAAGAGTAACAAAGAGAAACTATTCACATATGGAGCTAAAATTTTCTCTACCTCTGTGAGGCTGTGTACATGCATATACACTGTCAGATATAAAATGTTTGGGTTCCGCAGTTATACCACAGTCTGGTTATGTATATGTGGCATAATTCTCAGTCTCATCACTTTGTTCCTGAAAGGAGATCATTTTAGGACCAAAAAAAAAAAAAAAAAAAAAAAAAAAAGAACTGTTGTGCTTATTGACTGTTTCCAACAGGTTCCCTTTCTCCAGTAACCTTGGGTTTGCTTTCAAGGTAATACAAATGTAAATATGGAAATAATACCACCTGTGAACTTTAATCTCAGTTTTCAACTTCACTGGATCTGGAATCAGCTATGCGATAGTTTGCTGGGGCACATCAGTGTGGGATAATCTAGACTAAGGTTAGTCTCTGAGAGTGTCTTTGAGGAATTTTCCCAATTGCATTAATTGAAATGGGAAGACTTACCCTAGGCGTAAGTGACAACTCCCAAGGTGTCACAGTTAAGGAGGTCAGAAAGGAAACAACTTTTGCTTCTTGCCTGCTTGGCTTCATATCTCGCTGGTGAGTTCAACTATCCTGTTGCTACTGCCCATTGTTGCTGCTGACACAGCTGCTACACTGTTTCCCTTATATCAGAACCCACTTTCTTCAGGCTTCCAAAATAGACTGAAGAACAACAGTTCTCTGGAGATCTTCGAACTCTTCGCTGCCACATTGTAACTGCCTCATGGACTGAGCAGTTACTGGGTTCTCAGTCTCTCCAGTGTTCAGGCTGAGCACATCGCTGAACCACCCAGTCCATATTGTATAAGCCAGTCAAATAAGTCTCCTTTCAACATACACTCATTCTATTGCTTCTCTTCCTCTACAGAACACTTACTAATGTGCCACCCCCCTTTTTTTTTTTTTTTTTATGTTTTGGGATATACTGAAGGTACTGTACAGGACTTGTAGGCCTACGGCCTAAGAATTCGGCAGTGACCGTGTACCTGCCCTTGATTATGCACCCACAAATACCACGGGGAAGGAATGTATACAAGAACAGAAACATAACACTGATTCAGAATGAATGTACCTCACAGGGTGTCAACCAAGTAAGCACCGGGTTGATGTCTGTCAGAACTTTTTGTCATTTTTTCCTTTTCTATAATTCTGTATTCTCAATATTATGCTTCTCTTTCAGACGAGTTTTCAAATTAAGATTCAGATCTCAGAAGAGGTAAACCCATTCACTCATTCCTCTTAGAGATTGAAGGGTAAATATAGAATGACAGAGAGAAAGAGAAAGAGAAAGAGTGAGTTCACTGATGGACTGTAGAAGACTTACAGTTGGAGCAGTAGACACATTTTTGCCTGAAGCTGGAAGAAAAGAAGACAAAATTGTACGTAAAAAAAAAAAAAAAATCAAACAATACTAAATCAGCAGTCAAAGCCATTAAGATAAATAGTAACACACTGCACGCACTCTGAAATTGCTTTTAGTAGAGTGCTCTAGAAATTTATGAGACAGACTGTGAAACATAATGTGATGTATGAAGGTAAGGACGAATAGAATAATGGAATGGAATAGATGGAGCAGTTTCGGCCTATGGTACGGAGGTAACTTACTGGGCAAATCAACTCTTAATTCTTGGTTCCTAGGCAAGAAAATAAATGTTCAGCGATGGATAAGCCAATAGAGAGGGCAGGGAAGCACTATGAGTCATGATGTTCATAACACTTGATTCTGGTATGATTGCCAGGAAGAGGCATACCAGAAAAACTGTTTACTGGAAGGGTGTGGGGGAAGGCACCCATGCTTTGATGATCAATAGATACTAGGACAAGCATTATTGCATTCAGTCTCTCCTTTCTTCTCGTTCGTTCTTTACGTTTTTCTTACTTAGTTTCTTTCCTTCTCTCTTTCCTTCTGCATTTCTTCCGTTTCTCCTTTTCTCTTTCCCTCCATTCCTTCTTCTTTCCTTTCTTTCTTTTTTTTTTATATTAAGGAGATGTACAGGTGAAGGACAGACTAAGTAGAGAGGTTATGCAAATATTTCTATTTTGTTATATAAATGGTTTGGGTGTGTGTGTTGTTTGTACTTCTTGTGTTTTCTTTAAAATAATATTGTTATTAAATCTTTGATGATTTCATACAATATAAGTTGAAATAAAATTCACATAACATGAAACCAGCCACTTTTAATACTCTCACGGCACTGAACAGGCATTCACTCTCTGTTATTGCTTACTCCCTGGCTTGTGGTGACCACTGGTTAGCTTTCCATCTCCATGTATTAGCACAATTTATAAGTTTCTTGCATTGGAAACATGCACTGATGGACTGTAGAAGACTTACATATACCATTTATTTATTTCTTGTGTCTGAATTACATTACATTATGTGGATTAGTCCCCGTTTCTTCCTTAAAGTCAAGTAAACTTTGGAAAACACAAAAAGTAATTATTGTAAAATATGTACAACTAGCCACTGTAAAGTATGTACTTCAGTGCCACCCACTATGAGCAATGACGTGGAGCGTCTTTTCATGTGGGTCCCTCACCACTCCTATTTCTCAATTGCTGGTTGTGTGGTTTATTGCTTGTTATTTTGTAGAGGTCACCCATACATTCTGGATATCAGTTGCTTACCAACTTTTTAATATTTAAGTATTTTCTCCAGTTCTGGAGATTGTCCGTTCACCTTATGGCTTTCAATTGGAGAGAATGACAAGTACCTAATTTGTTGTTTTTTTCAACTTCTTTGTGTATGACAGTGATGTTTGTGTGTGTGTTTCTGTGTGTGTGTTTAAGTAAGGGTGTATGACTGTATCGAGGTGCACTTGTTTGGAGGCTAGAGGTCACCATGAGTGTTGGATCGTCAGTAGCTGTCCATATTGCTTTTCTGAGATGGAGTATCTCACCAGGATCCATGATTGGCCAATTAGGTTACGTTGGCTGGCCAGAGAGTCCCCAGGAATTCTCTTTTTTCTGCTTCCCCAGGAGTGCTAGGATTACAGGCATGTACTCTCATGTCCTGTTTTTCATGTGGGTACTGGGGATATCCTTTTTGCAACAGGTGGCAGAGTGTAGAGGAGGGAACCGAGAGAATGTCTCAGACATTAGAATGGACTGTTGTCTGGATCTGTTGGAGGGACCAGAGATACCTTAAGGGAGACTGATCAGTAATTTTTCAGAATAGGGTCCCTTAGTCTAGGTAGTAAGGGAAGCAGCCTTTTGAACATAGTAATATACGGGATGAAACCCATCTTAAATGGTATACATCTAGCCCAGAGGTGGAAGTCGAGGGGCAGGAGGTTCGGCCAGTTTCATAATGATTTATTTTGCATTATCTGAGCCAATTGACAGACACAGCGTAAACCCTAGGAATTACCTTATTTAGGAGGCCTGATAAAACATCATGACAAAAAGGACTTCATCCAATCAGAGAATGTGTCCACAAATACCAGAAAGTAGTTCGGTCAGTTTGGTCACTTGGTCTGCTGAAACTGGTCCACAAGAAGGTGTCCAAAGGCTGCATGAAGAATAATTCTGAGGTCTGGCAGGGTCCCATCATCCCATGGGGTTCTTTTTCATTACCTGTGAATGGGAAGGGCTCTGGCAGCCCATTGGGCCACTTGGCCTGCCATGGAAGTGTCAGAGTGCTTTTGAAGATTATGAAAGTGTGGCAAAGACACATCTGCTGTCTGTTAAGACGTTCATATATTCATCCTCTTCCCAACATAGAGCCCGGGTGAGCTGATCAATTCAACGTTTTGTGCAGAAATGCACTAAGGCAAGGCTTGGGCCCAGTGACATCCCGTTTGGTGGTTATAGTGGCTACTGCCTTCCTGGTCCCCTCTGTCATGAAACTTCTTTCATTCATGAACAAGCTGTCATCTGCCTGGGGTAAGAGGGTGACTCAGAGGTCCTGGTGACTGGCCTGGGGGGATGTCCAGTAGATCCTCACAGTCATGTTAGGGACATCTCCAAGTTATCATCAGGCATCAGTATTGCTGCGTTGAGGCTATGAATGGGTGAAAAGGTGAGGCAGGGTGGTTGAAGGAGCAGACTCTGGTACTGAGTGATGTGAGCATTTGACATCCACTGGCCATTTGCTGCCCCCCAACACATGGGGGGCCATAAGGGTTAAGCCTTGGCCCAAGGTGAACTTGTCAGCCTCCGCCACCACTAGGACAGTAGCCACTATGGTGTGTAGACAGGAGAACCATCCGGAAGCTAGTGGTTCTAGGTGCTTGGATAGGTATGGGCCTGTTTACCAAGGTCCCAAAGTCTGAGTAAACACACCATTTTCAATGCCCTGTGTTTCATGAAGAAAAGGTGGACATGAGGAAAGACCAGAGATGGGAATTAGCCTAGAGGCAAGCCCATTGTAAAGCCTGTTCGTTCATCTCTGTTCATTTTAAAGATCGGTTCCCAGTCATGGCTAAATAGAAGGGCCTTGCCGTTTCAGCCAATCCCGGCATCCAAACATGGCAATATCCTACTGCCCACAGGAATTCATGTACCTGTTTCTTCAGTTTGGGGCACACGAATGTGAAGAATGACTTCTTTTCTGGCTGTAGCAATGAGCCGCTTACCTTGAAAGAGGTTGTACCCCAAGCAGGAGTATTCCATTTGGAAAAGTTGAGTTTCCTCCATGGAGATATGGTGCTTCAAGGCTTAGAGCAGCTGGAGCTGGTCTCTGGTGTGTCTAGCAGGGAGCTGGCTGGGTCAGCAGCTGGTAACAGGATGTCCATATACTTACAGGAGCAGCGTTGAGTCAAGATGAGAGGCTCTGAAACTTATCAAGTTCTTTTGAAGGGCTTCCCCAAACAGCATGAGGGAAAGTTGAACAAAGGTCAAATGTAGAGCTCAGATGTTCTCTGGGGCCAGAGGATCGAAAGGACTCTTCAGTCTCCTGAAGAACCGCCGTGGTTTTTGATAAATTTGTGCTCTTTGGACCCTCCCACCTTCCCACCCCGCACCCCACTTCCCCACTGCTCCTGGAAGTTTCCCGCTAAAGGAGTCCAGTGAAGTGTTCAATGCTTGGGAGCAGTCAGAACATGAGACTTTTCAGAAAACAGGGAAGTAACCAGCTCCAGGGCCACCAATGACCCTGAGCCCATCCTAAGGCCCAATGTGGGACCCTGGATCCTGGATCCTCGGTGCTAGATCCCCTGGTCAGTGACTACAACCAGGAGAAGTAGGGGCAAGGGGGGCCCTCATCCCTTGGAAGGCCAAGAGAAAAAGAGAGAAACCCAGTGCAGCGTACATAGGGATGGGAGACGGATAGTGTACTCCTCATTCCAAAGAATGTAGAGGGTATCTTTTCAAGGTACCTAGAGGCAACAACAAAGCAGTTCCTGTGACCATCCCAACCAGAGGTCCTGCATGTCCACGCTTCGGGGCTCTGACTTAGGGGGAGAGGGCAAATGTGGAGGAGGGCTGGAGTTTGGCAGGACACATGTACACGTTTATAGCATCTTGGGTAACAGAGCACTAAATGACACTGACCTTTTCACAATATCAGTTGGGGTGTGTTGGGGGTACTTGAGCAGATTTTTGATGGGCTTCAGCAAACACAACAGGTATTTTAGCTAAGCATTTCCAACGTGACTGTATCTTCATCCTAGCACTCCGAAGGCAGAGGCAGGTGGGTGAGTTCAAGGCCATCCTGGTCTATATAGACAGTTCCAGGCTAGCTAGCGCTACAGGGAGACCTTGTCTCAGAGGGGGGTGAGGGGGAAGCAGTATTTGATGATTACCTAAGGTCTTCTCTTTGTTCCTCTTATTCACAATCAGGGACACTCTATATGGTAGCTCTTCCAGGACTTTCTTTTCTTGATTCCTGTGCACAGAACACTGAGCTCACCAAGTTCCTTTTCTTTATTGTAAAGTCACTGCCTTTACCACCTTCTAGTGAATACTTCTTAGTTGTGTTGCCACAGTTGGAGTCTAGACATTAAAGAACATCATTTGCTTGTGAATTATATAATATTTTAGCTTTTACCTTTTTCCCAATGGGCATTGCAACTTCATTCATTATACCAATCACTGACTGAAGGGAAAGGGAGAGAAGAAATGAAATAGAAATGTTTAAATCTAATGTAACAAAGAGAAGAAACTATGTCAACAAGGTTTTCTATTCCTCTAGTATCCTATTTAAATAAAGTTTTTTTTGTTTTTATGTATTTTATAAACAAATGATATATTTCAGTTTGACTGCATTTCTTCTTCCTCTGATGATAATTCATAAAATTGTATCATTACTTCAATTCAAAGTAAACATAATTGTTTATTTTCTTGACAGTGACATAACTGCACAATGTAAAATATTAAAGTTATTTGCTCAACTAGATGAATATAGTTAACAGTAATTCACTCTACATTTTAAATTAGGACCAAAGATTTTGAATGATCATATCATAAAACAAAGAGTTATGATGATAGATATGGTAATTATCCTAATTTCATCATGAGTCAATACTCACATGAATCAAAACACTTCATTATGCTTTATAAATCCACGCAATGATATGTTAGTTGATAACATAAACTTAAAGGGGGAAATATTAAAATTAATATAGATCACTACAAAACATCATCATAACATAACAGAAGGATATAAAGTTCCTTATAAGACCTTGGAAAAAGTTCTGTTTCAATCAACTTCAGTAGTTTACAGAATCTCATAAAATTTATGTGACTTTGGAAATTTACAAAGTTCTTCAGTGAGAGCATTATAAAGGTTTAAATGATACTCGTACTGTTCCCTAAATTAACTCAGGCAATATCTCGTAATTCTAGTGTCAGAGAGACAAATGGAGACTATTTTCCAAGAATTGTTCTAGCACGGCGTGGTGTAATAGCACATGCTCTTCATCCCAGGACTCACCTCTACTCCCAGCACCTGAGGCAGAGGTAGAGGCAGGCAGATCTCTGTGAGAACCAGGCTAATCTGGTCTACATATTGAGTACTAGGCCAACTGGGGCAAAGAAAGAAAGAAACAAAGAAAAGAACAAAGAAAGAAAGAATTGTGGTCCTGAGAGTCAAACTTCCAGCAATCTTCATCACCCATTCCTCCTATCCTAAGTGCTGAGATTACACCATCCCAACACCCCAGGGAAGGAGGAATATGCAGAGAATGCTGACATATGTATTGTAGATACATGTTTCTCTCTGAGGTTTTTTTTTTTTTTAACTATTGGTCCATTCAGCAGCAAGTCCCATCCTCGGACGAGTAAGGGGGCAAGGAGGAAAACTTGGCAGCAAGTAGCGGTGTGGGGCACTGAGAAAACTAAAAGCCACGCCAGAGGAAAGTGCCATGGTCCCAATCTCCCAGAGGGCCAGGACTCAGATGGCAGCATTCCAGGTCCCTGCAGTCCTATGAATCTCGTGAGTGGAAACAGAATTCAGGCCAGGAATCGGACAGGAGCCCTGGGCCGCCGTGGTGCTGTGCCCGACTTGGCCCAAGAAATGGCGGCTGGTGGCAGGCCATATGTTTAAACAGTAACTTTGCGAGTCGCCCTAAATAAATCAGTCTCTATATGGAAGACCAGTTTCCATTTTATTCTGCTGGATCGACCAGACCCTGCCCACTAAAGCTCGGAAAATAAATTTCATGAGACAATTGGCCGTGTGAGCAGCATCCAGCTTACGCAAACGGAAAAAGAGCTCAGTGGCTAAGAGCACTAGCTGCACTTGCAGCAGACCGGCAACGGGAATGCAGACAAATGGAGTTCTGGCATGAGTGATACAGTGGATCCTCAAGTGGCTAATTAAGATAATGTTGCCAAAGGCCAGCAATGTCTTGGCGGGGGTGGATGGAGAAATCTCAGGATGGGAGTCCACTTGTCGCTGCAACAGGGTGGCCAATTATTGAGCCTCTGGGCATTGCTGCAGG
This sequence comes from Eospalax fontanierii, assembly GCA_035773235.1. NCBI lineage: Eukaryota > Metazoa > Chordata > Mammalia > Rodentia > Spalacidae > Eospalax > Eospalax fontanierii. The sequence continues at coordinate 272,458 of JAJHUQ010000066.1, read as the reverse complement.
ATTATGGCAATACTCTGAAAACAGCAGAGGGTCTGAGGCAGAGTTTGAAAACTCTGCTGGATGGGAAAAGCCAAGACTCCCCAGGCAAAGGCTGAGGCAGCATGGGCACTTCTATGTGTGATAAGAAAAATAACACTATCCCAAACAGAGATTATAGCCCAGAGAGAGACTGAAGAGTTAAGAGAGAGATTAAAACAGGAGAGGGAAAAAGGACTGGCTTTTACTGCATTAGCCACTGACCTCACTGATAAATTAAATAAAAAGGAAAAAAAAAAAAATGCCCAGAGTATATAAGCTGAGAACCCACAAGAGAAAACAGAAAACGAACAGGAAGGAAGCAACCCAGAAGAAGCTAAAATTGCCTCTCAGGTTTGGCCTGTAATACAAAAAGAAAAAAATCCAAATGTCAGCATGCTGATGGAGGCCGTAAAGAACATAGTGAATAAAGGGTATTCAGCCCTAGAGCTGCTGGAAAAAGGGAGGACATTCAAACAATCTGCAAAAGAGCCTGTCATCACCTGGCACCTGAGGATATGGAACAGAGGAACAGATGATATTAACTTGAATGCTGGAAAGGCAGGACAGCTGAGCAAAATAGCCACTCATCCCTCCTTGACATTTAAGCTGCATAACCTGGGACAATACAAGGGAAAGCAGTCTCTGATGAACTGGCTTGTGCATGCCACTGGAGACACTTGGTGTTCACCAGCGGAGATTCCCATGGATTTCAGGAGCTGGAGCAGGACACAAGAAAGACAGGTGTTGTTAAGAGAACTGGGGATGAGGAAAGCAATATACAGTACCCCATTCACTGGACCAGATAGGATTGTGTTCCCTAGAGATTAAATGAGGGACTTCATTAAACAGGGACCTCAAAATTGGTATAGAGTTTTAATGTCTGTCCTGGTCCTCTAGTGGGACAAGATCTTTACAAGATAGGATAGGCCTTGAGAAATTTAAGCAACCTAGACCAGCATGCAAAGTACGTCTGTAGAAGAATAGAACAACCTAAAGGATGTATAAGAAAGGCAAAACAGAAAAGGAGGTCTGCTTGGTTTACTTGTAGGCCAATGTGGTGAGACTTGCATTTAGCCCAAGTTCCTAAATAAAAGATTGATAAAAAGCCAAATTCCATGGTAAAGCACCTCTGGGAGGCCTTAGGCTCTAAGAAATTGTTCACAAAAGGTACACAGAGGATAAAGAGTATCCCAGGGGTGGATTGTAAGACCCTTCCCTCACCCCAGAGTAAACAGAGTACATTTCTTCCCTGTGACTGACTGACTGAGGGGTGGAGTCAGTTTGCGAGGCCAGGGCCTCTCCCAACAGCCAGGTGTGGTCAATGGAAAGACCACAGGTGTGCCTTGGGCCAGAAATCAGATCCACAATCTCCCTGGCCCTGGGAAACACCAGGTGTGACGGGGGCAAGAGAAGCCTTATTTCTCCTTGGCCCTATGCAGGACCAGTTTGGACCAGCCCCAGTGAGGTTAGGATAAAGGAATACATGGAGGCTCCATGTGTGAACTCTGGGACACTAAATGCATTCCTGACAATAACTACAGACGGTAAAGGACTGACTAATTTTCCATGCTATGTTAGACCTTATGTGTGTATAATGTAATGTTAACTTCTGAGTGATTTACAGATATGAAACCCATTTGAGAGATGTCAAGTACACCTGAAGAAACAAGAATGGAATGTAACTCATACAGGGTACAAGGGTGAAGTATAGCTGTGAAATTGGGGGGAGGGGTTCCTTGGGCCTAGGCCTATAGATGCCATAGAGTAAAAGGATACTTTATATAATTATGAACTAGCAATTCCAGTACCAGGCATGGGTTGACCCTCCCAATGAGCTGTTGTCCAACGGAGCCTTGGAAGCCCCCTTTTACCAAAACAAAAGGCAATCGCCACACTGTAATGCTAGTTGCACACTGGAAGGGGATGATAAGGCCCTATTATTGAAGATGTGACATGACTTGAGGATGGAGAGAGAGAGAGATCTAGCTGGGACCAAGCTGAAAACTCCCTACAAATGGCTGGCTGGCCTTCATAGCTCTAGAGAGCGCTCTGCAGATTGCTATGGGGGAATGGTCCTGAAAAGCTCTGCTTAATGACAGATCTTGCATGCTTCACTGTCAGATGTCCCTACAGGTGTAATAGAGGCTCATCTGATATGTGCACCCTCAGCATATTTGGATTTATGGTCCACTCTTCAGGGACAAAACACATGTCTGATATTAGAAAAAAAAAAAAAAAAAAAGATTTGACTACCGATGATATGGGAGAAAGTTATAGTCCTCAGGAGAGACACTACTGTGATTGTGAGGTGAATATGATACATCTGCTTAGTCACTGTCTAAACATTTGTGTTTGTGTTGGTTTATGTGGATGTTACTGCTTTCCTTTGTGGCTGTTGTTATGTTTTGTTTGTTTTCCAGACAGAAAGGGGTGGAGTGTATTGTAGATACATGTTTCTCCCTGAGGATTTTTTGTTTTTTGTTTTTTTGTTGCTGTTGTTGTTGTTGTTTTTTTATTTTTTACCATTGGTTCATTCAGCAAGTCCCATCTTCTGATCAATAAGCGGGCAGGAAGGCAGGGAGTCAGGGAGGAAAACTTGGCAGCAAGTAGCGGTGTGGGGCACTGAGAAAACTAAAAGCCACGCCAGAGGAAAGTGCCATGGTCCCAATCTCCCAGAGGGCCAGGACTCAGATGGCAGCATTCCAGGTCCCTGCAGTCCTATGAATCTCGTGAGTGGAAACAGAATTCAGGCCAGGAATCAGACAGGAGCCCTGGGCCGCCGTGGTGCTGTGCCTGACTTGGCCCAAGAAATGGCCGGCTGGTGGCAGGCCATATGTTTAAACAGTAACTTTGCGAGTCGCCCTAAATAAATCAATCTCTCTAAATGGAAGACCATTTTCCATTTTATTCTGCCAAATTGACCAGACCCCACCCGCTAAAGCATGGGAAACAAATTTTATGAGACCATATCTGCATGAAAACATTACACGTCCACAACGCATCATTTCCTATGGCTTAACTAAAATAATAATAAAAAGACAATACATCTTTCTTTTTCTTTTTGAGTCAGGGTCTCCCTTTAGCTCCAGTTGACCTGAATCTTGCTATGTAGAACAGGCTGGCCTCCGTCACAGAGATTCACCTTCCTCTGCCTCCCCAGAGCTGAGATTAAAGGCCCCCACACACCATCATACCCAGCTTCAAGAAAAAATATATCTTGCTTACAGATGTGAACCCATTCTCTCTTCAGTACACTAACTTCTTTTTCTTTTAGAGAACTGTGTGTCTTTGCTACTTGATTATCTTTTCATTATCTATAAACAGTCTGAAAAAAAAGGTGGTATCTACCTTTAAATGCAATGAAGTTTGCTCTCTCCCAATGTAAATTTCCACTTATTGATGTGACATATTTCTACAGGCATGGTAACTTATTATCTTACATTTCTTCTGAAGATTGGAAAAAATCTGTTCCCTAAATCCTAAAGTTTCTCCATCTTCAAGATAAATCAGATTATACATTTTTCTAAATCTTCTAGCCTACCCACAGTGATTGTAGAAAATATGACTGAAATATACACATTTCAGTCTGCAAAAAAGTTGCAGATCTCTCACCTTAAGATACAGTCATTTTTAGATAGCCACATTTCTGTCAACCACACATCCAGTATAAAGGATTCGGCTTTCTTTCTTTAGATTATGTATATGGTAGAAGATAATCACTTGGTTCTCTACATGTTACCAGAAGATATTAAAGCTTAAAGTACAAAAATAAAATTTAGCACATATACCTTGTCTCAAGACTGGTCACTATCCATAAGTAAGTCAAATTTACGACTTTGAAGATCAGTTTTCATTTCTGACTTCATAGTGTGGTGAGCAGTTCAAGACCGACCATAGCTAATCCACATGCTAACTAAACCCGGTAGTTAAGTAGTTAAAGCTAGAAACAGTTAACTCAAAGTGAGGGAATGAAGAAGTCTGACCAACGTATGGGTTTGAGAAAAGGTCAGCATGTACCTGTTTGCTGCATGTACCTGGTTGCCATAGCTAACCACAGGTTGATGGCTTCTCTACTTACCACTTGGCTTTCTCTTATAGAACAGGAATTCTCTGGGATTGTTTGGAGGGCTAGCCACCCTTAAGCTTGTGAAGTTAAACTACATATGTTTTGATGGTGGTGGTGATGGTGGTGTTTTCCTTTCTTCCTGTATACAAAGTGACTGAAAAAAACCTACACTGCAAATTTGTCCAGTTTGGTTGCCAGCTGGCCATAGAAACTTTTTAAAAACAGTATGTCGTTTGTGTCTGCGGTATTATGGTCTTCTCTACTAAAATACTTCACAACAATAATCCTTTCACAGTTATTCATTATATAGGTAGGGTATATAGCAGCATGTTTTCAAGAAAAGAATAAAATCAGGCTGTGAGGAATCGCAATGACAATATTTCATTCAATAATAAAATTCATGTTTTCAAAAATTTTACATTTTCAGTTAGCCACTTTACATTATACCTGCACTGTACTTAAAAATTCCTTTGAGATTTCTATTACAATAATAAAATCTCGGAGACACTGATGCACTTAGAAAGAGGAAAAATTTAGCAGAATATGATGATGGTACATGCCTTTAATCCCAGCACTGGGGGAAGAGGGCTGGAGCCAGGCCAATTTCTATGAGTTTGAGGCCAGCCTGGTCTACATAGCAAGTTCTAGGTCAGCTGGGACTAAAGGAGACCCTAGCCCAAAAAAACAAAAAAACAAAAACAAAGAAAAAAGAAAAGACAGAAGAAAAATTTATGTAATTGTTTGTGATGTGTTAGTTAGTTAGCATTATCTGTGCTGTTATGAGGGCAGGCACATCATGATAGATGTATATTGTAGGGCAGAGTACCTGTAAGCCAAAGGCAAAGAGATACAGAATAAAGTGGGAGAGGGAGAGAGAAAGGAAAAAAAAAAAAAAGAGAAGGCTAAGGCATCTCACAAACTTCTCTGAACACGTAATTAAAGGTTTTCTGCTACATGGAATCATGGAGGTATGCCCATCCTTTTGACACAGCAACAGGCTGTTTTCATTTACAAAATTCAAGTTCAAGAAATACACAATCAAGCCAGGCATGGTGGTACTTGCCTTTAATCTAGTACTCATGAGGATGAGACAGGTGGATCTTTCTGAGATCAAGCCCAATCCAGATAGAAAAGAAAATCAAAAGACACAAAGTTTCAGAATGCTTCAAGAAAGTCTTTGATGTAATAACTGTAAGACCAAGGGAGGCACGGGTGAATGTCACAAAGTGATGGTTGAATTAGGAGCCCTTTAATAGCTGGTGGTCAGAGACGGGGCTAAAGTCCAAAAGGACTGTTAACCCTGAGGGGAGGCAGAATAGAGTTTATAAAACTTAAATTGCACAATTTCAGAATGCCAGAGGCGAAGTCAATAACTATAGTTATATTAGATCACCATAGTTATGCCAAACCAATGGCAGGTGAGTTAGCAAAGAGGTTTTCAATCAACAAAAAGTTTTGGTTAGGAAAAACAAATTTCTCAGTGTTGCAGAAACCTCTCCGGAAACCTGCAGACATAGGTATAGCTGGGTGAAGAATGTACGACATAACTGCGTGTAAGTTTCCCATTATTGTAGAAACAATGTCCCCCCAACAGGTGCAACCGTCAGAAATACAGGGTAAAGCCAAAGTCAGCAAGAACAGAATGAAGTCAGACCTGCCGTTTTCAAAGTACATTCACAATTATCCTGAGCAATGAGCAGGGCACACTTCCAAGTATAGGTCCTAGGACCAAGACTAACATAAGAATTTTGGAGAGATGGTACCCATATATATGAACCACAGAAGAAAGACACATAAAAAAGAAAAGCATAACTTAATTCACATTTTGAAACTAACAGACATTTTAGAGAAAATGCCTGTCTTAATTTCTTATCGCTATGATAAAATAGTCTAGCAAAGGCTAGAAAAGGAGAAAGGGTTGCTAGTTCAATGTACAGTCCATCATGGCAAGGAAGTCAAGCCAGAGGAGCTTCAGCCAGCTGGTCACTTAAAGACATAGCACTAAGTAAACTTCTTCTTAAAATTATTTTTATTTTTATTTTCTGTGTTTTGCCTCCATGCAAATGCACTCAATTTTGCAATGCCCACGGAGGTCAGAAGAGGGCATCAGATTCCCTGAAACTAGAGTTACAGAAGGTTTTTAGTCACCCTGTACATGCTGGGAACCAAACTTAACCCCTGAGGTATCTCTCTAGCCCATAAGTACACCTCTTGTGGGATTTGTTTGTTGTGTTTGTTTTGAGACAGGATGTGCCTGTGATTGTAGTACCAGCCTACCTGGAGTTTGCTATGTAGACGACAATGGCCCCAATCTCAGAAATCTCCTTGCTTCTGCTTCCCCAGGACTGAGATTAAAGGTATGTGCCACCACCCTTGGATTGTAAATATACCTCTTAATGTATCTACTGTAATGTTAGGGTTTCCGGTTTGGTTTGGACTGAGAGCCAGCAGAAACCAGTGAGGGGCTCTGGCACCGGTATTAGCAAGACCATTTTATTAAGGGTATGGGGCTAGCTGCCAAACTTGGGAGTGGAGGAGCTAGCAGCTCTTCGATGCTTGATGGACTTTTTAAAGGAGGGAGAGGAGGTAATTAACAAAATCCAGCCTATAATTGGTGTCAGGAAGTTTATCTTCTCAGGAAGTTTATCTTATCGATGTTAAGGAACTGCAGTCAGCCCCTTTTCATGGAAGTTAAGCTGTAGTCATCAAGGTGTCACTCAGTCCTTCTGAGTCCTGGAAATGCTGGAGGGGTTTCTCTTCAGTCACATCTTACATCTACTATTTTCTCATATAACTGAGAACTAATCTATTAATGGATAGATTTGAGGGGATCTGAATTTCAAGATCCAGAATATAGGAAAAAAGCAAATGAAAAACAAGACAACATAACTTTTAAACTATGGCTAATCTGCATTATTGTAAACACTATGGATACCTTCCTAAAATTAGAAACCACAGCTATCCCTTATAAAAGTCAAAACAAACAATACAATTATTCCACTTCTGGGTATTATGCACCTGCTTGTCAGTGAAGTAGAACAAAGTTCTTGGTCTTCTTTTGTTGTGTGTACTTGTTGGAGTCCCATTTTCCTGATTCCTTGAGCTATGCTGAACACCCGTTTGACTTAGCCCTTTTTAACTGTGTAAACGTATGCAGGACAATGATTAGAACCTTCAGTAACTGACATAGGCATAGAGTAGGGGGATTCTGCCTTAGTCTTGCATTGTTGATGGATCTACACAAAGCTGGACATATCTGCATCTCCTTGAGGGCAATACCTCTAGTTCCTCTAAGCCACAACATCTATTTCCTGAATTTTAGACTATCCAGTCCCAATACTTGATTAAGCTGGGATTGTGAGGTAGTTACACCTTAGACCAGGCTTATTTGATGTGTCCCAGGTATGAGAATAAAAGGAGTTGGGGCCTGTAAAGCAGATCAAAATCAGATGATAGTCATCTTTTCAAGATAGATTCTAGCTACAGAACCCCAAAAGACAGTGTAAGATCTTTTCCAGTGCAAGCCTGCTATACAGATTTCAGGTTACTTTTCTAAAACACACCATTTGACAAATTTTTGACTTGTCAGGATACAAAAGGTTTTCTGGCCTCTCCTTTTTACCATTAATATTGCAAGGATGCATCTTCTGCCACCTTGGTTGTTTAGCTGAGATGAAAGCTGCAAAGTATTTTATTTCTTTCTTTGCTTCATATCAGGTCTCTGAATCCTTAATAAAAGATCTAGTCTTAAGTCTTGTTGGTTTCTAACATTCCCCTATAGTCCACTGTTCCAGTATGATTTCCTGTTGCTCTAATAAAACACTTACCAAAAGGCTAGAGAGACAGCTCAGCACCAACTTCTCTTGCAGAGGGCCCAGTTTTAATTCCCATTTCCAGGGATCTAATGCCCATTTCTGGCCTCAGTGGCTGCAGGATATCGGTATACCTACCGACAGGCAAAAAATATACTCATACACATAAAATAAAAATAAAATATTCTTTAAAAAAAACAACAAATTTTGAGGAGGAGAGTGTTTACTTTGCTTAGAGTTCCATCTTCTGGTCCATCATTGAGGGAAGGCAGGACAGGTATTCAACGTGGGAACTTGCTAGGAAGGAACTGAAACAGGATGAACACTGCTTACTAACTTCCTTACCTTTCTTGTGTAGCATAAGCCCACCTGCCATGGGATGGATCCACAGTGGGCAGGAGTCTCTTATATCAATCAGCAATCATGAAAATGCCTCACAGGCATATTTAAGGAAAGGAATCTGTCAACTGAGGTTTCTTCTTTCCAGGTGATTTTAATTTTTTCAAGTTGACAAAAACTAATCAGCAGTCACCTCAAAAAGCAGTTATACTCTATTAGCTTTGTCCTTGGTAGTGGAAGAGGTGAATGATAGATACCTACAATTCAGCCATGTTGAGTCTCTCAAAAGCATTGATACTAATGTTACGTTTCAGTGACAAGAATAAGTTTTAATCATCTTTGGTGCTCATGGTAAATATAACAAATAATATGTCATCTCTTTTTAAAATGTGAGCATGTTAGCCAACTCCAGAATAAATCCACGATGTTTGCTAGTAGTAGCAGAGAACACAGCCACATTTCCAAGTAGGAAAGTAGTGCTTAGAGAAAAGGAAATTTTATATCATTATGCCAGATTTTTTTTCTCAAAAATTAGAAAATGAATATACCGAAAGGGGCAAAGTAAATTTTCAAATAGTTTATTTTATACCCAAAATAAAGACATTTACACGTGAATTTATTAAATTGGTACAGCTGAAAAATGTGCAGTAAAATGACATTGACTCTTTGTTATTATTTCTCTCAATATTCTAATCATATACACTCTCTAAGGAGATTGATACTTTCTGATTCATTACTAACTCCTGTATAATTATAAAAATTCCTTAGCTTACAGAAATAAAATTGCTTATGGAACTGAAGACAACAGGAAAAACATACTAGTCAACTAAACAAGTCAAATGATAGCAAAAGTATTTCCTTAATTCTTTGTGTATGTGATTTGTTTTTTGTTGTTGTTGTTTGTTTGTTTTTGAGACAAGGTCCCTGTATATCTCAGAGGGCTTGGAACTTGCCATCTAGACCTGGCTGGCCTCAGGCTGAGATCTGTATGTCTCTGCTTCAATAGTGCTAAGATTAAAGGCATGTGCCATCATGCCCACACTGAATGCCCTAATCCTTATATTGATATCTTTAGTACTGATTGTTTTGATATTTGGAAAGATAAATTTACAAGTGTCTTCTGAATCATACTTCATGAATGCTTTATTCAAAGCAACTATTTGTAATTTAGTCTTTAGGACAAACCAAATATGGTAGGTGACTTATGAACAACAGAAACTTTTCATGATTTTTATGTGAGAAAACCAAAGACTAAAGTAATGCCTGAATTAGAGTCTGCTTCCTAGTTCATAGACAGATGTTACTATATCTTTATGTAGGAGATGGGCAATAAAGATCTTTTGTGTTTTCACACAGATACAAAAGTCATATTCATCAGGGCTCAATCTTCATTACCTGATCTACCTCCTCAAATTCTACTTCTAATACTAGAGATTAGGTTTCAACATGTGGATTTGGAAGGGAGAAACATCCATGACGGGAATTGTAAGGAGTCTGTATTAAATAGTTAGTTTGTAAGTTGTAACGATGTAAACCTATTGTTTTATAAGCATGTAATAGATACCCATAGTGTTATAAATGTAAGAAGCACGTGCTCTAAGTTGTAAACCCATATTTCTATGCTTGTAAGTTGTAAAAATGTAAGCGCATAGTTTCGTAAGTATTAAGTGCATAATAGACAATATAGCGTATAAGTAATAGACAATTAGCTTATAAGTAGTGATACTGTAACCCCACAATATATTCTCATAAATTAGAATTTTAGAAGTTAGAAGTTAGAGCCTAGTTTCATAAATTAGAAGCCTGTTAGAAGCTATCCCCACAGAACACTTTCCCGGAAAAGCCTCTAGCACGGTCTGGGCTGATAGAGCTCCAGAAGTGCCTCAGTTTCTTAGAAAGGCCTCTGGTCAAGCTCTGGGCCAATAGGGCCTTTTAGAGTGCCTCTCCTACCGGATCTCCCAGTCACACCTCCCCGCCCAGAGTCTGGGGGCTTCCCCAGTGTCTGATCTCACAGCTGGACCCCCTGCTTAGAGCCCAGGGGTCCTGCTCCTGTCAGACCCCAACTACAGGACAGGGTATGGAGTCAACCGGCAACTGATTGGCTAGTGGAGCCACACTGCCAAGTAACCTATAAAATCTAGGGCCAAAGGCTAGATGGCTAAGGCTCATTCATGAGAACGCCCAAGTGTGTTTTCCTTTCTCTGGAGACCCATCAGTCCAGACTAGATCAGCAGAAGGCGATGTTGTGAAAGGGGCCACCCAGGAACACATAGCGAGCCATACCTGCGTGCCTGGGCCCAGGACCAGAAGCGGAAACGGCCCGACAGTGGGACAGTCCTGGGCTGTTGCTAGATCGCTGGTGCGACAGCATCACCTGCTGGACCAGCCGAGGAACCAACCGGCACCTGATCCGAGCCATCGATCGATGACTACTGATTATTGTCGGACAGGTATCTGAGTGGCTGTGTGCGCCAGTTGATCTGTGTTGCCAGTTTATCCCAAGCCTCGCAACAGGAATATTTTAAAAACGTAACTGAAGCTGAATCTCCTAAAATGTGCAAGAAACTGCTAAAAAAAAAAAAAAAAAAAACCAGGAAAATAATTTATGAAGCATGTAAAAAGTTAATGTTTAGTTATTATTTAGATGATGTTTGAATTCAGACACTAGATTCAGTCAGTTACTGCCACTGCAGTTTTTTATGAACATAAATGTCTTTGGTTCCATGATTTATACAAAAAATAGAAACGCAATATGATACAATGGCTATGCTATAATTTGAGGATCCTATGATTTAAGTACTTTTATACCATCCAAAGTTTATCTTGGAACTTCAAATCTTATATACGATGTGGTATCTTTAGCGGACATTAAGAGATATTAAGAACACAAAGGTAAAATGTCACAAATGAGAATACTGAGATATATAAGATCTGGTAGGCCCTACCAGTTTGAGGACATAGCATTCAAGGTGTCACTGTAAAAGGAGGAAGTCCTTCCTTACAGGACATCTGACCTGATGCTTTACAACTGAGCCTTCACAACTGAGAAATAAATTTATATTCTTCATAACTTATTTTGTCTAAGTATGAAGTATAGTTTTCTGAAAAAATGTGAAGGCCAGGCTAGAACTAAGTGGAAGTCAGAAGTTGAGGAAGCTAAAACTTCTGAGGAGGAGGTATAAACAATGTTCATCCCTCTTCCCTTGGTCCCAATAACAAACAGAAGTATAATTTCACCAAGCTACAGTCTGGGAAACCACTGAGTTTATTGGACTTACTCACTCAGCAATGGGTGAGAGGTAATATGGGTGCTTCTGCACTGCACTGGAAAGTCTTCATCCAAACACAGATGGTGGCTTCCTCATCACCACACAAAATGATGAAAGAACCTCCCCTAGGTTTCCTCAGCTTACATACCCTTAGTCCCTCCCCCTCATGCAAGTAGGTGTGCCTCATTGATTGGAGGGCCAGAGGCATTCCCTGCCCCTCTATCCCTGCATCACAAGCTTACTTGTGATGGTCCTAGTCGCAAGGTGCAGGCAAGCTTGGGAATATGACATTGGTCCATAGTCAGTCTGAGGACAACACTATGTAACACTCTGCCACCTTCCTCCAGCTCTTACATTCCTCTTCCACAAGAGACCCTGAGCCTTGAAGGGGGGTAACATAGATGGAGGACAATCTTCTTCCCACTGCTGCAAGATATTGAATGCATCAGCCTTTTCATGATCTGTTTTCAGGATGTGGTTGTTGGCCCATCTTGACAGTATTATTCTACTATAAAAATACAAATGAAAGGAAGTAGGGACCTCTAAATGGGACACTAACTGATGTAATAACACAAATGTCTGTAAGGCACTTAACAGGTGCATCACACACATCTAACAGAACAATTGCAATGGCTTCCCCTCTGGGGCCCATATTTCCCCTGCCACTTAGAGTTGGCTTGATTTGAAATAATCAGATGTGTGTTCCTCCTCAAAGGGTGAACCTTAAATCCAATTGGAAACTTGTTGGTCGTACATATATTTGTTGCATCACTATTGCACTGACAGGCACATCTTGCTTGGCATGTTGATACTTCAAGGGCCCCCCCTGCCAACAGTTCATTGTGGGACACAGTAATGCCACTAAAGCATCATACCAATCTCAAGGTGAATCAAGCTCTTCTTTATGTCTCTGGTGAACATAGATACTGGTTCAGTAAAAGACTGAGTGAATCCCAGTTGAAAAGCATAGTTCTGTGACACATGAAGGAATGGGTTTTCAGAGTCCAGGACCACTCTTGGCCTTAACATAAGGTGGTGAATACCTGAGAAAGAAATTTTGATATCACCCTCTGGCTTCCATTTAAGTGTGCAAAAATACCCAACAAGTGTGTATGCATACAAAGGAAGATATACACAACATTTGTTTAGTTTTTATAGTACCCAAACTTGTTCCTTCACCAAAACTAATAAAGCAACCACAATGAGACATGACTTACAAAACATGAAACTTTGGATTTGAGACTTCTCTCTTACTGGGAATTCATAACTTGTGGTTCAGTACCTTAGAGAGATTTTTTTTTTAAAGGAAGTTCTCAAATCCTTTCATTACATCATTACATTTCTACAGGATGTTTTGAGAACCATGTCCTTTCTTTAACATTTATGGAAAGCATAAATTTTGAAAGTTTTAGAAAATGTCTTATATTTTGGTTGTAAACCTGAGCATTTAACAGCTGCATCAGTTCTCTGGCGCAGAAAATGTATTGTATTTATATGAAACATTATACAACCCTCCAATAACTTCTATTTCTTGTAAAGTTTAAATAATCATTTTTGTACAAGTGAATATGTAATTTCCCTAGCACCATTTAATAAAGTGGCTGTCTTTTTCCAAGTGTGTATTTTGGCCGTCTTTGACAAAAATCCAAGTGACTACAGCTTTTACAGATGTGTATCTGTATTGCCTCTTTTGTTCCAATAATACACATGTCTACTGTACCAGGACCATACTGGTTTTGGTATTTTAACATTGAAGTATAACTGAAAATCAAGTAAAATGATACCTCTTACCTTATTCTTTTGACCCAGGATTGCCTTGTGCTGTTTAAGATTTAAATAAATAAATTTAAGATTGTTTGTCTAATTAATTCTGTTAAGAATAACATTACAATCTTGATTTGGATTACAATGAATCTACAGATTACTTTTGCTATACTGATTCATATAGCATGGGAGCTATTTCCATCATGTAGTATTTTGAATTTTCCCCTTGAGTGTTTTAAAATTTTTGTTATAGAAGTCTTTCAGTTAGGCTTCTTCCTATGCAACTTTTTAATTTTTAAATTGAGGTACTTGTGAACAGGATGTTTTTCCATATTGTACTACTACAGAAATTCTTATTCAGCTATGTTTGATGATGCTTGATTAGCAACAGCCAAGAAATGGAAACAACCTAGATGTTCATCAGCGGATGAGTGGATAAGAAAAATGTGGAATATTTACAAATGTAACACACCATTGTAGGAAAATGAAATGGAAGTGGAAAAAAATAATATTGAGTTGATCCATTCTCACAGCAGCATATACCACTGTTTTCTGTCAGATGGGAATCCTGGCACCAAATTTTAAGATTTTTCTGTTTAACTTGGGGTTGTAGAAGGTAACAAACTAGACAGGGGCCCAAGAAAGGGGGGAAAACAGGCTTTATTGGAGAAGGGTGTGTCAGGTTCAGGGTTCGAGAGACGCAGCAGACAGAAGGGACCAGACTCCGCTGGCAGCTAACAGGACCCGACTTTATTGAGAGAAGACCAGATGGGACTAGCTCCTCCGCATCCACGAGTGGAGAAACGCTAACCCCCAAGCCTCCCCGAAGAGATGGGGGAGGCTAGCCCCTCACCCCCATCTTGGGGCTGGGGCTCCGGGGAACCAGGCTGGCCGTGCAGCACCAGCAGCAGCAGAAGCACCAGCAGCAGAAGCAGAAGCAGAAGCACAAGCCCCAGAAGCACAAGCAGCAGAAGCACAAGCAGAAGCACAAGCACGTTGTCCAAGTCCTCAAAACCTTTTAAACCTTCAGTCCCCTCCTGGATTTTAGGGGAGGGGGGTTGCCATGATATCTGATTGATGTTTCAGGCAAGCTTCTGTCCAGGAAGTAGTCCTTTTTCCAGAGCTGCTCGTGAATTCCTTGCTTATCTGCCAAGGAATTTGGGATCTGGAGCGGTTTGCAAGGCTTAGATAAGCTCTGGCTCCAGGTTTCTTCCAGAGTCCGAAACTGTTGGGGGTCTCATTCACACCTTACAGGGTGGGTACAGGAAAAAAATCTCATGTGGTATGAAATTGGATGGGGGAATACTGAGGATTTAATCAGAAATGGAGACAGGGGGATCAGATAAAGGAAAAGATTAAAGTAGATTCAACCAAACCTAGGTATGAGTGAAAATGCCCTAAGGAAATGATCCTATTTAATCTTAATACAGAAAATAAAACTCGGGCAGGGAACCATAATTCAGAATTTTAAAAATTATTTATTTTTATTTTATGTGCCTGAATGTATAGCCTGCATGTAACTGCACCTGTGTTCTGCAAAGCCTTCAGAGGCCAGAAGGTGTTGGATGACCTAAAACTGGACTTATGGATGACTGTTACCAATCATTTGTATGTTGGAAATTGAATGAGCAGCCACTGCTCTCAACCACTGAGTCATCTCTCCGGCCTCCATAATTAGGTTTTTTAGTAACATAATTTAGGTTTTTAGTACTTGGTAAAAAAGTGACTCTGTAGGAAAGGAGACTAGAGAAGTGTAGACAAGAAGTAAGTGATAATGATTATAGCACGAAATCACTTAAGAGAAATCACCTAGCTACACCGAGTAGTGTCAGTAAATGGGAAAAAAGATTGATAAAATCAGATAACTCAAAGAAATTAAAAGACATAAACAGACTGAGTTAATGAATGGTGTTCTATGTTCTTGCTTATTTATTTCTTTTGTAACGAATTCTTATAGGTAATGAAGTGAAGAATGAACAAAAGAGCTGAGAGGTAATATAATTTGAAGTTTAACGCAGTCATATTTAGGACTCAACAACCCATACAAAAAGAAAAACAATTAATTGCTTGAAAAATGTTTAGAAGAATTAAAAAAAGAGGAATCACCTTGATACTATCAAACTATAGCAATGAAGACATTATATACATTAACAAATAGATAGACACACTTATAAATAATGGAAAAGAATAAAGAACACACATACAGACTAGGCCAGAAACAAAGTTTTGGCATGGGAGCAAAAAAGGAACTCAACAGAGAAAAGATAAATTTTTACTTAACAATGCTTAACAATATTCATGAGGTTTTAATAAAATAAACTTTGATTTGAACGCTGGCCTACGTTCTCATATTCCCCACACATCAGAAATCTTGTTTCCTTCTCCAAGTAAAGATTTCCAGTCTCAGTAGTTATTCTTATATATTAAAAAGTACAAACCAGATCTGTAGTTTCAAAACACACCTGTTTTATTTTTAACAAAATAAAGCAAATTAAAAATGACTAGAACAAATTTGTTTTCTCTATTCCTTCTTCCCTTAAGAAATAATTACAACATACAACACAACAAAAGAGGAAAAGTAAGGGACAGAAAGAAGAGAAAAAATTTAATGATATTTTACACTTATTTTAAAAGTACATGATCTGGGAACTGGAAAGATGGTAAGGAAATGTTTAAGAATAAAAAGAATTATTTTAAACATTAAAAACAAAAAAAAGAAGGCAATAAAGTTGAACTTTCTCCAATTTTACTTGTTTCTCTGCAGCCTACAATGAATGTAGCTTAGAAAATCCATTTTTGTAGTTTATTCCTGGAGTACTGCTGAAGAAAGACTTCTAGGAAGAGGCACACAGAGCATAATGAACTGAGCTATAACAGCATTAGGAGTAAGTTTAAAATAATTTGGAACAAGCTCTGGGTAGGAAACTGTTTCTTCTTAGGTCCCAGCAGGGACAGGGGGTGTGTGGAGAGAAGAAGGGTGAAAAATGGAAGGGACTGAAGTGGAGATGAGGTAGGGGAATAAAAGAGAAAGAAACAAGAGAGACAGATGGGAGGATGACAGGAGGAAAGAACAAGAGAAATGAAGAAAGGAAGCACAGAGGAAATCACATTTGTGCTACTGTCACAATTCTTGCTGATGAAAATACGACAGATGTAGCAAGGGTTTTAAAGATGGAAACAAAGCTGAGGAGCTTGAATCCTTCTGTTGTAAGCTGTTCTTGTGGTCTTTTAAAATGGGTATATGGTCTGTAGGGGATGTCAGGAACATAGTTTTTCCGTGTATTTCCTCTTCACCTTGATTTTCTTTAGTCTTAATCTCCGAGCTTCGGGCTCTTTTTGACTCTAGTTCTTCTTTCTGAATAAGATCCTCACCCTTGGTACCCAAATTCCCTTTCTGCCTCCGCCGCTGTCTTCTCCTTTCCAGTGTCTGGCTCTTTGACGGAGTCAGTTGATTCTCTGGCTTCTCAAGCTATAATACACAAAAATGCAAAATTAAGTTGTGAGCAGTGTTTGTCTTGACACCAAGTCCTGTCCATACATGACTCCTCTTTTACCTCCAGAAGTGTATGAATTCGCTCCAGATCAGGAGTCTGGCCAGCCTGCAACAGCTGCCAAATGCCGTGGTTCTCATCCAGGGTCACTTCAAGTAGGTCTCCCTCTATCATGAGCTCCTCCAGTGGAGCTCGTGTGGCCTCAGGTAGTTCCAGTACAGGACCACTCAACTGCAGCAATAGTGAAGTCAGTAATTCCTCATCTAGAGAATTTGAGGACACTGTGGTTAGGCGCTAATGTTGGTTTCATCCACACTACCATGAAAAAACTGAAAAACTCACGGGTCATTCTGATGGTATCTAGTCAACAGCATAAAAATATACAGACCTACCTCTTTTACATGAAGCCTCCTTTGGGACTATCATCTGAGGACTGATCACTCTGTCTCCATTTACCACCTTCCAAGGAGAGCAGGAATTAGACTGAAAAATATGCTCTAATTTTCCTTCACAAATACAAATCTCTCCTCTTCCTATATAAAGAAATCAGGCAGAGGTTCCTAACTATGAGTATCATTCACAGACCTGACATAGGAGACAGAAGCTGGCCCAAAGGAAACACACAATGATGGAGCTTAGCTAGGGTCAGAGATTAGCATACACAAACTGGAACTGAGGAAGCAGACTGGACAGCTTACCTTAGACATATCCTTGCTACTGCCTTCTCTGAGAGGCTCAGAGGCAAGGTTTGAAGAATAGACATGGGGCTTTTCAGGTCTTGGTTCAGTCTGTAGTCTTTGGCGGAACCGGGCCAGCTGTTCCAACAAAGCAGTTACATCTTCAGAAGCTAGAGCCTGTCTGGCCCGGCCTTGCCAGCCAATGGCCCTTTCTGTGAGGCACTGCAAGGCCTCACCTTCAGGAAGCCTCACAGGCAGTCTTTGCAGAGCTACCAGCAAAGCCAGGATGGTTTCTAGGCGCGGGCGCCTTGAGCGCATGCAAAGTGGGCACAAGAATTTGGTGTCCCATTCCCACCACGCTAGTAGTGGAGATGAAGTGGGACTGGCCCTTAGGGAGCTGAGAGGGCGGGGCACTGTCACACACTGTCCATGGAACCAGTCCTGACACAGGTCACACCGCAGAGCTCCCACCCTGGTGGGTACCTGACCACACACACAGGTGGAGACTGCAGAGGTTGTGATCGATGAGGCCACTGGACTAGGCCTAGGCTTGGTTGAGTTGATCTGCCGTAACTGCAAGATACCTTCCTTTTCCTTTTCTTCCCCCTCCTTGAAGGCCATGATCTATTGTACCCAGGACAAGGGAAAACTTGTTGAGTACCATCCTCTCCCTGGTTTATCCCCATTACCCAACTCCCAAATTAAGATAACAGGTTTGGTGAATAAATGGTCTGCCTGTGTGTATTCAACTCAGACAACCTACCATTGCTAGACTACCCTGTTTTCAGAGAGATAGTCACAAATCATTTTTTTCTTAATTGTGTCAAGCTACTCACCACAGAACCTGGATCCCTGAGGTCCTGTGCAGACAGTCCCAGCAATTCTGTGTCATATTTGTATGACCCCAGCTCCTTTTCCATCCACCGGCTGTGTTTGGTGCTGACGGAACCCGCATTTGCACATGGGCAGAGCACCTATTAGCAGACACAAGGGAGTGGAATTGCTACTCTTCATCTCCCTAAAAGGGTCTTTTAGGAGCTTTGTCACAACAAGCAGGAGTAGGCACACAAAGCACTCAAGAGTCAACGTGCCAGACCTCACCTCCAACAGTGTGTAGCATGAATTCTTCTTGAGGAAAGTCTTAGAAGCTTTCTCTTTCCAGGAATATGCTGTCAGTACCTGATTCTCTAGCTGTCTAAGTTCTTCCAGTTCCACAGGCAGATCCCGGCCCACAGCTACCAGGCCCTCCAAGTCATCCAAGCAGGGATAGTGGTCACCATTCTGAGACAAGGACAAAACAAAGCACAATTAAACTATATCAACAGATATGCTTAGATTTGCTGAATACAGATTATAAAGCCGCACGATTATAGCTTAGATAAAATACAGAACTATTCTGAAAGGGAAAGATAACTACTCTTCCCCAAAAATTATTCTTACTTTTATCAACTTAGAACCAAAACCTAAACATAGATTCAATTACTATGTAAGAATTTGCTTCTGTCTTCTATTCTAAGAACCTCTGCAGTTCTGAACACACATTTTTTTTTTTCCTTTACCTTGTTGTTAACTCTATGTTTAACTCCCGCATTCAGCTAATTTTTTAGGTCAATTCAGGTCAATTTTTACTTTCTCCCACAACAAAAGTTCATGAAAAAGGTAAAACAGAATTGATTCTTTTTTAATTGTAAGCTCCTGTAGGAAAGCAGGAAACCCGGTTCTCACTTGAATCTCATTCACATCAGCAATCCAAGCCTGTGCTTTAGTCAGGACTTCCTTCAGTGCATGAATGTTAGGCAGGAAAACGGGGATATTTTCTGCCTCACGTATTATAATTTTCAAGGTGGCTGGAGGATGCTTTTGCCTAAAAATGTTTAGGAAAAAAGAACTTGTTTTCAATATATTTTTATACGTATGTCTGTGTATGTAATTATGTATTGATCCTATGTTTTGGATGCTAACAGAATAAGCAATTAAAAGAAAAAATCAAGGTGACAGAGCAACTGAATAATGTGCTCAATCTCAGAAATGTCAGTAGGGACACAGTGGTCAACTCTATCATATTAATGGTACATATGATCTGAGAACAAACTCAGGCAAGAATACATTGACATTTTTTCTTTAAAACAATAAAGGACTGACGTGGTACATTATATGCATGGGACATGCACAAATTTTTTGAGGTTGGATACCAAAGACCTAATGTGATACCATACTCTGAGTCATTCTAAAATATTATAATAAAGACCACAGGGACATGGGAAGATGCTATACCATACCTGGCCTCCAGGCAGAAACGGGCCTTTTCTTCCCAGCACTCTGCAATGGTCAGCAGTTCTTGTAGCTCAGCCCGGGCCTTGTCCACAGAAGGGATAGAGGCTATCTTGTTACCCCTAACTAAAAGTTTCTGCATGGTGACCAGTGAGCCTCTTTGGGCTGAGGGGGCCAGTGCCTGCTTCACTTGATCTAGCCATTGTGCCTGCACCACGTGCTCCTGGAGTTGATGAGCTTCAGGCACTTCTACAGGAAGCTGCTGACCCTTCTCCAACAAGGACTGAAGTAACCCTAAGCTAGAAGGCAGTGACGTCAAAGCCTCACGGGCCTCAATTTGATATGCCTCTACATGTTCCAGGAGATCCTTCAAGGAATTTGAATAAAAATGTGCATTTTAGCCACATAGACACTCAGCACCTGATCATGATCTACTCCCAACCTTCACTTACCCTAAACTCTTCCCTCCTATAAATATCGTTTTTGGTTTTGCTTTTATTTTTACTTTTACATTTTGCTTTGTTTTCTGACTAAGCAGATGGACTCTACATGTAATCCAGTCTTTTGGCTGGTGTTTATGAAGAAAATTCAGTTTCACATACACAGATACATAATTAAAATACTAAGAACAAGTTTTAATAGCCATTTTCGGTAACTACTGGATAGTCTTCAATACCGTAATCTTAAAGAATATTTTCTCAGTCATATTTTAAAACATAACCTGTAATCTATCAAAACTAAAAGTTCTTTCTTTACTTCAGAATCCCCTACATTCTCTGCACTCCTCTGAAATTCATTTTTCTAGACCTACTTACCAATTTACTCTTAAAAGCCTCTTGACCATTTGTATTCTGAAAAAGTCTTCCCATCTCTCACATTTTCCAGTTCCAAAAGATAGACTTTTATACATTGATATCTTTATTATCTATTTGGTGTCTAGAATGTTTACCTCAAGGATAATTCTTATAGTATTACACTAAAGATAACAATAGAATTGGACCAGTTAGGTTCTTGGCTCTAGAATTATAATTATTTACAACATTCAGTTCTTGACTGTCTTTTACTCAGGATTCCCTCAAGTATCTCGTTAGTAATAATTCCAGTCTTCCTGACTCCTTCTCACCTTAACATCCCCAATCTGATGCATAGCACAGGGCAGGCTGCCCATTTGCTTCAGAAGAACCTGTAGCTCAGTCAGGGTCAGTTGTGGGGTTTCTAGCCTATAGGAAATAAGGAGGAAGGCTTAGTTTAGTAAACCTGCTAAGACTTTATTATAAACATAGTAAGAATTTGAACTTCCTTATTCTCTTTCATGTTATATATAATACTTTCAAATATTCCGCTTCTAGGTCGAGAGAGATAGCTAAATGGTTAAGAGCACTGCCTGCTCTTGCAAAAGACCCATGTTGGAATCTTAGTACCCACAAGGTGAATAACAACTGTTCAGTTCCAGGAGATCCAACACTCTCTTTTGGCCTCTGAGGACATTGCATGACACCAGTGCAATTATATATGTGGGCAATACACTCATACAAATAAATTTTTTAAAAAAAATTTTTAAATAGTCTGTCTTCTAAATTCAGTAAAACTGAGCCCGAAGTTAAGATGAAAAAAGTTTCAACATCTTATAGGTTGGTACAGATCATATAGTTAAAAGTCAATGTTAAATTTATAAAAATATATGAACAGAACACTGAGAACTACAGGATAGCACAAAAAGACCCAAGCTTCCAATTATGGGCATAATGGAAGGAAAAGATGATACTAAAGTCATGGAATATATCCTCAATAAGATCATAGAACAAAATTTCCCAAACCTAGTAAAAGAGATGTTCATCCATGTACAATAAGCCTACTGTACACTAAAAAGAAAACAAACTCAGTGTGACATATTATAGCTAAAACATTAAAACTACAGAATAAAGAAAGGATATTGAAAACAAAGAGAGGCCAAGTAACTGATAGAGGCATGCACATTAGAACAGGACCTATTTAGAAGCCTTTAAAGCAGGAAAAAAAAAAGTATATATGTGTTCCAAATTCTCAAAGAACACAGTTGTCTTTGAGAATTATACCCAGCAAAAAATTGTGTGTTACAATTGAAGAAAGTAACTTTCCATGACAAAAAGAAATGAAAAAATTTATGACAGTTCTACAGAGAATACTATGAAAGAAGAGTGTAAAGATAAGCACACTCAATAGTAACGGGGAATAAATAATACTAGGATGGATAGTCAATCAGAAGAGATCTAAGGAAACAACAAAAATCAACAAAATTATAGGAATTAATGCACATCTTTCATACTAACTCAGCATCTTAACAGTCTCAACTCCCCAATAAAAGACAGAGACTAGGATGCTAGACAAATGGCTTAGAAGTTAAGAGACTTTACCATTCGTACACAGGATCTGAGTCCAGTTATCAGCATTCAAGGTGAAAAGCTCACAACCGTCTGTGACTCCAATTCTGGGGGATGTGACATCTCTGGCTTCTCCAGGCACATCCACATACTCACACAAGTATATAAATATACACATTGTTAAAACATTTTTTTAAAAAAGACTAAGAGACTAGATTAGAAAGTACAATTCACCTTTTTGATGCCTCCAAGGAAACACCATCAACAATAGTCGCCAGTTAAGGTAAAGAGGAAAAGTTATTCAAAGTAAAGAGAACTAAGAAACAAGCGGGCACAGGTATTCTAACATCTGACAAAATAGACTTCAAACCAAAAGAAGTCAGAAGAGATAGGATATTTTATACCCATCGTAGGGACAATCCAAATAAGAAGACATTAGAATTGCAAACTAGGCACATCAAACATAGGGGCACCCAATTTCAAAAACAAACACAGTTTATCTAAAAGCACAGATTAATTGAAGCAATAATAGTTGGTGACTTCATAGCCTACTGTCACCTATAAGTTAGCCACATAAAAACTAAATAAAGAAGCACTGGAGCTAATGACATTATAAATCTAATGGACCTAATAGACAATTACAGAACATTGCCACATAAAAACTAAATAAAGAAGCACTGGAGCTAATGACATTATAAATCTAATGGACCTAATAGACAATTACAGAACATTCTACAAAAACAACAAAGAATACACTGCTCTTTGCTTTTCAGCTTCCCATGAAACTGTCTCCAAAATCAAACAAATATTAGGACACCAAGGGAGACTCCACAAATTAGAAAAATTAAAATAACATCCTATATTCAATCTAATCACAAAGGAATACAGTGAGATATCAACAGCAATATAAATTACAAAAAAACACTCAGGAGAAATCAAGAAAAAACTTAAATTCCTAGAACTGAATGAATATCCCCAAAATCAATGGAACACAATGAAACAATCTTATGGGAAACATAGCATTAACTGCCTACATTAAAGAATTGAGACATCTCATTGAATGATGAATCTGAAGGTCCAAATAATTAAAACAAAGAATACCAAAAAAACAGCAAACAAGAAGAGATAATAAAAATCAGGGCTGAAGTTAATGATAGAAAGAGGAAAAAGGCAATACAAGGAATTAATGAACCTAAGAGATTGTTCTTTGAAAAGATAACAAAACTGACAAAGAGAAAAAAACCTAAATTAATAATATTAATATTAAAAATGGGAAAAAAAGACATTACGTTACAACAGATACCAATGAAATTCAAAAAATCTTACAGGTTTATTTAAAAAAAACCTACATTCCATAAAATTCGAAAATCTAAAAGAAATGAATGAATTCATAGATGCAAACTAGATACCAAAAGTAACCCAAGATGAAATAAACAATTTAAGCAAAGTTAAAGCAGAAACAAAAACTCTCCAAAATGAAAACAGCCTAGTCAGAGGGATTCATCACAGAAATCGACAAGCATTTCAAACCGAAAACTAACAGCAATACTACTAACATTATTTCATGAATTAGAAAGGGAAGGATGTTTTTTAAACTGTTTTTAAGAAGCCAGTATTACACTGATACCAAAACCAAGATACTTAAAACAAGAGAAAAAAATACAGCGTACATGATGAACAAAGCTGGACAATTTCTCAATAAAAATCTAGCACACCAAATTCAAACTCCTATTCAAAAACTCATCATCAAAAGCAAGATGGTTTCATTACAGAGACGGAAAGATGGTTCAGCAAACATAAATCAAAATATTTGACAACTATAAAACTGGTAAGAAGATTAGTGTTCAGAATATACAAATAACTTTAAAAAGCTAATAATTAAAAATAAACAAAAACCCCACTTTAAAAATGGGGTAGGGAAGTAAACGGAAATAAAAATTACAAGTAAACCTTTTTAAAAACTGCTCAACATCCTTAACCATTAGGAAAAGGTAGAGTAAAACTACTTTAAGATATCGTGTCATGCCCGCCAGAATGGTCATCAAGAACACAAAGGATAACAAATAAATGCTGGCATACATATGCAGAAAGTAGAACATTTATACATGGTTGGCAGGACTGTAAACTAGTGCAGCCAATCTAGAAGCGAGTCCAGAGATTTTTTTTTTTTTTTTTTTAACACAAAAAGTAGAACCTAGTTACTTTACAACTGGAAATATACCCAGAGAAATTTATGTCCTAGTATAGAGACACTTGATCATCTATTTTCATTGCTGGCTTATTAACAATAGTTAGTTAGCAAATGCAATCAATTTAGATGTCCATCAACTGATGAATAGATATAAAAATATGGTCATATACACAATGGAATATTACTCAACTCTAGAGAAAAATGACATCATGAAACTTGCAAATAAATTGAAAAAGAATTTATATAAGGTCTCTGTTCAATAAATGCTATTTCATATTGCACTACTTTCTTTTCATATAGCATGTTCTCACTTTTATTACATTTGCTCCAATATTAAGTTCCCTTCCCCCTTCTTTGATTTTTTTATTAAATGTATGTTTATGTGCACACCCACATATTTGAACCCCAGTGGTCCTAGTATCCAGACGACACCATTCGATCCTTTGTAGCTGTAGTTAGAGGTAGGTGTCAATTACTCAGTGTGGATGCTGGGAACTGAATTTGGGTTCTCTGAAAGAGCTGGGAAGCTAGTGAGTTGTTTCTGCAGCCATGAGTCTTTCTTAAACTAAGATATATATGAAAGTTTTGAATTTCAGTTAACCATATGTAACAGACATTTTGCTTAAACATTTTTGTTATTCCTTTTCCTTCTTTGATCTTTTTGAGTCAGGATCTGTCTGTAGCTCAGCTGTACTAGAACTCACTATGCAGATCAGGCTGTCCTTGAAGGCAAAGAAATCTGTGTCTGCCTCTACCTTCTGAGTGCTAGGATTAAAGGAGTGTACCACCAGACCCAGCACTGTTATTCACTTTCATACACAGACACCTTTTGCTTCCTTTTCAAACATACCTAGATTCTTGGCTACTGACCAGCCCCATAACTTGGGAAACACAAGCCTCTGCCTCACTGAGGCAGTTCTTCAATCTTTGAAGCAGTTCACTATCAGGAAATTTTCTTTCACGAGCCTCAGATTCTAGTGCTCTAAGCTCTTCAAAACCTACAACAGAGTTCAAATGTTATGAAAAGACAAATGAGCAGTAAGTAATATTGAAGAAAAGAATACACCTTGCTTGAAGAGTTCTTCGAATATTTTCATTACTTACTGCGCTTCCGGCCATCCTCTACCTCCAAGGCTACTCGAACTTTGTTAGCCCAACTGTCAAAAGACTCAGCCCGAATCTTCAGTTTATGCAGCATAGCAGGAAGTTCATCTAAGGTATAGCGGTACCTGCAGTAAGGAGACAGAAAAAGAAAACGATATGTAGGCTAACTCTGTAGCTTACATAGGATGACCTATGTCATCCTTCTGACATAGGATCTATACTCACCGTAGGTACTGTCGGCTACTTGAGCACTTGCATAGATCATTGATGTGGGAAAGGCAGACAAGACCATCTGGGCAGTCATAACAGGCCAGGGCTGATAGGAAACACGTGGTCTTGCACTTGATGCACTGACGCTCATCATCTGGGAGCAGTTCAAAAGCCTCTCGCTCAGCCTCCGTGACGCCCTGGGGGTGTTCAACCCACATATACTGTAAAGACTAGGAATAGGTTTGTAGACACCCCACCTCAGCCAACACTGAGCCCTGCTGTGGGCTTAAGGTTGTAAAGATAGCTGTAGAGAAATTGGAAGAAAAACATATAAACACATACATAGTGTCTGCCCTTTCATTCTAAAAATGCATGAAGTAAAGATATTGCATAAAGTGCTTACTCAGTGTTGGTCTGTGTCTGTACCACAGCATACATACTTGCTGAATCTTTAGCCCTGTTCTGTACCACCCACCTTCTCCAACAAGGCCTTTCGTAGACGCCGTTCCTCCTGCACCATAATGATCATTTCCTTATGAACAGCCACAGCTAGATTCAGATCCAACTTCTCTGGGAATGCTGCCATCTTGCAGATGAGCTCTTCATGGGAGAAGACACAATAGCGCCGGAGCCGGCGGTAGTGTTCAATACACTGGCGTCCAGCAGGTAGCTGTGGGTGTGTTCAAGATTGTGTATGGCTAGCTGGAAACCATAAAGTTTGGTTTCTCCACAATGATCCCTACTCGCTCACATTGTTTATAGATTTCAATGTGCAGACCCACCAGATCCTAGACTTACCCAATCAGCAGTGCAAAAGTTCACAGCCTCAGCAAAATTATAGCCTTGGTTAAAGCCACTGTGGTAAGCACGAGGGAAGGTAATGACGAATTCCCCTGCACACTGATTTGTTCTGACAACCTAAAATGCAAAAGAAAAATCAGAAGAGGTGTGGAAAAGAGGTAGGATACAGAGTTATGAGCACCACCAAATTCTGTTATTGGACCTAAGACTGAAAAGACTACTTTCCCATGTATGCCTGAAGAAGAAAAATGAGATTATAAAAACTAAAACTGATAAACTTAGAGGAAAGTACAAATCAAAGTAAGAAGACAATTCTCCTTAAGTCAAGAAGATTCTTGGTCAAACAAAGAAACAGAATTAAGAAGTCACCACAAATCTAAAAAACGTTGGAACTAGCAAAAGCAGCTTTATTTCACATTGTCCAGAGATTTTTCTCTCAGGGCAGGAAATGTCCCAGGCTGCATTCAATAAAAACTATTTAAGGGCAAATGTGAAACTCTGTAATAAAAAAACATACACTTGAAAATTTCCAAAAACTACTATGGTATTCTTGTTACCATACTATACCCATGAGTGTCTGTAAAACAGTTCTATGATGTCACAAATTATATGTATATACACAGTCCTACACCCATCTCAGAAACTACCTTATACCTGATTAACATGGTGCTGCTTGCTGGTGGTATCAGGGAATACAATGTAGACATTTACAGAACACTGAGGTGGTGTGTTTTGACCTGTCTGATAGGCTCCTAAGAGACCGTCTTAAGGATTCGACTTTATTTCTACACAGGTATTGGGTTTTGTTAGAAGAGGAGTCCTTCAGGGTTATGCTTAACAAAATCATTTAAGAGCAAATATATTTGCAACAATTGTTTCTGTTAAGAAAAATGAGAATTATAAACAGTACATATCTAAAATACACTGGAGGAAAAGCATGCTGTAGAGAATAAGAAGTAAGAAGACTCCAAAACCCACTCCTATGCCTTTATTTACCCCTTGGTTTTTTGATACAGTCTCAGGGTACAAGAATTCACTATGTAGACTAGGCTGGCCTCAAAGACACAGAGTTTGGCCTGTCTTTGCCTCTTAAATGCTAGAACTAAAGGTGTAGGTCACATCTGGCCCAAAAGCTCCATTATATTCCTGTGCACTGGAGAAGGACACAAAGATAACCTGGGCCCAAGTGAATGTTTAGAAACCCCGTAAAAAGATTTTAAGCAATCACATACGTCTAACTTTACATTCTGCTCAAACAGGAGCTGAAAGCTACAGCAATTTAAAACTAGCAATTAAAACACTTCTCAAAAGAAACCTCAACAATATAAAGGCTTACTGGCAAAGCATGTTTTTGGATATGGGAGACTGTTGAACTGTTCAGTGACCAATGCTAACAGAACTCATTTTAAGATCAGTCAAGCATATGAGAAAATGTTCAGTATCATTAGGAAAAGGCATATAAAAAACAAAACATAATAATACAAATAGCATTAGAATTAGAAAGCATACTTTTCACCACTATGAAAAAGAGAAAAAAAAAACATGTTTTAATTATCATAAAAATGAAAACAAATGTTACTGCGAATATAGAGAAACTAGAGAGCCTGTACCATTAGTATGAAAACAAAATGGCCAAAAATCTATATGTGGTTCCACACAATGCCATAGGACTACCATGTAATTAGCAATTCTACTTGGATATACACCCAAGTAATTAAGCTCTTAAACAGTTTTTGTAAACAAATGCTCACAAAAGCATTATTCACCACAGAAGAAAAGAAAACAACAAAACTGTTCATTGACTAATTTATGAATATATAAACAAATGTGAATCACCATTCATAAAATGACTTACTCATCTCTACAAACCAATGGAGTACTGATATATTCCAACTGCTGACTTTTATAAGAAGACAAAGAGACACAAAAGATCACATAGTGTAAAACTAGATAAGAAGACAGTCAAACCAATGAGTACACCTGTGATCCTAAAACCAGATGTAAATATGAAATAACTAAGTGGTTTTGGCCGTTCTTTTTGAGCAGATGAAAATGTTTTGGTATGCAATGCTGGTTTGATGGTATTGTGAATACTAAATGCCAGAGAACTTAAAAAATGCTTAATTTTGTGTTATAGAAATTTAATATGAAAATACTCCTCAAAAGTTTCTTAGTTTGGGACCAACCCATGAACTACAAACAACACAAATAAGAATACAGAGAAATTAATGTGATTTTTCAGGGTTCCACTATACTAAAAACAAGAAACAATAAATAGGAGGCATATAATATACTAGACTCTAGCAACTGTGGCCTTTCAATGAAAAAGACATTTTTATCCCAAATACAACCCATGCATTAGATTTACAGTCAAAAACTAAATAAACTCTTAAAAATAGAATCAAGAAGTTAGAGAGACAAAGTGGAAATGACTTTGAAAATTTCTAGAGAATAATGTCTGTTCAAATGAAGAATCTCAATCTCACAAGACATGGTTCAGTATGTAAAGTGATTGTTATACAAACAGAAGGACCCGAGTTCCATTTCCAACACCCATGTAAAAAGTAGAGAATAATTAATAGAAAATAAAGAGCAGAAACAGGAGAATTCTAGTAGAATTACCAAGAATAAATGCAAAACTCTTCTCAGACTATATGAATAAATAGTAAAATTGTCAAAAGTACATATATATTTAAAACTCCCCTTACTGTCACTGTGAATGAAAAAGAAAAAAAAAAAAAAACACATGATAAAGAAATGGGCAACGGGCAATTTTTTGGTTACTTTTTGTTTCCTGAGACAGTGCCTCCCTAGACACCTTAGCTAGCCTTATACACATTACGTAGATCAGGCTGGCCTCAATCTCAGATCCACCAGCCTCTGTCTACCACTCCAGGCTCAGGGAAATTATTTTACTGGAACAAAATAGTTAACAATAGCCATATCCAAGACAAATATTTTAAATATTATGTTTTAAAATTATATGAAAATTTTTGTTGTTTCTGAAGCAATGTTTCAGGTATCTATCCCAAACTGGACTCAAACATGGATCCTGTCTTGATCCACCTGCCTCTTCTTTCCAAGTGCTGGGCTTATAGGCAAATGATGTTCTGCTCAGTTAATTAATGGTCATAACAAAAGATCCCAGAATTAATTATAATATAGCCAATATAAGGGACATACTAAAACAAACCAATTCATCACAAATAGAAAAGTATTTTGTAATAAAGACATAGAAACAAATAAGGGAATAGCAGTGGTGAGTTCTTAGTTATGAGGTAATTAAAGTAACTTTAAAATTACACTCTCAAGAAAGCAAAGATGGCAGAATGAACAAAAAACATGACTCAGCACCCCTGATCTATAATATAGTATGCTCCGGTAAAATCACAAGCAGACTGAAAAACTGGAAAAAGGCATTCCATTCAAAGAGTGATCAAAAAAAAGAGAGTGGGCAACGGTAGTAGTACTAGGAAAAGCTACAAACTATCACAGGAAACAAAGAACATTAAGTACTTAAAGAACAGCTAATACACTTAAAAAGAAAATTGTAATACAAAAACAGAATTAAAATGTTGACTCTATATAATTAATAAATTGACAAAAGTTTACCTCTGAGCATTAAAAAATGCTCCATGCATGAAAGTATGTACTAAGTCTATATAAGAAAAATTTACAAACAATACTACTGGGATGATGAAGTAACCCAAATGGTGTAGTTTAATTAGACAGCTGGATGGTTATACTATCATTATTAACGAGTATCTTCACCTTGTAAAACAAAGGCAATATCCAGAAAAGTGGGGGCGGGGAGGGGAGAGGAGCGAGGTTTAGACATGCTAAGTTCAATTTGTTCACATGAAAAAATGGTGAAAGAGGCAGAAAAGACAGGCATTTGTATATAAATATAAATGAAAAAGCAGAGGTACAGTAATTCAAATTTAGAAAACATATATAATGTTTCAAGATGGAATATTATATGTTATCCTCCACAAACTACTCCTGGTTATTCTGAAAAACAAGCAAGATAAAATTCAATCAAATCACCAAAATCTATACTATAATTTCAACATCCCATTCTGGTTTTAAAAGATTTCTTTCTAGTCACTAGCTCCAGAGTAGGGTCTAAGGATTTTTCATATTTATATAATAATGAAAAATCTCTCTTCCTCTTTCATATCTAACCAGACAGTACTGAACTGTGACTTCACAGAAGCACAGAGAGCTATGTAATGCTATGAGTAATACTTCAAAAGTATAAATAACTTAACTTTTTCTTTCTAAAACTAACCTTTTCTTTATGCCCTTTTCATTCTTGTGGCAGGAACTGTGTTTTTCCCTTTAACCCTTCCATTTCCAGATACTTACTGGCACTCCATGTGACATAAGAGTGTTGGGATTCATGAGGGTGACAAGCTGGTGTAGGAGGTCGGGTTGGCTATCAAAAAGCTCAGGTGTTAGCCTCTTCATTACCTCTTCCAAGTGTTCTGCTGCAAGTGATGGTACCCCATACCATGTCTTCGGTTCACCCCTGGCAGACAGAGAAGATGCATAAAGTCTACCTGCATCCTTGAATACAGGGGGAAATTTAAAATTCACAGCAGCAATAGAGTCCTACTCACCAATGCAGATAGTTAATGGAATAACTCCAGTGATCCTCAATATGCCAACAAAATGCTGAAAAAACCATGCCCACATATAGCCAGGGCACTTTCATGCCTGAGATATCTGCATTGATGTGGCAGAGAACAGACTGATCCAGCACAGGCATCACATTCAGGTTCCAACCACTGTTTGCATACTCCTGTTGAGTCAAAGAGTTGCATTGGAAACAGGGAGTAAAACTGGATTAAGAAAGGCAATGAGCCAAACATAGAGAAGAAAACAACTTTGTTCTTACAATATGCTACTTTGCATTATGTGCTGTCACTTAAGAGTTTCATGTAGTATTTCATTTTTTGTGTGTGCTTTTGACACAGGGTATTACTATAGTCCTAGATGCCCCGTAACTCACTATGTAGTCCAGGCTGGTCTTGAATTCACAGAGATCCACCTGCCTCTGCCTCCCAAATGCTGAGATTAAAGCCATAAGTCAGTACTCGTGAGTATTCATGAGTCCGACCTCATGTATCATTTCTTAACCTTTCTTTATTCTGGAAATCAAAAGCACAGTCATATAAAATATTAATTAATAATGCGAATGAAAGCTGATGTGACCCACAAACCAGTAAGCACTCTCTAGAAGTGCTGGTTAAGGCCATTTTTGTCTTGTCACCTACTTTTTATATTTAGGATATTCTGTCAGTTTTCTAACTAAAATTTATAGTAAGTGTATACAGTCACTAATTATTCTTTATCCTTTGAATGTAAAAAAA
The DNA here is from genome assembly GCA_035773235.1 of Eospalax fontanierii. Lineage (NCBI taxonomy): Eukaryota > Metazoa > Chordata > Mammalia > Rodentia > Spalacidae > Eospalax > Eospalax fontanierii. Next base: position 240,710 of record JAJHUQ010000066.1, on the reverse strand, counting down.
TCATTATTTGTTTTTATGTGATTTTTGAATTACTGGTTTAAAAAAAAAAAAAACCTGTAAAATGAGTCTAGCTCAACTATGGTATTATGGGTTCTTCTACAGGATATTTCAAATTCTTCTCCCAAACTATATTAAATTATATGATTCCATTCATTCTTTCCTATGTTATACTTAAAAACCAAATATATCACTGTATTTAAGGGAAATATCAAAAAGCTCAGGGCCATATGATGGCAAAATTTCAGTTAAGATAGTATAAAGGTTCATTAATCACAAAAATACAGTAATAAACTGTTCAAAATGATCAGACTCAAATTTCTGAGAACTGTGTTTTAAATTGAAAGCTTAATTCATCAGAGGGGCCAAAAAACAAAACAAAAAAACCCAACTAACTATATTAACTTCCTAATTTCTGATTTTGGATTTGTGGTAAACAACAATTTATATATGTGGTGTAGATTCTCTTTGAAATATAACGTACTCTTCTTCCAAAGGAATTGTGTTTTGACCTCCTAGGAAATAAAGCAAAGTGATTATCTTTATTTTTCCTGACTTAGCTCAAGACTGAAAAGCAGCTACTTAGGAAGCAAAGTGTTGTGAGGTAAATAAACAAAGAGCAAAGAGTATGAGTGGTGGCTAACAATACACATGACCAAAAGTCTGGCAGTGAAATGCTCTGGAAACTAAGAGTTTTCAGAACCTCCCAAATCATGTATCATGTATACTCAAGGATTATAAACAAGCTCAAAATGTCAGACTGGAGCTTAGAAACAAGCATTTTTGCCACTCGCTGCACTTTACGTATCGTGCAAAGAGAAACTGGTAGGAAAATTTATAAACCGCTTAAGTATTAAAAGGTCAAGCAAGGGGTCAATACGCAAAAAAAAAAACAAAAAAAAAAAAAACCCAGACCAAAAACTGTGAAAACACAATCATACCAAAAACAATTTACATATACTTTATAAACATACACAAACCACAAGACTCAAAAACATCAAACTTTTTCAGAGGGGAAAAAAATAAAATTTCCAGGGTTATCAAATTAAAAACTGGAAAGGACAGTCCATTTCCTGAAGCAAGCAAACAATTATGGGGAAAAAAAGACACGGAAACAGAAAAAATCCTAAAGGGAAATTCTTAAATATATACAAAAGAGAATACAAATTCTTTGAGAGAGGAAAAAAACCAGGAAAGTACTATTTCCACAATCTCAATGAAATTTAAAAGGGTATGTAATAGAAAAATTACATAAAGTTGAAAATTACAGTGAAAAATTAATGAGTCATGTTTTGAACTATATACAAAGGAAAACATGATTATAATCAGCTCTGAGGCTTCGAGGCTCAAACACAGAAATGCATAAAGAAAACTGAACAGAGTAGGTCCACAGACATTTGGAGACTGCCTGAGAACACCTGAATCCAGCCTCCCCTGGGTGGTAAGCTTCTGTAATCATGCAATGTGCCCATCCCCTAAATTGGGACCACCTGTAGCCTCTCCTACTGTACCACCCTTAAGCTTCTTTGCACTTTAGAAGAGGCCTAGACACTGGTACACTGCCTGAGCACCTGAATCTCACCTCCTCTGGTGTAGACTTCCCAAATCTCAACATGCCCAATCTTATCCACTGGGACCACATTCAGTTCCTGCTTGCATGCATGTAAATGTATCCATGACATGCAGTGGCCACGGAGGCTAGAAGAGGGTGTTGGATCGCCCAGAACTGGAGTTATGGGTGGTTATTAGCTGCCACATCAGTGCTGGAAATTAAAACCAGGTCCTCTGCAAGAGCAGTCAGTACTTTTAATGTTATCTCTTCAGTCCCTATATTTTAAAATTGTATATTCTATTAAAGTGGAACATCTACAATAAAGGAATAAATTTCTAGATATGAATGGATACCACAGTCAAATCGAGATGAAACACGTAAACACACCCATCACAACCCAAGAGTTAGAAGCAGTAATTTAAAAGAGTCTAGGACCTGATGGATTCAGCACAGACTTCTATCAGATTTTCAAAGAACTAATGCTATACATTTCAGATTATTTTGTATACAGAAAATAAAAACACTTCAAAATTCTTTTTATGAAGACACTATTTTCCCAATATCCCAAAAAGATATTTACAACAGAAAGAGAAATAGCCCGAATTCCCTGAACAACAGATACAAAAATTCTCAACAACATACCTGCTAAACCAATTCAAGCACATATCAAAAAAAAGAAAAAAAACCCAAACAAAAAACCCTGCATGCACATCTTCCATGCAAGGATGGTTCAACATAAATAAATCAGCAATTATAATTACCATACAAATAGACTCAATGATGGTAATCACATGATTATCTCATTAAATGCAGAACATGCCTTTGACAAAACCCAGCAATTATCCACCGTCAATCTAGTGGATACAATGGACATATCTCAACAGAATAAAGGCAATATACCGTAAGTCCACAGACAACATCACAGTAAATGAAGAAGTCCCTACTTGCAGATGATATGATTCTATACATAAAAGACCTTAATATTCCACCAGAAATCTTCTAGAAGTGATAAACATGTTCAGCAAAGTGACAGGATATAAAATTAACACACAAATTAGCACCCTTCCTATATTAACCAAAAGCAAACATACTAAAAATGAAATCAAGGAAATAATCCTATTTATCATAGCTTCCAAAAAAAAATCCTGAAATAAATTTAACCAAGTTATGGACTTGCATAATCACAACTTCCAGATAATTAAGAAATAAACTGAAGAGACCAGAAGATGGAAAGACCTCCGATGTTCTTGGATCAGTAAGATTAATATTGTGGAAATGGTCATCCTATCAAAATCAAGGTACTGATTTAATGCAATCTGTATCAAAATTCCAACACAATTTTTCACTGAAAAAATAGTCTGAAACCTCATATGAACACACACACACAAAAATCAGGATAGTCAAAACAATCCTAAGCAATAAAAGATCTGTTAGAGAGACTACCATTCATGATCTTAAAGTATAGAGATTACAGTTTTATACAGTTAAAAACAGAATGTAGATGGAGAGACTGCACAGTGGTTAAGAGGATTGTTCTTACAGAGCATCTGGGTTCAATTCCACCTAATGGTTAATGACTTGTCCTTAATTCCAGTTCCAGGGAATCCAATACCTTCTGACCTCCTCAGGCATTGTATGACACGGGTGGACATGCAGGTGATTACACTCATATATATAAAAATAATATAATATTTTTTAAAAACCAGAACGGTACGGTCATAAAAACAGACACACTGATCTTCAGGGTGGTTGTACCAGTTTTTACTTTCTCCTTTCTCCGCATCCTTGCCTTCAAAGGATTTGAAATCTTATCACAAAGACAGGTGCTAATCATGTTCACTGTTGTTCATCCACAAAAGCCAGGAGATGCGGGCTGGAGACATGGCAACTCTTAACAGAGGACCTGGGGTTCAGTTCCCACAAGGAAGCTACTATCATCATAACCCTAGTTCCAGTGAAATCAGATGCCCTATTGACCTTCTCCAATATTGCACAACACAGGTACATTTAAATACATACAGGCAATGTACTTTATACATAAAATAAAAACAATATAATTTTTTTAAAAGTTAAGAAATGGTAGCAGCCAAGATATTATCAACTGATAAAGTTAATGAAAGTATACTATGTCTACAACGGAATACCAATCTGCTATTTAAAATGAACTTATGAAATTTTCAGGAAAAAACCGAGTCTAGGAACAAAAATCCTGAACAAGCTACATCAGAAATACAATGGTCATATTCAGAAGAAGGTATGGAACAATAGTAAAAGCAAAGATGACAGATAAATAAAGAAAGCTGTTTGGGGAGCAAAACAAGGTTAGATTGAGGCCAGCTGGCACTATAGGAAGACTCTATGTAAAAATTAATTAACAACAACAACAACAACAAAACCAAAACCATAAAGCAAAACAAATGTTCAAAGCTATATTAATCAAGACAAGTTACTAATAATATTAAACAAACAATGAAGGTGTAGGAGGAAAAAAAATCACCATTTCATTAACAGTATCTCAACCATGGAGAAAGAAGTTTCTTCAACAATTAGTGCTTAGATTACTGGATATTCTCTTGCCAAGAATGAAGTTAACCTATACTTCAAATTTAATATAAAAATTAATAATACAGAAAACTAACTGTCTATGTAAATCTTAAATTTCTAAAACAGAATGAAACATATAGTTCAGTGATCAGACTGCCCTAGCCCAAGGTCCGAGCTTTTAATCCTCAGCACTGCATGCAACAAACAAAAGTAAAAAAATGAAAAGTCTTCAAGAAACATGAGCATTCAATTCAGAATAGATACCTAAATACGACAAAAGTATAATAAAAGGTATAAAGGAACTCAAATTATTCTTCCATCTGAAATGAATACTTTGAGATACTATAGAGGTAACTTAGTCCAATGTTCAGTAATTCACAATATATTACAAACTTGAGAATCAAAGTCTATCCTTAAGAAAATATTACTTTTATTATTTAGTGCCTTATTAAAAGCATTAGATAACCTAACTGTATGAATTTACCTTCAGAACACACAAAGATTCTACAAATGAAAACCAATCATATAAATATTTGTTACAAAATGAAGGGAGAGGGCAAAGGTCTTTAATCCCAAGCACTCAGGAGGCAGAAGATGTATCTCGGTGAGTTCAAAGGCAGCCAAGTCAACATAGCGACTTCCTGAACAGCTGGAGCTACATGAGACCCTATCTCAAAAAAGACAAAATGAAGGGAGAAAATAACATAGTTCAACCATGTTACTGAATGGCCTTTCTGTTTAAATAAAATCTTAATACTGAAAATACAAGGAAACATCCTTTAGACATACATCTACCAAAAGCAAACACACACACACAAATCAACACTACTATATATTAATAACCTGTTAAAGAAATTATGAAAATAATTTCACTTACGGTAGTATAAAATCATTAAAATGTAGCTGAACATGTAACTTAGTTTATAGACTGGTTGATTAGAATACATAATAATACTCTAGGTTCCATTACCAGCCCTGTAGGAAAACACGCATGGTATACTTAGAAAGTACAGGCCGAAGGTAGGAAGACTAGAAATTCAAGGTCATCATAGTTACAAAGCATGTTCAAACTCAGTCTGTCATATATGAAGACCCTACCTTAAACATAGCTAGAAAAACTTGAAACATTTATTTTATACTGAAAATCAAAAAAAAATGTTCATAGAAAAAAATTATAAATGTAAAAATAGGTAAATATAAATAGGAAGAGCTACTTCTACATAACTTACTATATTATATATATATATATATATATATATATATATATATATACACATATATATATATATTAAACTTTTTTGTGTGTGAACAATGCAACTGTAAGCAAAGTGGCAGGTAACATACTTCATACCACCTTCTTAATAGAACACAAAATATGACCAGTTGTATACACACTACATACACTTTGTTATATGTACTTAACTAAATATACATATGTAAAACTAAATATACTGGTACACACACACACACCACAAACACATCGTATATTGTTACTAATAAAGACATTCTTTATCTTTAAATAATTGTACTCCCCGAAACAGAAATTAGTCCAGACAGTATGGAAATTCAGGTCTTCAAGAGCTGAAAGGAGAACCTCCACATAATCAAACTTCATCACATTTGAAGAATCAAATTCATGGTATAATTGATTGATTTTCACTTTAGTACTATCCACAGCAGGCAAGTCATTTAATTCATCTAAGTATCTCTCAAGGAATGAATGAGTAAATAAAAATTCATATAGATGATAGATAAATATAAGAGAGATAGCTACCTGGAGGATAAACTACTTCTCAGACATAAAAAATAAAGTCATATGTGTTGTAAGGAAATGCAGAGTATCACATTAGGCAAAATAAATCAACCAGAAAGATACTGCATATTTTCCGTCAACATGGAGGATTAAAATAACAGAAATAACCTGAAAGTAGACAGAGCATATGGAACAGTACAAAGAAAGAGAAAGGACAACTGAGTATAATAGAGGTATGAATATTTTCATACATTGTATATTATAGAAAAAAGCCATTTAAAAAATCTACTATGTTATATGATTAATATACGCAAATTTAAAGGGGAGGGGGACAAAAAACAAAACAAAACAAAACAAAAAAAACCTTCCCAGAAAGTGAAGGGACTCAGTAGCACAGTGGTTACTTTATATGGCAGTGTTTGTAAGTTTGATCCACTACCACAGAATAAGAAACTGACAGACAGACAGAAGATAAGGTGGAAGAAATGGCAAGATGGAGGCAGAAAGAAACTGAATACCCAAGACCAATCAGGTGATTTCAAAACCAAATTCTGCCTAATAATTACTTCATATCTAGCCATTACAAAGTGCTCCAAAACATGAAAGAGGGAACCACTTCTAAAGTCTTTCTATAAAGCCATACAATTACTGTCAACATAATCAGAAAAGCTATGAAAACTAGAAAACTGAAACCTACGTTTCTTATGAACACTAATGCAAAAATCATGACTATCAGAAATTAAACAGCATATTAAAATAATTATACACTGCCAACAAAGTGGAATCAAGCCTGAGAAAAAGACAGTTCATCATATAGGCAGATCAATTCAATATAAACCACACTAACAGAAAGGTGGGAGGTTGGGGGTGGTTATATATCATGTAAAAAACATCAAACCCTGTCAAATGAAAATAGCCTAAAAAAATTAATGCCTTTTACAATAAAAACACTTCAAATAAAGAACAGAAGGAATTATCATATAATAAAAGCTACAGACAATCTAAACCTAACACCAAACCAGATGGAAAAAATCTGAAATATACTGAAAATTTTTGAGGCTGATGACACACACATTTATTATATTTAGAAAACCAGACAGAGGCCTCAAAAAGTGCAAAACATATAAACTCTGTAATATTGACAAAAAAAATCTACACACCAAAATGAATAATCTAAAGTAGAAATAAAGAATTATATAAAATAACAAAGCCCAGTGTACTGGCACACACTCTTTGTTCCAGCACTTCAGAGGAAGAGGCAGGTGGTTTGCTGAGATCAAGGTATACAGAATGAGTTCTAGGCCAGTTAGAGTTATAGCGAGACTCTGTTGCAAAAACATAAAAAAACTTGAGGAAGGATATGAAACATTTACATTCTGAAACAGGGGTCTGATCTGTTTTCAAAACAATACATTTGCACATCTGCCTTACTGATCCTTTCCTCACATTATGTGTGTACATTTATATAATCTCAACATGGGATACAAACATTTTTTTTTCTTTTTCTTTTGTGAAACTTGCTATATAGATCAGGCTGGCAGCATTCACAGATATCCACCTGCCTCTGCCTTCTGTGCGCTAAGTGCTGCGATTAAAGGCATGCACCACCACACCTGGTGAATTTTCTTTCAAAAAATATTTTTATTAATAATTTGAGACCTTCATACAATATATTTTGATCAGATTTCTCCATCACTCAACTCCTCCCCTATCTGCCCAGTTTGGATTCTTTGTTATGTTGATTCCATTCTATTCAATTTGTGCTGCCCAAATATTCTTGAGTGTGCAATCTGTTCTGTAGTGAGACAGACCTCCCATGGTCACTTCCTTAAAGAGTCTGACTTTTCCTCTCTCCGAAGCTATTAAATGCCAACATCTCTTTAGCTAGGGGTGAGATTTCACATTTACCATTCCATGTGTTCTCTGGAAAGTACTGTTTCCTTGGAATTACCTACCACCTGTAGCTCTTTCGATCTTTCTCTCCGAGAAGATCCCTGATACTTAGGAGGATTGGTTATATGATTTTGACAAGAGTATTAAGATTATAAAACAGAAAAAGACATCTTAAATGCTCATCCATGTTTATTCCAACAATGGGAACAAACTAAATGTCTACCAACTAATGAATGATTCATAAAAATATGGTACATTTTAAAAATGGAGCCTTTTTAAAAACACTTATTTTTATTTTACATACGTGAGTATATAGCCAGCATGCACCCATATTGTGCAATGGCCAGATATCAGAATAGAGTGTTGGATCCCCTGCAACTGGAGATACAAATGGTTGTGAGCCACCATGTGGGTGCTAGGCTTCAAAATCAGGTCCCCTGCAACAACAGTTAATGTTTTTAACTGCTGAACCATCTTTCTAGGCCCAAAATAGAATCCTAATCAGTTGTTCAGGAAAAGAAAGTAATGAAATTCAAAGGTAAATAGACGGAACTGCAAAGTATCATCGACAATGACGTCACTCAGACAGATCCAGAATGACAATCACCAGCTCTCTCTGACAAATGAATGGTAGCTTTGAATCGTTAGAAACTGTTTCAATGGGAAAATCTGTACAGGTTAGGAAACTAGTTAGGAGGAAGATGGATTCTCTTCGTGGGAGTGGAGACAGGATGTTGTGATTGATATAAAGTGGAAAAGGTTAATATGGAATAGGAAGCATTTAAATGGGTGTGGAATGGGAATATAGGGTAGAGAAAGTAGTATGAAGAAGGATAACGAACACTAATAACAAGACACCTTCTGAAAAAACCATAAGGAGACTTACTATTATAGATGCTTTTTAAAATATAAATATGTACCCTGTAAAAAGAGTTTAACTCATTACCCTAAAGTAGGGGAGAGTCAAGACCTTTACAAGACACTACTGGCTATCAAATATAAAGCTCAATGCCAGGAATGGACTCCCTCTTTTGGAGTTCTTTACTAGGGACTTTCCATAGACCTCTAGACAATACTGGCTATTGCCATTGCTCTTGGTTACCCACCAAAACCTGACAAAATTACTGTACTGCTGAAGACACTGTATACCTGGGTCACCAAAGAATGAGAAATCAAGTTGGTACTGACTTCAAAGCTGGTTAGCTTTTATAGTTCTGAAAGGTTCTATCTATGCTACTAGAGAAAAGGAATCATCAACCTTAGGCAGCTGTAAATGCTGCGAGCTACAAAAATGACACTCCTGGCAAGGTGTGTCCACTGGTACAATAGTGGCACAGATGTTACAAGTTTCTGATTGAATTTAAGGCCCTCTTCCTAACATGAAGCCCTTACCATTATTATGGCCAAAAACCTGCTGCTAGACAGAAAACAGGCTATAGGGTAGAACATACCACTATTATCCAGCTTAATGGACATAGTATGAATCCTACTCCTAATGACACATGTTATACCCATAGATTAGTGCATCTCTGAACTCACAAAGGAGAATCCTCCTGCTTAAGAAGACAAATAACAAAGACTCACACAACTTGTCAATGTGTATAAAACAGACAGTAAAGAGCTGTACCATAATGAGACATCTACCAACTTCTCTTCCCAAGGCTCTGGGAATGGAAAGACTGTAAAAGGTGGAGGTGATGACTACAAAGCCTTAAAAAAAATAGGGGACATGAAGTCTGGAGCACTCGTAAAGAGGTACAGAGGGGAATTGGTACTGAATATGATCAAAGTACAATATATCAAAGTTTCAGTAGAAATATTTTTTTAACTTCCACTTTCAATGCTCCGAGATCATTGCAGAAGAGATGGCAAAAACATTATAAGAGTCAAAGGTGGTGGAGACCATAACAAAATAATAGTTTTCCAGGCAGCTAGTCAGTTACTCACTGTAGTCACAGCAGCAGTGACACATGCACAGGTCCCATACACACTCAGAAGATTCTGGAGAAATCCCTGGAGAGATGTTTGGAAATAGGTTAGAAACCACAATCCTACCACAGGAGCTACTGGAAACCATTAGTTCTGTGAGGAGGAGAGTTAGTTTCTTTCAAGGGTGTAACTCAAAAGGTTAACCACTGAGTGGACCTACATGAAAGGACATGGGGACACATATTAGACTCCATAAACCTTATTATAAATATAATAAAGTACACTAAATTAGGCATGGAGTAGTAAGGAGAGTGCAGATAGAGGAATGGATCTAAGTACAATTAAAATAGACATGAAAATTGCAAAACTTCAATTAAAAATGAAAATAAGCTCCATGAAAAAAATTTCTGAAACTTCTGTGAAAACTAGATACCAATAAAAAGAATGAAAAGACATCCTATTCTTATATAAAAATTAACTTTATGTTTTATCTACCACTAAAAAGGAAAAATTAAAAACAGGTATCACTCCATAAAATTATTGATTTTATGGATCAAAAGATATCAAGTCACAGTAAAATGACAGCCCAAGAATATGTATGAATACTTTCAGTTCACTTGTTTAACATTAAGAATATTGTACAATTCAACAATAAAATAAAATTTTTAAATGGGCAATGGACACGTGCTATATCTAAGAAAACTAGCAGTTGAAGTTTTCTCTTTCACATGAAATTAAAAAAAAAAAGCAATCCTATTTGTATAATAGAAAAATAGAAAGAAAATAAAAATAATATGAGGTAGGATTTTTCTCTTGCAGGGAGCAGCTATCCTAGCCCCCCCCACACAAAGACAATTATAGCTGCCAAGGTTAAGTTCTCTCACAAACATGCACTCAGAGAAACTGGCAAAGAGCTATCACAACAGGATCAAAAATATATCATAGTACCCTAAGACTGAGGGGTTCTCAACATGCTCCTGGAGACAACTACCACAAAGTTACAGCTCCTGTCAATGTGAGCAATACAAGACCATGGGAAAAAAGTAAAAATTGGTGCGATAAACTGATATGAAATTCTTGAAAAGTACATATAGTAATCTAAACTTAAAACACTCTTTCCAAACCTCAGTTACAAAAATTTAAGTTGTTAAACAATCCCTAAAAAACAAAAGGTTATATTCCTATATATACGAAAGTGATCTCAGACCACTGAGATCTGGTAGATTTTCTGCTAGAAAGTGGACTATACTCACAGAAATGTTCAGTTGAAGGTACACAATAACCTTGTTTGAATTACTGAGAGTAGCAACCCTCTCACTGTAATTAAGAAAATTAATGAAAAAGCAAAATCATATTTACCCTAAAAGAAACACTGCTATAATAACTTCTATTTCATTTTGTTCCTTATTTTCTATACTTGAATTATTATTATTATTATTTAATATATGTTTGTACTTTAATTGTACAACTGTTTATCTTACCACAAAAAGATTTTTAGTTTCTAATCTTTATATATCCTGCACAAAATTTTCTCTATGACTTCATATGCCTTTAACAGAAAATCATTGTTTCTTTTGTATTTTTATTTATTTTTATGCGTATAAGTTTGGCGTTGCCTGCACATAAGCACACTATAGGCATCCCACAAAAGCTTAAGAGGACACCAGATCATCGAAAAACTGGAGTCAGGAACAATTGTTCATTGCTGGAAGCTGCTGGAAACCAAACTCCTTAGTTAAGTGCTCTAAACTACTAAGTCATCATTCCAGCCCCCACACTGCTTCTTCTTAATAACTTTCCTATCTCCCGTTCTACCCTCACTTTACTAATAAAATATAGATAACCATAGATATATAGAGATAGATATGAACTATAAGATATATAGATAAAGATATATGCAATATAAGCTACATTTTCCACAACCACTGCAGTGCCCTAGTGCCATGTCTCTGAATACTGATGAAGATATAAATGAATTGTACAAGTGTGCCTACCTTCAATAAACATCAGGAGTGCAATCAAATCATTAGTCACTTTTCTTTCCTTGCCTAGCAGGAAAGAACATAAATCTAAGTAGAAAAAATTCACCAGATTCATATAAAATAAGAGTGGATAGAAAAAAAAGAAAATCTGGGGCATCCTAAGATATATCCTAATACATAAACAAATGAAAGAAAAAAAAAAAAAACACTACATCATATCCACAAAACTCATAATTGTGAAATAATTGAAACAGTGGATGAAATTAGAGTGGAAATATCAGAAAATAATTTTAAAACATTTTTTATCTACTTATTTTTATAATATGTATCAGTGTTTTGCTTGTATGTATGTAATGGGATGCATTTCATATACTGCTCAGGAAGGCCAGAAGAGGTATTTAATTGCAAACAACTGGAGTTATGGAGAATTGGTAGCTGCCATGTGGGTGCTGGAAACTGAACCAAAGTCTCTGCACAAGCAGTCAAGCCTCTTAACGTCTATTTTTAAAATGAATCAGTGACCACTTACAGCACTTAAATATGCAAGAAAATGAATTTATGACCTAAACAAAGATTTTTACCGTAGACAAACTAATCAGTGATATAAAGAATTCTAAACTATAGAGTAAAAATTCGTCAAAAAATCTTGGACTTTGAAAGGAAACATGAGACATGCTAGAAAAAAATTGATCAATTAAATTAAAACAATGGAATGTATGATAAATAGACATGGCAAAGAAAAACTAATTTCAGGGTGGAGAGCAGGCATAGACAATAATACAGTCTATACAACAAAGGTATTACAAACTTGGAAACATTTTTGATATTTTAAGTGAGCAAACCTAAGAATGCATGGGAGAGAAGGATTTGAGATAAAATTCAAAAATCACAATTTATTTAATTAAATTATAGCAGAAAATTTCATCAAATTAGAGAAGGATTTACAAACTTCAGACAGATGATATATATATATATATATATATATGTATATTCACATATGTACTTAAAAGTGCATATATATTCACACATGCACTTAAAATATCAAATAAGTCATGACTAGAGAACTTTGGCATATCATACCAAAATCAAGATGTCAAAATACAAACAACAGCAGAAGGAAAAAAATGAAGCATACTTACAAAGTCAAAAACAATAAAATAATATCAGATCTCTCATCAGCAACCAAGAAATGTGGAACAATATATCTTAAACCCTGAAAAGAAATAAATGCCAACCAAGACTACTATACTCAGCAAAGTCATGTCTTAATATTTATGAAGAGATAAGAGCATTTCAACATAATAACAAATTAAAGCAAATAGTGACACTCAAACTAGCACTGAATTAAACATTAAAAGAGATACTGCACACAAACAAACAAACAAAAAAAGACGGTCTCATCCAGAAGAACACAAAAGAAAAAAATAATCTTTTTTGGAAAAATAAGAAATCTATCACATCCAACACAACAAACCGGCAAAACCCTAATACCAAATTGGATGGGGAAGAAAAACCCATAAATCCAAGCAACAAGAATCATCAAAAGAAGAAAAAAATCTTCTAAGAAATCTATCACATCCAACACAACAAACTGGCAAAACCCTAATACCAAATTGGATGGGGAAGAAAAACCCATAAATCCAAGCAACAAGAATCATCAATAATAAAAAGACACAAACTAAATAAATAAAACTTTTAAATAGTTTATAATTTTTATTTTATGTGTATGAGTATATTGCCTGCATGTACGTAAGAGCATCCATGTCATGCTGGTCAGAAGAAACTGTTGGAATCCCTTAGAACTGAAGCTAGCCACCATGAAGATTATGGGAACTGAACCTGGGTCCTGAGTAGGAGAACTCAGTATTCTTAAACAGTGAGCCATCACCATCACCACTGCCTCCAAATATACTTTTTCTAGAGATGTAATTTAATGTCATCTCCAAGAAAAACATCTCACTGACACAGGGTTCCAAAAATTAAGCGGCAAAGATGAAAATTAACCTAGAAAGAAAATGGAAACTATAAACAAACCAGCATAGCTAGTCTCTTATTTGATAAAAAGCACTTCAAATCAAAACTCATCAGAAGAGGATACCATATTTAATTAAAGGAACACCTCATCAACAGAATATAAGACCTGTCAAGCCTTCATCTCCACAAGCCCAGGTACAGACCTACATGTACACCAGCCCAGTCAGGTGAGTACCTGAAAAAGATATTACAAATGATGCAGTTATCATGCATCAACCTTGGAAATAATGATGGAAGGCACTGGAAAAGTTTCTGAGGAAAGAAAAAGAAATGGACATGAACTCCCAGAGATTAAACAATACACTCCTGAATAGATCAAAGACGAACCTAAGAAAGAAATAAAAGTATTCCTGGAATGAAATGAAAACAATGATACAACACAAGAAAACTTCTGGGACAGTTTATAAGCAGTCCTGAGGAAGTTTATATCAATAAATGCCAGAATAAAAAAAAAATGAGAAAGAGCACACACAAATGACTTAACAGTCACAACTCAAGACTCTGGAAAAGCAAGAACAGAACAAACCCAAACCTAGTAGATGAGAGGAAAAAACAAAAATCAGAGCAGAAATTAATGAAATAGAAACAACGAAAACAAAACAAAGAGTCAATGAATCTCAGAGTTGGTTCTTTGAAAAGTTAAAAAAGATAGTCCAAGCCTTGGTTCAGTTAACTAAAACAAAGAAAAAGCAAATCCAACTTAACAAAATCAAAACAATCCAGAACAGTATGAAAGAATACTTTAAACTATATACTCTATTATAAAGTCTGAAATGTAGAAGAAATGGATGAATTTCTAAATTCATAAAAAAAACCACAAAAATTGAACCAAGAAGAGACCAACAGTTTAAACAGGACCCCCCCACCAAAATATAAGGAAACGGAAACAGTAAAATATAAAAACTCTTAACCAAAAAAAAGCTCATAAGATTCATAGCAGAATTCTACCAGACATTCAAAGAACATCTACAAGCAATATTAATTAAATTATTCAAAAGCTAGAAACTTCTTCTATGAGGCCAGAATCACTATAATACCAAAACCAAAACACAAGAACAAAAAGAAAACTATAGGCCCATATACTTAATGAACATAACTGCAAAAACTGAGAACAAAATATTTGCCTCAAACCCACATCAAAAAGATCATCCTCCATGATCAAACTGACTTTATTCCAGAGATGCAGGGATGGTTCAATATACATAAGTCAGTGAATGTCCTAAAGCATATAAATGAACTGAAACACAGAAATCATAGCGTTACGTAAATAGATGCGGAAACGACCTTTGACAAAATCCAACATACATTCATGTTAAGAGTCTTAGGGGGAACTGGACTGGAGGGAACATATGTTAACACAATTAAAGCTATAAACTCAAACTCATAGCCAGCGTCATTCCAAATGGAGAAAAACTGGAAGCATTCTCTTTAAAATCGGAGCAGACAAAGCTGTGCACTATCTCCACTCCTCTTCAATACAGTGCTTAAAACCCTTGCTAGAGCAGGAACATAGGAGGAGGACATTAACTAAAAAGGAAGAGGTTATATTATTACTATTTGTAGACAATATGGTATTATACACAAGAGACCCCAAAAATTCCACCAGAAAACTGTTAGAAATGAAAACTTTCAGTAAAGTGACAGCTTATAAAAATCAACCTACAAAAATCAGAACCTTTGATATACCAATAACAAGCAATCAGAAAAAACCTTCACGGGAACCTTCCCATTCACAGTACCCTCAAAACAACAACAACAAAAATTTTAGGGATAAACCTAAGCAGAGTCATTAAAGAGCTATACAATGAACATATTAAATGTTTAAAGAAAGAAATAGAAAAGGCCACCAGGAGATAGATGGACCTACCATGCTCATGAACTGATAGAATTAAAAGCATTAATAGTAAGAAAATGACCATCTTACCTAATGCTATTTATAAATTCAATGCAATGTCAATCAAAATAACCATGACATTCTTCACAGAGATAGAAAAAAAAAATCCTAAAATTAATATGAAATCGCAAAAGACCCACAGGTAGCCACAGTAATCTGGACAAAAATGAGCAATGCTGGGGGTAAAATCACTTATCAGATCTCAGATTATATTACAGAGCTATAGTTTTTAAGAGCATGGTACTAGCACAAAAATAGACACAGATCAATGGAAGAGAAGAAAAGACCCAAATACAAGTATATCAAATTTGAACCACCTACTATTTGACTTAGGTCAAGAACACACACTGGAGAAAAGACACCATCCTCAACAACTGGTCCTGGTAAAACTGGATCTCCACCTGTAGAAGAATGAAATTAGACCCTTATCTTTCATCTTTGTACGAAAGTCAACTCCAATGGAGGGTTAGCTCCATTTGGATCAAAGATCTCAGTATAAAACCTGAAACTGAAACTGTTAGAAGAAAACATAAGAAGTACACTACAAGATAAAGATGTAGGAATGGGCTTTCTAAATTGGACCTGAGTTCATCAGGGATTAAGGTCAACAATCACCAATTACATTATTAAACTACAAAGATTCTGGAGAGCAAAGAAACAACCAAGGAAGTGAAGAGAAAACTCACTAACTAGGAGAAAATCATCACCTTTTATACATCCAACAGAGGATTAATACCCAGAATGTACAAAGAACTCAAAAAAATAAAGAAACAATATAAAACACTGAATAAAAAGAAGGGGTATGGATCTAAACAGAAAATTCTCAAGAAATAAAAACGGCTAAGAAACACCTTTAAAAGTGTAATTACTTTTTGAGTAATTAGAGAAACTCAGATAAAAGCCACTCTATGATTCCATGTTACCCCTGTCAGATTAAGACAAGAGAACAAAAGACCAAATGTTGGTAAGGATATAGCTGAAGTGTAGAGAAAGCAGTCATTCACTGCTGGTGGGACTGCAAATTCATGCAACCACTATGTAAACAGTGTGGAGAACTCTTAAAAGAATAAAAATTAACCAACCATGATCTAGTTATACCACTACCCAGCATATACCAAAAGGACTCATTCTACTCTACAGATACCTGTACCTGTAGGTCTGTTGCTGCTAAGAAATGGAAACAACCTAAATGCGCCTCAACTGACAAATGGATAATGAAAATGTGGTACATTTACACAATGGTGCTCTACTCTGCAGTAAGAAATGATGAAATCTAAAGGTAAATGGATAGAATCAGACACTGTTATAGTGGAGTAACACAGACTCAGAAAACTGAACGAAGCATGTACTCCTTCATTTCTGGATCTTAGCATCATTCCCTAATACGTATATATCCCAATGTAACACCAGGAGCCAAGAAAATGGACAGGAAACACAGAGGTTAAAGGGAAAGAGAGACTTCCAAAGAGGGAGATGGTAGAGAACAAATGTTACCTGGGGTGAGGTGGGGAAAGCAGGTATGTTTGGTTGGGAGAAAAAGGAAGGGACATGCAGGGGACCATGCAGGGGGGCCCTCAGGACACAGGAGATGGTGGATGTGGATGTTGTCACAGGAAGGTGGGGAAAATGGGGAAGAGAAGGAGAGATGAATGGAGCTTGGGTAGCATAGGAAGCAGAGAGAAATGTGTTGACTCAAGAACCCCCTGAACATGTGTGTACCCGGTGGCTGCATGGCAAAAAGCACAATGCAGGACAAGACAGACCTCTGTTTGAGTTGCTTGTCAGAGTAGTCCAAAAGACTCCCCAAAAGACAAGCTATTGCCAAAATTCTAGGTTATCTCCTGGAACTTGAAGGTAAGACCCTGTTTTGGGCATAGGACTTGGAACAATGAATGTGGAGCTGGCCTAGAAACCCTCTCCCTGGAGACTAGATCTCATAGTTTCAGAGGTCAGCATGTAAACTACAAAGGAAGAAAATCAAACAACAGTCTAACCCAGCTCTAAAGACTAATAACCACAGCTGGCACTGCAAACTACCTCTATTGTTGCATTAGTTAGGGACACTGTTATCTAGTGTGTAATCACCAGCTGTATAAATGAATTTAAAGCTCTCATCATGGGAGGGAACTCTTGAGTTGCACTGTAATTATAGCCAAATACACATGCTTGGAGAGGTCAAAGGTTCTAAAGAAAACTACCTGTCTCATATCTCTAGACAAATGAAATGTTTTATTGCATGCTAAACACACATATTCATATTTATTAACAAATGTACTATATACCACTTACCAAAGACGATTTTTTTTACAACAAATCAAGGTTATTATACAGTTATACAACTGGTCACACACAGAGATTGTACGTCTGAGTGATGCCCATATCTACAGTTGCTGGGCCTTAAGAAACCCTACTTGACTGGCTGGAACCTTGTGGCCTGGGCAAGATGGCGCTGAGAGAAGCTAAAACAAAGACCAGCCAGAGGAGATACGCACATACCACACATACCATGGTAATTAGGTGAACTAAGGACTTAAGTGCCATTGGAGGAGAATTACTTCCTCCCTCGTGAACAGCGCGTGGACAGTAGTGGCCTACATAAAGTGAAAGGCATGATCAGAGTGACCTGTGAACTGACTGGTCAAAACTTCCTGCTGTATGGTAATACCTGTAACTCTGGGCCTTTATAATGGGTCTGTTAAGTTCAGCAAACGGCTCCCTGCAGTACCACGGAAGAAGTTACATCATTAAAGCTGTATCATCATAAGAGCTGGCTAGCTGCATGCTTCTTTGGTCGGATGGGGAGCCCCAGTCCTGTCTGAGTGTTTCCTGGATCGAGCCAGGAAGCTGGGAACAGGCAGGCTGTCTCACCCGACCTCTCTTTGTTCCCCTTAGAAGCCCTCTCCTACCAAGGGGAGGGGGCTGGGGCAATCTAAGAGAAGTGGGACACGAGCCCTGTGCCTGATCCCCCTCGCCGTTTCTCCTGCTGGGCAGGAGACAGGGAACTTGGTGAGGGGGTACACCCTCTGGGTGTCTGTCGAAAACCTAAGGTTCATGGAACAAAGCGGAATAGGGTGGAAAGAAACCAGTGCATCCCTCAACTCTCACCAGTGAAGTGTCCTTACACAACGAAGTACAATGGACACAGAAGTCTGTTCTGATGTCTTTGGGCAATGCATGATATAGGTACACTTATAGACAAGCAGGCAATATATTCATACACTTTAAAATTTTAAACATTTTTAAAATTGAGTGAACAACCAAAAGCTTGTACATTCAGTCTTACAAAAGATACTGACAGTACTTTCACATTGTCCAGATCACAGCAAATTCCCCATTAAGTGACTCTCCAGTAACCCCACATGGCCCAGAGAACCAGACAGGCTGCTTTTGGCACCTCTGCCAACCCTCCTCCATTTGGATGACGACAAAGCCCCACCACTGCTATTGAGGAACCTTTTGCTCTTGCTCCTCTGCCTCCATTTGGAATACCGAAGTCCCAGAGTACTCACAACCTCCTACTCCCAACCAGTCTTTTCATATGAGTCTAAGATCCAGGTAGGTTTTGGCCCCCTCTATTCCATTTACCGCAAAGCCCCACAATGCTTGCCAACAAACATCACCTACTCCTGACCACTCTCCCTTTCTTTAGAATTAGTCAAATCTCAGTCTTTTCCCCAGGACTGTTCTGTCTCTCCATATGGTCTGGAAACCTACATAAGTTGCCTGTGCTCTCTCCTTGCTCTCCTCCATTCAGGTCACTCCAAAGTCCCGCTTCTGGTTGGCAAGGATTTCCACCTCCTACTGGCTTCTCTGCCTCTCTTTAGGCCTCACCAGAAACCACAAAATACCCAGAGCAATTTCCACCAGGAAACTGGACTCCTCCACCTGAACATGGGCCCTAGGCCCTCACTACCCTGAGGACCCCGCAGAGCCCTGCCACCTACAGGACTAAGACTCTCCAGTTGTTTCACTAGGCTTGAGACCCAGGATCAGTCCACACCACCAATAGTAACATTCTAAGATATCTGATGAACCCACTTAGGCATCTAACTATAGATGTCAAGCAAAAGACCTGTGATAGAGTTTTAAGACCTAGATAATAGACAAACGGAGGAAATCATCATCCCACCCACACAAAGGACTATCCCCATTATGAACATTAAACCCCTTTGCTGAACAAAGGTGATTTGAACTTTTAAAAAAGAAAGAAAAACTCCATCAACAAATTGCAGATGTGTAAACCCCAATGCGTAAATTAAAACATGAAAAACAAAATGACATGTCTCCTAAGGAAAAAATACATACTCAGACACATACATACACACATAGTAATGACCATAACAAAAATGATTTGTAAGAACTTTTAAGTATTTAAAAAAAATTACAGAAATGGTCATACAACTCAAAGAAGACAAAGAGATTAATAAAATGAGGAAGTCAGGCACTGGAGAGTCAGGAGCTCAATGATGAAGAACACTGGTTATTCTTGAAGAGAGCAAGGGTTTGATTCCCAGGAATTCACAGTCTCTAACATCCATCTGTAACTCTACTTTCCCAGAAACTGGACATCCTATTCTGACCTCTACTACCACTGCCCAAGGTGTGTGTACTTACAATAAAATATTTTAAAACAAAAATAAAATGAAGAAGCCAATCCAAATGGAGATTGAAGTGCTAAAGAAAAATCAAACCGAAACGATAATGAACTGAAACTTATGAGTGTATTGCCTGCACGTGTGTTAAGTGCACCTGTGTCAGATCCCTTGGTATTGGAGTTCCCTGGCATCTCCTTCAGGAAAGGTCACTCTTGGTTCCCCAGACAAAGAAAGATTAATTGCTTCAAGCAAAGGCAGACAGAGAAGGGAAAAGGTAGAAGTTGCATCCTCTGCTAATGGGAGGGAGATTACTTTCTCACGTAAAATAAATACTTCAGAATCTGAGAATTCTAAGTCCTCAGCCACATTTGGCACCTTCTACCTACCTTCATTCTAAGTTATAGGATCCTTCTCTTTTCTAATGAGCTCCCTCACTTTCACTGTTGAAACCTTTAAGAGACTGGGAATTAAATTTGCACTATAAATCATCCAACCATATAACAGAAACTTGGGTTTGATTTTCAGCAACTTGAGCTCTATGGAGAAACTTTTAGATTTTTTTATATGAATCTGGAACCATTTAGTTTTACCATTAGAGCTCATTCCTTTCCTTTGTATCACTTTATCCAGGAATGCTAGAAGCAACCACCCAAAATCTTTACTTTGCTTGTTTTCTTACAGAACTTTTATAGTCACTCAATATCATTGTTCTTAACAAGAGATACATCAAGGGTGCCAAATGGACTCACAGTTTTTATAATAGTCCACATCATAGTGCTCTCCATGCTACCAGGGGAGCCTTTAGTAAGTACAGGGATCCTCAGGTAGGAGAAATTCATCCTTACAATTATGCTTCTCTAAAACGACTCCTGGTACCACAGTCTATATTAGTCAGGGTTCTCTAAAACAACAGAGCTATTAAATTACCAAATTTTTTTTGAAGAACATATATATATATGTGTGTGTGTGTGTGTGTGTGTGTGTGTGTGTGTGTGTGTGTGTGTGTATAAAAGGAATTTTTAGAATGGCAGTCTTATACTTTAGAAAGTTAGAATCTAGTAGTAGATCAGATCACAAAGCTGCATGTTTCAATAGTCGGAGTCTGATGTTCAAAGTTTGCATGCTTCTGGAGACCTGCTGATTTGCTATCTACAGTGGGTCTAAAGAAGTAATGTTCTACTATTGAAAAAGGAATGATAAAGCAATAGGACAGATCAGAGCTGCCACCAGAAAGTGTCTATCTATTTCAGATTAAGTCTAAACATAATTTGATCAAAAAAATCCCTCATAGGAGTGCCTGGTAGGTTGCACTGAATTCCAAATCCAGTCAAGTTGACATCAAAATAAGTTATCATATCCAGCAATACATTAATAAAAACTGAAAGGAAAATCAAACTTTCCATCATAAAATAAATCAAAGGAATCTATCACTAGTAAGCCAGCTCTACGGAGAATACTACAAGGAATACTTGAATATGACAGAATAAAAGTACTACAAAGATCACAGACTATATGATGTCGGTAATCAGAAGACATCAGAGAATACCACAATACACATCTTTCAATAATAATTCTGAATGATCAATAGCCTCAATTTGGCACTAAAACAACACAGACTATAAGAGTGGTCAGAAAATGACACACCTCATCATCAAAGATAGAAAGTACCTAAGAGAAAAAACATGGAAAAAGGTATTCCAAGCAGCAGGAACTAGGAAATGAGTCATAATATCTGATGAGAAAGACTTCATGTTAAAACTAGTCAAAAGACATAAAATCTCATCACACTCATTAAAATAACAATCCATTAACAGTATACTACAATTAAAACATACTCACAAAATACAGGGCCCCCAAATTCTGAAAAGTATTAGATCTAAAAACCACAGATTAACCTAAACAAAGTGGTAGTAGATGACTTTAGTACCCCACTCTCAGCAACAGACCGGTCATCCAGACAAAACTAAACAGAGAAACTCTGCATTAAGTAATATCATAGAGCAGGGACAGCTTAGGAAATACCTGCTAACAGAACATTTTGTCGTAACACTTAAAGAATACACTTTTTTTTTTGACAACCTATGGAACGGTCTCCAAAATTATTAACATATTAAGATACAAAGCAAATGTCAACAATTATAGAAAAAAATTGCAAAAAAAGCATTCACGATGAAATAAAGCTGTTTAAAAACAGTAATAGAAACTAAAACATTTGGAGACTAAACAACACTAATGAATGCTAAATAGAAAGGAAAAATTTTTTTAATACCTAGGTTAAATAAAAGAGAAGCATACATACCAAAATCTATGACACAAACTTGCTGATGCAACATAAGGCCCAGAAAAAAAAAAAAAAAAAGGGAAAAGGCAAAAACACAGTGCAAAGGGAAAAATAATGAAAATGATCAAAGAAATTTATGATACTGAGCAGGAAAAACTATGAAGAATCAAGGAAATGAAGATAATTTCTTTTGAAAAAATAAAAACAAGACTGAAAAACCTTGAGCCAAATTAAGAAAGAGAAGAAGACCCAAGTTACTAAAATTAGAAGTGGAAAATAAATGCCAAATGAATGCTGATAATTTTAAAACCTCTATTCCACTCAATTTAGTAAGGTAAAACAAACATGTATTTCTAGATGCAAATAACATAGCAAATTAAATCAAAGTAAAAAAATTATTTAACTATCAATAATAACCATTGAGAAAAAGTCCCTCAACTAAAAGAAATCCAGAACCAGATGGATTCACTATAGAATTCTACCAAAATTTCAAAACAGAACACCAGTACTACTTAAATTGTTCCATAAAATAAAAAAGGAAGCAACTCAGGCTTTTAATTCCAGCACTGTGAAGGCAAGGACAGAAGATTTCAGTGAGATTCAGGCCAGCCAGGTCAGCTAGAGTTACGGGGAAACCCTGTCTCAAAAAAAAAAAAAAAAAAAAAAACCACACACAAAAAAACCCCTAATAAACAAACTAAAACAACTTAAAAAAAAAAAAAAGACAAGAAAGGACATTCGTCTTAGGAAGTCAGTATTACTCATACCAAAACCAGCTAAAGGCAAACCAAAATAAGAAAATTATAGACTAAAGTACTTAATGAACACAGATGCAACAATTCTCAATAAAATATTGGCAAACTGAATTCAAGATCATATCAAAGCATGATTTATCATAAAGTGATTTCACCAGTGCTATATAAGGGTGGTTCTACAAACATATAGCAATAAATGTTATTATATAAACAGACTCAAGGACAGAAATCACATCATCTCTTTAGATACAGAAAAAGGTCTCTGATCATATCCAATAGCCTTTCAAGATAAAAGTCATGGAGGCTACGGATGGACATAGCATATCTCATCATAATAATGGCTATACAAGGTAAGACTTTAGCCAACATCATCAAGAACAAAGTAAAGGAGTCTGCTCTCTCTATTCAATTTATTTTTCAAGTCTTATCTACAGCAAGAGACAAAAGCAAGAAAAGGAATACAAATAAAGTTTCCAGAACACATGATTCTATATATATAAGAGAACATAAAGATCCTATCAAAAAAAATTTTTTTTGAAGAACTGAAAAATACTTCCAGCAATAATGACATGATATATTAAACACACAGAACCTTTCTATGTACCGATGACAACATACTGTAAAAATATACCAGGTAAACTATTTTATTTACAAGAGCCAAACAAAAAATAAATTATACAGAGAAATAAACCTAACCCAGGTGCTGTGTGGGGAGACAAAACCTTCAATTTTGGAGAGAAACTGAGTAAACAACAGGCTGTCTCAAGCTGAATTTTAAAAAGATATTCTAAATTTAAGAAGGTAAATAACAAAATGGGTTTTCCAAATTTAGAAAGGTAAACAACACGTTGTCTTTAGGTGTGGTGAAGTTCTATATTAAGTAGCAGAGCAGTTACTTAAACTCAAGAAGTAACCAACTCAATAGCTTTAGGTAGCCCCTGAAACGAGGAAGGTTCCATAGGCTCCTCAGTTCTGAAGCACAGATAAGCCCTAGGAACCACTGAAAGATAATTTTAAAAAAATCAAGACACCTGGAGGATGCAGAGACAAGATGAGCTGTCTCAAACATTATCTGAGCTTCCTGTCACAAGTTCAGACTGATGGAGCTTCTTGCAAGGGACGCTTTCGAACATGTTGAACTGCCTGCAAGTTGTGAATATGCTCCAGCTGTCCTGCTTTTCCTGAGCTGTCTCTGAAGCTAGGGTGGCCTTTTTGAGATACTACTGGCTTAAGTCATTTTTGCTCCTGTAAGTAACCTCTCACCCATACTCCTGGATTGTTCATCAAGTTGGATTTTGGTGCTATTCTTAGTCTGGTCTGTTGTTGGTTCCCTATCTGGGTGTGAATAGATATTTGTTTATACCTGCACTGAAATCGTTTTTACACAAGGAAATGACAAAAACTCCACAATGGACAGTTGAAGACCTCTAAACAAAGAAATTGTTTAGAGAGTACACTCCCAAAATGGTCATAGATGGCAAAAATAATCTTGTGAAAATGAGAATTCAACCACAAGTAATCTATAGATTCCTGTAATCTCAATGAAAATGCGATGACCATTCTTTAAGGTAATGGAAAAAACAATTTATATATTTGTACAAAAGACTGAGGAGTGCCAAAGCAATCCTCAATGAAAAGAATACTGTAGCAAGTATCATCTTAAGTGATTTCAAATTATAGTTCAGAGCTATTGAAATAAAGAGTTTGGTACTGATAAAAAAAAAAACAGACACATCATACACCAACAGTCATAAGAATGTCACTTGACTCCTATCTGTCCCTCCATATACAAATCTATTCAAAATAAATAAAAGATCTTAATGTAGTATCTATAACTTTGAAAGTACTAGAGTAATGGAGAGTAAAAAATTCAAGACACAGCCCTAGAAAAGAACTTTTTTTAAAAAAGCTTCAATAATCCCCAAAATCGAGAAATTGGGATTGAAGAATTACAGGACTAAAAGGTTTCTGCTGGAGGGAGGGTTGGAGAAATAGCTATGGTTAAGAGTACTGACTGTTCTTGTACAGGATGCAGGTTCAATTCCTAGCAGCCTCATGGAAGATCCAACATCCTCTTCTGACCTTCATGGACACAACACAATACAGTGCACCTACCTACATGTAAGCAATACACCTGTACACATAAAATAAATATAAAATTAAATTAAAATTTAAAAGTTTCTGTACATCAAAGAAACAATTAGCAGACGTACTACAGAAGAGGAGAAAATCTTTTCCAGATGCACATATGAAAAGGGATCAATATCTAAAATCTAAAAAGAACTCACAAAATTAAATACCAAGAAATCAAACATTATTTTTACTAAATAAATGGGCTAATAAATTAAATGGCTGTTGTGGTTTGAATGTTAAATGTGTCCGTAGAGGTTCTGGGAAACATGTTTGAACATGTTTCACAGATGGGGTAATGTTTAAGAAGATCATTATGGAAACTTTAGGAGGTTTAACCTTGCTAGAATTGGGTCACTGGGACTTATCTTTAAGTTCTAGAACCCATCCCCACTTCATCTTCACTCTCTGCTTTGTGACTAGGCTTTGCAATGCAATCAGCCTGCCTCTTACTCCTCTTGCCATACCTTCACTACTACTATGATGAAATATATCTCTGTAAATCCTGAGTCAGAATAAACTTTTCCTTTTTTTAAACTGCTGTCAGAACACTGACAAATATTTTAAATACTTAAAAGACCGAGGACACAGAACAGTGAGTGGTAGAGTGGTGTGATAGCTCAATTGGGCTTATTGTGCAAGCATGAGTATCTCAGTTCAGACTCAGAGTAACCACATCAAAGAAAGGTGTAGGATCCCAGCATGAGACATAAACAGACAATCACAGGGATCACTAGACAGTGTATGAAACTGCTAAGTTCTAGGCCAGTGAAAAACGGGGTCTGAAAAAGCAAGGTTCAGAATGTAGGAAGAGAACAAAAGCTGACCTCTAATCTTTATTCCACATAGCAGCACACTTGTATATATCATGTACCCACAGAATGGAAACGGATGGTTAAACAATTTGCTTTAGATAAAAGACAATCAATGGATAAACATAAATAAACAGCAAGAAAAATGAATAAGCTTCAAATGTAATTAAATGCTGGTTGAACAGAAAAACAAAAGGATAGACAAAAATTTTACACATTTGAAAGGATGTATGCTTAACACAATCAAATATTGCTTGGAAAGAGAAAAATATAGAATATAAATGCTTAGACACATTTAAAAAGTCATGTTAAAAATAGTTATTTTTGCCTAGTTACCAAAGCAGAAGGTAATTAGCAGTGAAATGAGGAACATACACACAACAGAAAACAAAATGCAGTAGAATAAAAATGGATGTAAATAATGGCTAAAATTATAATAAATAAAAACTGAGTACCATTTTCAGTTAAAGATGAAAACCGCTGAACTGCATTAAAAACAAAAAAACAAAAAAAACCTATGTCAGCTACTACACATGGAACTGAACTAAAAGCTTGAGTACTCAGGAAGTAAAAATTAGATATGGGAATCTAAGGCAATCTAAAAGCAAGGGTGAAAAGGTCTAATGGATCTCCTATTTATTCCCTCATGAGATTATAATATTCGTTATATTAAAATCTATTGCTGAGGGGATTACAAAATACAAGTGCATTGCATATATGCAAACCTTCACCTAATGCATGTTAAATAACAATATAAATTACATGATTATAAAGATCAAGAAGTAAAATAAGCAAATAAAAAGTCCTTGCCTTGGTATAATACAAAATAAAACACAAGTGGCAGGTAATGAAGACACAAGTAAGTACTTGAACTGCTACTGTAATATGGTAGAATCTCAGTGAAATAATTCAGAATATCTGTGAATTTGATCTCCAAATTATAACATCTAGAAATTCCCATTTCAGGAGATATGCAAAAAAGCTTTGATATATGGGTGATAGTAATAATATACTTGAAGTCACCAGAAATATAAGCAATGATATAATCTCAGAGAATATTATACAATAATGAACATGAATAAAAATACATTACATAGATTCATGTCTTCATTGAAATGCATACTTGCCATTTTGCAAATATAATTGTCAACACATCCCATAGTTTAGTAGGCAATATAAAAGAATGGTTTTTTAAATCAATTTTCAATCTCCAGAAATGATCAATCAAATCAAAGTAATCCAATGCACTATTTCAGAAATACATATACCTGTAACTAAACACTGAAGAACTTTTAAAAACCCTTATCCCATATGAAGAAGTAGTGGCAACCAATGACTATACAGAAGGGGAGATTCAGTTTCATTTAATGATGAGATTCTTAGTGGGTTGACCAGGCTGTAATCGATGAACCCACCCCAAAAGATATTTGGAGAAACAAACCTGACTATGTAAGTCTTTATATATAAATAAGCATATATTTTCATTTTATGTTTTACATATATATTAAATTTGGTGGTACAGAAATTTAGTGGTGGGTTAGGAAGTGGGATATAGTTCCTAACTATGATCAAAATGTATTATAACTGCAGCACTATGAAGGCAGAAGTAGGAGCATCTCAGTGAGTTCAAAGACAGTCTGGTCTACATAGCAAGTTGTGGGCTAACTAGAGCTACCAAAAGAGACCTTGTGCCAAAAAAGACAAAAAAAAAAAAAAAAAAAAAAAAGATTGTATGAAATTTGTAAAAAAAATGTTTTTAAGATATTTTTCTTTTAATTAAGAAAAAAAAAAAAGAATTTGCTTAGCATATACCTGTCCCAGCAAGCGGTGAGGACAGGATCAAGAGTCTAAGGTCACATTCTGTTTCATACTGATTCCAAAGCTAGCTTGGAGACATGATTCACTTTCTAAAAGTGACTGAACACTTTCAATTATGATTTCAAATTATTATATATTACATGATCAATTTTTTATTCAAAATTTTAAGATTAGAAAATTACTAAATGTTACTAAGGGAGGCTATAAGTACTTTGTATTTTCAAAATATGTAGTAAAGTGTTAAAATATTATCTATAAGAAACTGTTAACAGCAATTATATAGATATGCCTATCAACAGATCTAAGAAAGACTAAGAAATAACTCCTAATAACGACTGATAATAGCAATATGTCATACTGTTGAGTAACACAGAAAAAAAAATGTGGCAGTAAACATGGCAATGTAAATTACATGTCGAGACTGAATTTTACACGCTAACATAATTTTGCCTTCTCAGATTTTTAATATAAATAAATAGCTACACTACCTTTTCTTCAGGGGATAAATTCCATTTGCTATTGCTGACTGGAAAGCCACTGCCAAATTCTTTTGAATGAATATCTGCTCCATATTCTACCGTTACATCCTCCTCAATACTGCTCACCAGCCTCCAGAATTCCTTTTCCACCAGTTCTGTAGGAACCATCTATGGAAGAAGGTGAAAACATAATCATAGCTCACTATACTTTTACCTAAATTCTCCAGAAGAAGTAAGACTACCAGATACCAGACATTAATCCTTTGTTTACATACATGTACAGGCATGTTGAAGTAGTCAGACTTGAAGGAATCAGCCATCTCACCAAAACTCTGCAAAGTATATTCCTGAGTAGCCTGCTCAAAGCCAAAAGCTTCAGGGGGACGCTTACATTCCTGAAATCAGTAAGATACAGCAAAAGATGAATTTTTTTCTCAAGGGATAAGGGAAAAGTACATTTTCAAGTTGCATTCACTACCCTATATTAAAAATTCTATCCCTTCTAAAATTTGCTGGTAACTTTAGTATCTACCAAACACTTTTTTCCTTTTAATTAAAATACTTCAGAGCATACGGACTGTCTTTCTTTCTATTTCATTTCACTCTCCACCATCCTTTTACCACCTTAATGCTTGTATATGCACTCACAGGTAATCAAAATATATTCAACTAATTTTAATGTCACCTTAATCCAAGAAGATAATTGCCAAGAAACTGTCAGAAGTTATAAGAGCAAGTTGTCTATCATGAACAAGTCTTACCGCCATGATACACTTTGGGCACTTCCACAGCCCCCTGGGGACTTCAGAAAGAGGTGGCAAGAGGCAAAAGATGTGGTAATTGTCATCACAGCCATCACAGAGAAGAAGTTTATCATCTTCATCTCCCCGAGAGCATATTTGGCAAACATATAAATCAATCTAACAGGAAGAAAGTAAAAATGTAGTATATTGGTTCAATTATTCTTCTCTCAAGCTTTTAGATCATACAATATGGAAATTCTTAAATATACTGTCTGCTGGAAATACAGCACTGAAGAAATAATTTTAGTAACACATTAATAAACTAACCATCTTCAACATTTTCGGAAAGCATTAATGAAGTACTTTTATAAAAAACTCTGTGATGGAGCAAGGTCTAGAGCCCAGTTTGTATTCTCCTGGCATGCATAAAGTCACAGTTTCCAACCCTTATAAACTAAATATAGTTGTGGAAGCCTGTAATCCCAGGACTTAATGGAAGGTAGCAGGAGAATTAGTTCAAGGTACATAGGAAGTTCAAGGCCAGCCTCAATACATGAGACCTTTTCTCAGAAAACAAAATGAAAAACCAAATATTCAATGACATAAATAAAATTTCTGAAACTATAACCTCACATGGATTAGAGAAATGCATATTATCTAAAGCAACTATACAGATTTAAAAAATAAAAAACTTCAAATGACAGATGAATCGTGCACACTTATATTTCAATAGATGGCCGTTTTCACCTTTAAAATCATAGCTGTTTTAAAAACACTTTATACACTAATGACAGTGTATTCAGCAAATGATGCTGGTTAAACTGGATAGCCCCATTAGAATGAAACTAGATCCCTTCTCTCACCCACCACAAAATTCAGCTCCAAATGGATCAAGGACCTCTTCATAAGACCTGATATCCTGAAAGTCAAAGAGGAGAAACTAAGGAATACACTGGAGTTTACAGACACAGGGAAAGACTCTGAGCAACACCTAGACAGTGCAGGTATTAAGTCCAAAAACTGACAGATAGGACCATATGAAATTAAAATGCTTATGTACAGCAACGGACACCCATTATTTAAAAGGCAACCTAGAGAATGAGAAAAAAATTTAGTAACTGACAGTTATATGTACAATATATAAGAACTTAATCATCCAGATCCAGGGAAATTCAACATCTTCTTCCTATGGGCATTGCACGATAGAGCTGCACTTACATACCCAATGGTAATATACTAATTATAATACTTAAATAAAAAAGAAAAGAAAATTTATGATATTCATAGATAAATGAATGGAAATGGAAAAAAACTGTCTTGAGCGAACCCAGATCCAGAAAAACAAATGTCACTTGTTCTTTCATATACCTCAGTGCTAGCTTTGAATTCTTAGATAAGCATGTTTCAATCAGAAAATCCAGACAGACCAAGAAACTAATAAGTGAACACAGAGGGTAGGTGGAAGGGAGTTAGAATGCAGTGATATTAAATGGAAAAGGGAAACAGAGTAGTAGGGTTATCTGGGGTAGGGAATGCAAGGAGAGGGAAGAGGAGAAAATATGGGGAGAGGTACACTTCTGTCATCACTGGGGATGAATCTGCTCTTAAGGACATCTGGGTATACAAACTCAACTCCAATGAGTATTAACATGTATGAAATGCATGAAATCTGGTGGGCAGGCTATGGCAAGTATATGCAGATAGAGGAGAGGGTCTAAATATGGTTAAGATTTTATTGTATATAATGCAAAGAAATTCTTTTTAAAATATATATTTAGATAGGTATACCAGTCACCATTCTTCAAAGAAGCTTCTCTTGCAACAGACGGACACTCTGTTTACAAAGCTCCACAACTATCACACAAACAGAATAAACATCTATGAGATGCCTAACTGTAAGTGACACATCTATAATGTACTCTCTATACCTAAGATTCATGGAATATAGTAAAACAAAGGCAAAGGAAAATAGTTATGCATGTCTCAACTCTCATCAGTGAAGCTTCCATGTGCAACACAGGGCGATGAAGACAAGAGGTCAAAACTTGACCAAGTATAGACAGTAAGAGTCTGCAGACGGTGGGTGCCTGGCTAGAACTCCTATAAAAAACTTCAACCAGCCAGGGTTAAGGGACCATTTCAGAAGAGGGTCCAGAAAGATATTATAATAGTCAGGGGAGGAGCTGCATGACCATAAAGAAACAGACTCTTCTTCAGACCTTGCTCATATGAACTTAAATCAATGGTGACAGTACAAACAAAACATACAAATTCCCAAACAAATGCAATCAGACAAAAACCAGAATAAAACTGGGCAGGAGGCCATAAGTTTGGCAAGGAATTATTGGCAGGTGAACACTACTGAGTGTTCTAGAGTTTTCTTTTTTTGGCGGGAACGGGGGTAGTCTTCCAGCTATATCCTCAGCTGACCTGCAATTTGCTATGTAGACCAGGCTGGCCTTGAATTCAGAGATTTGCCTGTCTCTGCCTTCCCAGTTCTCGGATTAAAGGTGTGCAACACTATGCCCAGCTAGACTTATTCTTTTATAAGTGAGTGATGCTAGTTAGGTTGAATAAGCTCCACTGGATGAATTCACATAGAGGGATATATGGGAACTCCAACTTGACTAAATAGGCCTTACAATATATGATAAAATTCATCAAGTCTTGTGATTGAGATGTGGGGAAAGTACAGCTTGGAAAGAGAACATTAAATATGATTAAGATATACTACATAAAATCCACAAAAATTAAAAACAGATTAATTTGTTAATTAAAAAGTATAATTTTTTTAAATACTTGGAAATTGAGTAACAAACTTTCCAATGAACTGCAGATCATTAATGAAATGAAGGTAATTTAATGTTTCCTAGAATCATATGAAAGTGATAGCAACAACTGAGTATCACCTCTGTGATCCAACAAAGGCAGTTCTTACAGGAAATTTGAAAGCTTTCAAAGATTTAAAAAGTTAAAAAAAATCACAGAGGGTCTGGGAACATGGCTCCACTGGAAAAGTACATGTTCACAAGGTTGGTGGCCTGATTTCATATCTTGAAAATCCACATGAAAAACAGAAGTGTTGGCATATCCTCATTACTCTAGCACTGAGCAGGAATCAGGATAAATCAGAGAATTCCAAGACCATTCTGGCCAGTCAGACTAACTCTAGACTAAGTGAGACCCTCTCTCAAAAATAACATAGATAACAACAAATGAAGATATTCATCCTTGAGGTCTGTCACCCTGTACAAGCACACATACTTGCAAACATAAAAATAAAAAAATACAAACAGAAATAACACATACATACACATAAAACAGAGAACTCTACAACAAATATCCTAATAGTGCCTCTCAAGAGTTTACAAGAACAATAAGAAACCAAATATACGGCAGATAGAAAGTAAAATAAAGGCACAAATCCATAAAGAGTACAAAACTAAGAGAACAATGTACAGAACAAATCAACCAAAGAGTTGGTTCCTTGAGAAACTAAGATTGAAAAACCATCGCCCCAAATGAAAGAACAAAATGACCCAACTTAATGAATAGTGAAGAAACGGCCCAGTAAAATCCAGGGGTTCACTAAAGAATACTTGGGAATCGTACAGTCCAAAAAGCCAGAACATTTCTAAGAAATGTATATATTTAAACAATTAAAATATCTAGAAATAAATCTAACCAAGAAGGTGAGAAGATATCTGCACTAAAATCTTTTAATGACTCATAAAGAAACTGAAAAAGACACTAGATATTGGAGTTTATATGCTCAGTAATAAGCTATATTACTAAAAGAAGTGTACAGGTTAAATATAATCTGCGTTAAAAATTCCAATGACACTCTTTACAGAGTCAAAAGAAAAGAAAAAATATCCTATAATTGAAACAGAAACACAAAAGACCCCAAATGGCTAAAGCTCAGCCTGATCTCAAATTTTACTACAGAACAACAGTAATATATATAAGCATAAGGAGACAAATAATTGAAACAAAATGGAGAAAACGAAATAAAACCAATTAGCATGGCTGCAGCTACCTAATTTTTGACAAGTCTTTGACAGATTTCTTAAAACACTTGAGAAAATCAGTCCTTTTAACAAATTATCTGGAAGAACAAGGCAAGTACCTATAAAATAAATGAAATCTCTTACTACATATTAAAAAAATCATTTCAAAATGGGTCAAATCGTCTTAATAAAAAAACTGTTAGAAGGAAAACATGTCAAGATACTTTCTGAGAATGACTCCAGCAGTTCAAGCAATAATAGCCTTAGAAGTGGCAAGCTTCTGCCACAGCAAAGGTCACTATCAGCAAAAGGAAGAGACAGTGTACAGAATGAAAAAAAAAAAAAACAGTCTTTGCTATCTACACTTTATGCAGGGGTCTAATATCTAAGAATATATAAGGACAAAAATAAGGAAAAATTTAAAAAAAAAAAAAAAAAGTCTTCCAGTGAATAAATTAACTAATTTACAGACAGTTCTCAAAAGAAGAAATATAAATGGCAGAGCAAACATTTTTTAATGTATTCAATATCCTTAGGAAAAAAACAGTACAGCCACTATGGAAATTTAATGTTAACTGTCTCAAAAATACTAAAAACAGTGACCAAAGGAATGTAATTCCAACCACAGAGATCTTGAATGTCAATTTTCATTGCCCCAGTATTCTCAATACTGATAGATAACAATGGAATCAGTCAACAAATGAATGGATCTCAAGTATACATACACAACTGAATTTTGCTGAGCCACAAAGAAAAATTAAATCATAGTATCTTTAGGAAAATGGATGGAAGTTATCTAGATTCAGAAAGACAAAAATCACTTTCTTTTCCCATATACTGTTTTCTCATCCTACATATAATTATACTTTCTACATATGTGTTTCTTGAGTGGGGATACAAGTCATGAAAGTATAAAGGTACTCTGAAAAAAAAAAAAGGGAACAGTGAAATGGACACTTAAAAAATGGATATGACATACAAGAAAAAGAAGGACTGCTGAGCCTAAGAATGAGACCAACAGTAGGGCAAGGAAATTGTGAAATGGTGAAAAGAGAGTCAGTAAAAGTCAAGAATGTGTAAAAATGCCATTCGGAGACCTAATTGTTTTGTATGCTAATTTTAGAAAATTAATTCAATGTCTAACGATGTAGGTGACTTCTATAGTGCTTGCTTAGCACTCATGAAACACAGAGTTCCAATGTAGCCCTGTATACAACCAGGCAAATTAGTTTATGCCTGTACTACCAGCACACCCCAGGCAGAACAAGGAAGAAAACCGATTACCTTTGGGTACATAGTAAATTTGAGACTAGTGTGGTCTACGTGACATCTCAAAAAAAAAAAAAACAGTAAAATAATAAAAAATTAAATCATTAATTAAAAAAGAATTGTAGGTTCATCTAATCTCAATAGTTCAAAACAGTTTTACGAAATCACGTGAGTCCTTACAAACTGAGTATTACTGTGATTCTTCCGTAGCTGCATAGTCATTTTGGTGCAAGGCTCTAGACTATGATTCAACTTCTCTGCAGACATTGTTGATGGCACTTTTCCAAATCCACTGCTTTCTTCTTTCACCATAACAGTTGAAGGAGATATGATCTCTTCTTTATCTACAGGCATCAAAATTAAATGAAAACTATTTCTTTTACGTCAAGATTAAAAAAGCATTTATCGAATGACTCTTCGGCATTTTATTCATCAATATTTTAGCACCAGCTGGTATTACATTACCTTTCTTCCTCAGAGTCTTCTCCTTAGCCATGAGGCCCAAGCCTATCATCTTGGGACCTGCTCCATATATTTGTAGTTTCTTTAGTTCTGGATTTTTCTCAATCTCTTCTTCTGTAGGTTCTGGCTATTGAAAAGTTTCAAAGAAGGAAGTAAATTCAGAACAAAATACTTTACAAGTGACATCTAGAATTTAATATTTACAGAACCAATCACACCGAACCAAAGTAAATGGAGCTCCTGAGAGCCTCCCTGTGCACTAGAAGATGGTTCTATATCAATACATGAAGTAGATTCAGTGGTTTAAAAAAAAAAGAGTACACAAAGTTAGGAAGGAGAAACAATGGATGAGGTCGAGGGGTAGAATTAGAAGGAAAGAATTAGAGTAATATTTGATCAACATGCTGAATCCATGTATGAAATCTCAAACTGTTTTTTTTAAAGTTCATGTATATTCTTAGGGGCTAAAGAGATGACTCAGAGGTTAAGAGCTCTGTTCTTACAGAAAACTTATGTTCAAATCCCAGCACACAAATATGCAAGCACAACACACATAAAAACAAAGCAATCATGTATAATTTGAGCATCCATCAAACTGTGATAACTATAAACCCATGGTCACACAGACAATCCCTTCTAAATTCACTGAGTTTCAAAAACAAAGCAAAACAAAACATTTAATGTGAGAAAAGGATTTATATAGGTAAGTGGCAGGTAACAGGAATAAGAGGAAAATTAGAAAGGGAAGAAGTTACAGTAATCAGAATGTACTTTAAGCATGTATTATATTGTCAAAGAACAAATTCAAACAAAATTTTTTTAATTCACATGTTTAAAATTAACCAGGTGAAAATCTAACAGAAAATTCTTATTCTCTTTTTTTCATGTTCTGAAAGAGAATATAAAATACAAGTATCATGAAGATGCTTAAATATCACAAATCTCTATCTTAGAATACAATAAATTTTTTCACAAACACATAGATATAAAAATACATATATTTTCACAATATATAAATACGATAAAAAAATAGCACTTTATTCCAATGAGTACACACCATTAAATACATAATTCTTCTTACCAGTATTATCAAGGTTTGGGAATACAGAAATGTTTTAGATAGCAAAATATATGGGTACATATATAGAAATGATAAATTATTAGTATGAGTTATAGCACCAACCAATATCATACCAACACACAGTTTATTTGCAATGCAGACTTGAATGTATAGACAAGTACCTACCAATGAAATTTATATTCCCAGCCCTCTTTTTTGCTTTTCATTTATTTAAGACAAATATTTTTTAATTTGCTCAGACTAGCTTTAAATTTTTATTTCTATAGCAATTACTGCAAGCAACAAATACATCATATGGCCAATGTCTAGTTGTAGTCACCTGTCCCATAAGCTAATATTACAGAAATAGTTGAATCTACACTTTTATTATATAACATTGAAGGTGATTTTAATACTTTTTGTACCACAAACAATGATGCACCTCTTTGCATATTTTATTTTATTAAACTTTATTTTGTACTTTATATTTTTAAAATTTTATTTACTTTATTCTGTTTAACTTATTTTATTTTATTTGTCTTTTAGAGTCAGGGTCTCCTTGTAGCCCAGCTGTCCTGAAACTCGCTATGTAAAGCACGCTGCCTTGATCCACCTGCCTCTGCCCCTAAAAGTATGTGCCACCACACCTCAAAATTTTACTTTTTACTCAATATATTTTTTGATGTTCTTACATTTCCCAGGCACCTTAGCTGCTAACAGGTAATAAAATAACTTCCTACTGAACTTCCTTTTTCAACTATAAATTAACATGTCCTTGGATTTTGTGTTTATCACAAAGTTTGCATTTCTCCTCCTGAAATTTGTAGATAAGTAGCAGAAAACTAAAAACAATCCCTGTATATATTCAAATTAACCAACCCTAAAATGTTCACACTGTCACATTCTTATTCTTTTTGCAGTAAATGTAAAAAATTCTGTGGTCTGTCTCATGGACTATGCTTCTCACCTGAGGAAACTAACAATATCAAATTTTTCTTTTAGTAGTGTTGACCTATCTATGCTTTTAAGCAACAAGTCAAGAGAAAAAGATAAAAGGCATCCAAAACAGCATGAAAAAAAGTCAAGTTCTCAGGGATATGAATGTCACACAAAAATATCTACTACAAGTGATAAACAGATTCAGTAAAAGTAACACGATACAGAAAATCAGGGGCTTTTAACCTACCAATAGGAAACTTCTTGCCAAAGCAAACATGAAGCAAATTATATCCACAATACCCAGGAGAGAAGGAAAAGGAAGAAAGAAAAGAAAAAAAAAAAAAAAAAAAAAACTAGGAATAAACTTAACCCAAGAAATTAAAGATATCTAAAATTAAAATCAGAAAATACTGACAGTTCTTAAAATATTCAAACTGTTCAAAGTATTCCTAAACCACCAATGACAATCTTAACAGATCTAGAAATACAATCCTTAAATTCATGAAGCACAGAAGATTGCTAATAAAGTAATCTTAGCAACCAGAGCAAAGTAAAAGTACCATAATAGTAGATTCCTTACTATAGAATTAGGTATAACAAGGCAACAGCAAAATAACGGACAAGAAAACCAAAGGAAAGCAACCATAGTAATATATTCCTATAAGCCCATTACTTAAAGACATTTAAATCTGAGGCCAGTCTAGGTTCCACAGAAAAAAACCTAGGTCAAAAACAAAACATAAAACCTGTAAAGACACTAGGCATCTTTAGTGCCAGCACTCAGGAGGCAGAGGCAGGCTTATCTCTTTGAGTTCAAGGCCAGTGTAGTCTATGTAGTGATAGAAGATACAGGGAGACTCTCTGTTCAACTAAAACAAAACAAAACAAACATTTCAAAGAAAATAAACACATTTGCAATCAAAGATAATGCTGCAAAAGCTAAGTTTCCACCTACAGAATTTTTGCAGTCTGACCATATCTCTCAGTCCAAAAAATGTTTAAATAGATCAAACACATAAACGTAAGACTTGGAACTCTAAAGCTACTGAACTTTTTCTCATCAGTGGAAGACTTTAAAATTGCCAATGTTTTTTTGATAAGCTCCGAAAGAATAGGAAATCTAAGCAAAATTTGACAGATCAACATTTTAAAACTGAAAACCTTCAGCAGAGCCAAGAAAACAGTCCACAGTGAAAAGGATATTTAGAGAATGGGGAAAAAAAGCAAAAATCAATCTGCCAAGTATTCATCAGAGACATTAACATGTACAATATCTGTAAAAGTTAAAGTCCCTTTTTGCAGATATTATAGTCAAAAAAAAAAAATCTGAAAGCTGTTAAGCACTTTCAGCAAAGAAACAAGATCCAAAATTAACACACAAAAATTAGAGCCCTTTTACATACCAGTTGCAAACACACTGAGAAAGTAAGCTGAAAAACAATAGTACACACAAACACAAAATTTTGGGAAACAGCTAAACCAAAAAAACTGATCTCTGGAGAGAAAACATTAAAACACTGAAGAGAAAGAGAAAAAAAGAAAGGAACACACTAGAAGCAAGACCTTCTACCCATGCTCAGGGATAGTAGGGGAAGAAAACAAGGGAAACAACCACGTGAAAATGTATTCCCCATCAAAATTACAGGGCTGTTCTTCAAAGACATACTAAAAACAAACTGCAAATTATATAAAAAAACAAAAGATCAAGGTTAGTTAAAACAATCATGAGCAAAAAAGAAACTATCAGAGTTACCACCGTACTTGGTTTCAAATTGCATTATAGAGATGTAATAAAAACAGCATGGTACTGCCAGAAAAAAAAAGATACATCGGTCAGTGGAATACACCAGAGGAACCAGACGTAAGTCAATGCAACTACAAGTACCTTTTGACAAAGAAATAAAAAATATACTACAAATGAAGAAAGGACATTATGTTCAACAGACACTGAGAAATATTTACTCAACAAATAGAGGAATAAAATTAGTTCTTCCATAGTTCAACCTGAAAAATATGCAAAATAGATAAAAACATTTCAATACAGTATCTGATTACCTTGAGACCACTAGAGAAAAAGTACCAGGTACTTTTTCTTCAACTTATAGGCACAGGTAAAGATTTTCAGAATTAGGACTTCAGTAGGACAACCAACAACTGACAAATGTGATCTCATGAAACTGAAACTCTTGGCACCAAAGAAAATTATTACTCAAGTGAAGAGGCAACCCATAGAACAGGAATATTTCCCAGGTCTACGTCCAACAGAGGCTTATTAATATATTAAGGAGCTCAAAAACCTAAACTGGAAGTAGACTGACAAACCGATTTTTAAAATGGCACCAAGGAACTAAACTGAGTTCTCAAAATATAGAAGGATGGTTGAGAATCAGTGAAATGCAGATTAAAACTATTCTTGAGATTTCAAGACCATCCCAGGGAGAAAAAGAAAAACGTTCAACAAGATACCAATGGCAACCCATGCTGCTGTGGATTATGGGAAAAAGTGAACACACTGGGAGGAGGGAAACTATTCCAGCCAGTTTAGAAATTATTCTGGAGGTTCTGCAAAACACTAGAAATAGAATAAGTGACCCAGTGTTGTACTATATTGTCTTCTGAAAATAGACATTCCATCTTATAGGGAAGCTCCTTTTAAAGATGCAGAATGTTAAAATGGAAGTAAACAATCAAACGCTCTAAAAGGAGGTTTAAAAAAAAAAATATATATATATATGTATATATATATCAGGAAATAAACAGGAAGTCCCTGAAACTAACTAGTTGTACTAGGCCCTTCCTTCATCAAGCATATATAAGCCCTAAGAAATGCCCAGACACTCTCAGACCTGATCAAATTCTGGGAATCGAAGTCCAGGTGAGATGCCTGGAAAAAACACTCATTAACACACAGTGAACTGTATACATGTTATATAGGGACCCTCCACATTTTCTGCTTTTCTGAACTGTCATCCATGCTGGAGTGGAATATTGGTAATACTGCATCCGGTCAGTCATTTCCGCTCCTTTACGTAACCCCTCACCGCTACTCCAATAAATAAACCCAGTAAGATTCAATGGTTCACCAAGCTAGATTTTGGTGGCATCCTTACTTTGGTCTGTCATCAGTTCTCAATCTAGGGTGATGAGACATGTACAAAGGAAATAGTTTCAGACAATATTCTGCTATACCACTTGCGGCATACACTCCAAATTACCTAAAAGGCTTTATAGACACTTGCATATATATATATTCATTGCAGCTCTATATACAATAGTTAGGATTTAGAATTAATCTAGATGTCCATCAACTGAAAAAGGGATATTGAAAATGAGCAATGGGTATACAATGGCATTTTATTCAATGTAAAGAAAATTGAAACTTGCAGGTAAATGGATGGAACTGGAAAAAAATTATACTGATTGAGGTAACCCAGTCAGAAAGTCAAATGCCCTATGTTCTCTCTCCTTTGTGAATATGCTAGCTTTGAATCTTAAAATAAGTTCTTTTAAATGAAGTACTGTAGAAGCTAGGAAACTAGAAAATGACAATTTTGGCAAAGGACAGAAAGTCTTAAGGCAGATGAGACAAACAGAATACAAGCATTCTGAAGGTAGAAGGGACAATAATGAGAGCAGTGGTTCAGATAATGGAGAGGAAATGGCAGAAGAGAGGTTTGGGAGCATAACATGAAGATGTTTGAAAAAGTTATATGTAAAAGGGTAATGCTCTTCCCAAAAGTCATAGGTTGAAAAGTAAAAAGCCCATTGTCAGTTCTGGGATACCTCCCTTCAAGTGGTTGTGAAGGGTGCCAGAGACCTCCAAAACAGTATAGGCTATTGTCACTGTTCTTGGTTGCTCATCAGAACTTCATGGTAAAACAGATCCGTATCTTGCCAAAATGCATAGAGCAAATGTCTACAGACTGCCCACAAATGGGAAATCCTGCCCTTTCAGGATCAGAGACCGTTGTAGAAAAAGAGTTGAGTAAGAGTGTAAGAGCCATAATTGGGGAGGACTACTGAAAAAACAATTTCTGGGCATGTATTCATGAACTCACAATAGGTATAAGTGCACAAGACCTGAACAGGATCAAGCCATACAACATTCCAGCATGGACTGGGGAGAAGTTTATGAGTCTCAACTCCTAATTAAAGAGCTATGGACAATTAATGGTGGCTGGGATAGAGAGAGTCAGTTTTCTTCAGATGTGTGGTTACTGGGAGGTTGACTGTGCTCCAAGGGGTTCACAGAAAATGACACTAGTCTATACAGAACTTTCAATACTAACATTAAGCTTTAATGGTGTCATCTACCCAAACACAGGAATTAGTTGAATGGATTAAAATATAAAATCCAGTTTTTAAGTTATCTACCAGAAATTCTTCTTATGTTCAAGAATAGGCACTACCTTAGAGTAAAAGGATGGAAAATATATTCCAAGCAAATGGGTTCAGGGAAAAAAGCAAGTGTTCTTATCCTAGTATCTGCCAAAGCAGACCTCAATCTAAATCAGAAGAGACAGAGCAGGACACATCATTCTGAAAGTATCACAACCCTAAACATATATGCACACAATTTCATAAAAAGGATATTACTAAATTTCAAGGCACTGATTAAGCCCAAACCAGTAATGGTAGGTGATGTCAATAACACACTTTCTCTAAAAGAGAGATCATCTCCACACACACAAAAAAAATCAGAATATTGAGAGTTAACCTATATCATACATCAAATGAACCCCAAAGACATTCTACTACAACAGCAAAAAACACACGTTCTACTCAGAAACATTCCATTGAAGTTTCTCTAAAATAGAATACATAGTGGGTTACAAAATAAATTTTGAGAAATACAGAAAAATTGAAATAATTCTGTGTATCCTATCTGGCTTAAAATCAACTGCAAAAAATTCTAGTAATTAATGAACTCAGGAAGACAAAATAACACAGTTATGAATGGGTCAAAGCAGAAATCAAGAAGGAAATTTAAAAATTGCTAAAATTAAATAATGAAAATGCACCATAATAAAGCCTCTGGGGAATATTCAAGAGGGAAATTTATAACTCTAAATGTCTACATTTAAAAAAAAATCAGTAAGAAAGCAAGGTCTGGAAAAACTCAGGAAGAGCACAAATACATGACTTTAGAATCTGGATAAAGAACCAACCAACCCCAACCCTACAGGAGAAGTAATTAAAATGGGAGTAGAAATCAACAAAATAGAAAAAAAGAATCAACAAATGTAAGAGCTGGTGATTTGAAAAAATAAGCAAGAGTAGTTATGGTGGTACAAGTCAATAATCCCAGCACTTGGGAAGCAAAGGTAGGTGGATCTCTGAGTTCAAGGTCAGTCTGATTTACATAGTGAGTTCCAGGCCAGCTGTGAACCTGTTTCAAAAAAATTTCCAGAGATGTAGGAATGGTTCAAAATATAAGTCAATTAATATAATAAATCATATACATGAAAACCAAAAGATAAAAATCACAGGATCATCTTAAGAGAAAAAGCTTATCACAAAATCCAATACACCTTCATGATAAAAGTCCTGGAGACAAGAGGACTATAACGGATATGCCTCAGCACAGTAAAGGTTATATGACAAACCCATAGGACAACATCATTCTTAACGGAGACAAACTTGTAGCATTCCTATTAAAATCAAGAATACAACAGGTTTCTCCACTATTCACACTATTTTTCCATATATACCCTCGCCAAAGCAAAAAGGAATTTAAAGGGATACCAACAGGAAAAATTCAAATTACATCTATTTGTAGATGCTATATTATAAATAAAAGATTCAAACAAACCCACCAGAGAAATTCTAGAAATCATTTATAATTTCAGAAAGAGGTAGTATACAAAATGAACTTACCAAAAGTAGCATTTTTATATATACCAATAAAAAGACATCAGAGAAAGACACTAAAGAAACACTCCTACTCACAGTAGCCTATAAAAACAATTATCTAGGAATAAATCTAACCAAAGACATAAAAATTATCTATGATGAAATCCTTTTAAATCTTTGAAGTGAGAAATTAAGAAAGATACTATAAAATGTAAAGATTTCCCATAAGGGACTACTTAGCACACAGGATATTATAAAAATGAGCATCCTACCCCACAAAACATAAATTTAGTGCAATATCAATCAAAATCCCCATAATGTCCTTTACAGAATCAAGAAACAATAAAACAACAACAAAAAAAAATCATCACACACTAAAATTCATTTTTGGTGAGTAACATTGACCCAAAAAAAACAAAGCTGATGGCTTACCATACCAGATTTCAAACTTTATTTCAGAGATATTAAAAGAAGAAAGTATAGTAGTACTGGCACAAAAAACAAACATGTAGACCAATGGAACAAATTATAACCCAGACCTGAGGGTACATAATCATAGACACCTAGTAACTGATAAAGATTCCAAAAATACAGACTGGAAAAACAATAGCATTTTCAAAAAAGAATTGTGGGAAGACTGTATATCCACATGAAAAGAATCTATTACCTTAAATGAGCATTACCTCCAAAGAGATCAAAGACTTTAAATTTCAAGCTGTTGTAAGAAACCATCTACCTATAGCAGCTCTACAAGACATAGGTGCAGGACACAACTTTCTAAATTGGAATAAAAAATTAAGGCCTAAAGACTTGTGATTTTTAAAGACCAAGAAATTAAAGTCAGCAATTGACAAATGGAACTTCATTAAACTTGGAAGTTTCTATACAACAATTAATGGACTACAGATCTGAACAGCACTTTTAAAGAGAAGAAATAAAAATGGCTTAGAAATACCTCTACAGTGCTCAACATCCTTATCAATGGTGCAATTCAAATTAGAATTAACAAGATGATCTTACTTTACTCAGAGGAGCAAAGATCAAGAAAACAACTGAAATCAAATGCTGGCAAGGATGCTGGTCATTCATGTTAGATGCTATATTTTCACAAAAGCTAGGAAATGTCCCTCAACTGATGAATGGATAACGAAAATGTGGTATATACACACAACAGAGTTCTATTCAGCTATAAAGAAAAATTCAGTCAGAAAATTTTCAGGAAAATGGATGGAACTGGAAAACATTATACTTAGTGAAGTACTTGAGACCTAGAAAAAAATAAAAGGTACATGTTCACTCCCATTTGTGGATCGTACCTATGAATTATGAACATGTAAAGTGACCACAGAAGCCAGAAAGAAACCTTGAGGGAGAAGAAGGTCAACAGATGCTTACACTAGAACAGAGGTGCTATCAAGGGGGGGAATAGGGAAAAACTGAGAGAATGAGTATTTTAACTGAGAAAGAGGGAAGGACGAGGATACAAGAGAAAAGAGATAAAAGACTGATGAAATAGAAGGCTACCTAATATAAAGCCCAGTGTCTGTCCCTAGGCTATACTGGTCAGTACAGTCCAAAAGATGCCCCCAAACAATATAGCCCATTGCCATTGCCCTTGCTGCCCTCCCAGAGTTTGAAGTTAAGTCCCTATTGCTGAAGACGCCTCAGACTTCAGACACAAGACTTGGTGAACTTGAGCTGGAACTGAATTGGCAGCTCCTCCCTAAGAACTAACTCTCATAGTACTAGAAGGTGCTATGCAAACTCC
Source organism: Eospalax fontanierii (assembly GCA_035773235.1). Lineage (NCBI taxonomy): Eukaryota > Metazoa > Chordata > Mammalia > Rodentia > Spalacidae > Eospalax > Eospalax fontanierii. The sequence goes on along the minus strand of JAJHUQ010000066.1, from coordinate 196,158 downwards.
TAAGGGCAAAACAAAAATCAGTAGTCCTACCCAGTTGTAAAGCCTATGAACCACAACAATAACTAGCCCAGCAAAATATCTTTATTAGTATAATAGTGGCAATTTTATCTTGGGGGTAACCAACAGTCTAACTAGACTTAAGGCACACTCAACAGGAAGGTTATCTATGCCTAGTACTGTAGACAGTACACATTGCTGAAGAGGTCATAGACAACAGAAGAGCAGCTACTATCACAACTTTGGTTACTGTGTTCTAAATTCTTATCATTACATATAAAGAATATATTCACAGATAAAAACAGTTTTTACTACTGCTCAAAAAGTCTTTTTTTGCAGTTGTGGCATACGTAGCTCCAGCTGCTACATCTATAACACAAACCCTATACCTAAGGCTCAAGGAACAGGAACCCTGGGAATGAGGGAATGGAAAGACTTTAAGAGCCAGAAGACTAGGACTAGGACATGTGCTGTTACATAGTATATTCTAGACATGACAAGGAAATTATAGCTCTGAAATCTCAACAAACAGATGTTGAAGAAGGAAGAATTTTAGTTTTCTCCAGGGACAGCTCCCTGACAGGTTGTCCAATCCCAAGTGGTGAGCCCAACATACATATACACAAAAGCACCACTAAATGGACTTTGTGTATTATATAAACATGTATATTTATATAAATATATCTATGTATATGTGTTAATAATAAAGACAAGAAATTAAGAGAATGTGGGGAGGATATGGAGTTGTGTGCTGGACAGGGAGAGGAAGAAGTGAAAATGTTGTAAATACAACACTCATGCATGAAACTCTTTAAATTTTTTAAAAATAATTTAAAAAAAGATGGCACAGTAGCCCAAGCCCTTAATCCCAGCACTCAAAAGGCAGAATCTGGTGGATCTCAGTAAGTCTGAAGGGAGTTCCAAGTCAGTCATGGATATACAGTAATACCCTTTCTCCCCCACCACCAAAAAAAGAAAAAAAAGTAAACTACAGTTCACGATGATATAGATGTGGAAGAATCTTAAGTAAATGCAGTAGGTCACCAAACAACAACAACAACAAAATATTCTAAAAAGAGGAGGGTGACTTTCACAAGAAAAAAGGATTTGGTTAAAGAGGAAAAAGTGATTTTGGTCCTAGAGCATTCGGACACCTTTAATGACATGGCTAATTTTCCTTATGTCATCAGCTGCAATTAAGTCTATAGCTACAAAGTAAAGAGGTTAAAATTTTGCACTGTTAAAGTTCTACTATACTCAGATCTTCTGGTGAGAAATCCAAAAGCAGTATATATATATTAAAATTAGACTACCTATTTAAGACTTTCTGGGTGCTCTAGTATAGCAGTTTCTTAGTGTCCTATTTTGGATTTCTTCTTTTAACTATTGTGCTTTTCTAATGCAGCTACCTCAGATTAACAGATAATTATATGTTAATAGATAATTATGTCCAAAGTTTTACATTATATAAACATGCAAATTTTTTGGAATAATAAATTTATAGGGAAAAAAGGCAAGAGAAAATACAATAGAACATGTACAAAAAACATAGGAATTTTGGGGTGGATAAATGGCTCAATGAGTAAGGGTACTTGCCAGCAGTGCCTGAAAATCTAAGTTTAATTCCTCGGATTCACACAGTAGAAGCAAAGAACCAACCCCTTCAAGTTAACCTCCGGTCCTCACACATACTCCATGGCACATGCTCACCAAGAAATATCCATACTCATTAAAAATACATTTTAGGAATTCAACTTACTTTTGATTTACTACTTAGTACTTTATATAAATAAGAAGTTTGAAAACAGCCTGATATAATGGGTTTTTTTCTTTTTTCTTTTGCATGACAAGGTCTTTCCGTAGCCCCAGGCTGGCTGGACCTTACTACATAAACAAAGCTAGCTTTACATCTCACCTGCCACTGCCTCCTGAGTGCTGGGATTAAAGGCATGTAACACTACACCTGGTAAAGTTTAATATTTTTAAGATTAGTCACAAACACCTAAAAATGTAACTTCATTTTAACTCATTTTAGATAGAAATATCCAAAATGTTACAGAAATGTTATATTGGGGGTGGGGGCTGGAAAAATGGCTTAGCATTTAGGACAGTTGTTAGCTGTGGCTGTAGGGATTTGAACCTGGGTCTTCTGCAAGAGCACTCAGTGCTCTTAAGCACTAAGCCATCTCCACAGCTCCCAGTTTTAGCCTTTTGAAAAGAATCCATTCTCTTAAGCCTACATGCTTTCTGACCAAGTCTATTTTCTCTAAAATTTTAGGTAATATATGATGATTCTGTCTCCATGATCTATTTATCCAACAAACTGTTTTCCTGAACATTTCCTGTCTTTGTGTCTGAAAGACCACCATATAAAAAGAACCCAGACCATAGGCTGAAGAGATGGTTCAGCAGTTAAGAGCACTGGTTGCTTCTACAGTGGTCGTGGGTTAGATTCCTAGCACCCACATGGGAGCTAACAACCATCCATCACTACACTAGTGCATTTACGCATGTTAGTAATACACTCATATACGTGAAATAAAATATTTTTTTAAAAAAGATCCCAGAACAAAACAGCAACTAAAAAAGTTTGTACGATGTACTTAATAAAAACTATTTTAAGATTTATGAAAATTAAGTAAAATCTATAAAAATTTATTTTTTAAATCTGGAGGGCAAAGTAAAAAAAAAAACAAAAAACCATAATTATTATAAACCATAATCAGAAATGAAAACACACATTCACTTTGCACTAGTTTCACCTTAAACCAGCTACACGTTTAAAAAAATATCTTCTAGAAATGGATTTCACTGAACTCCAATTTCAGATGAACTCTGGCAGCTTATCAGAGGAAAAAAAACAGTCACTCACCTCAAGCTGTAACCTTTTTGCCCGCCTACTGTAGCTACTGAATTTTGATGGATGCACAGACTGTCTAAGAGGGATGCTATGAGGCTTGTATTCTTTGTCTTTTTCTTCACTGTCAAATGGGTGTGTGTTACAATGCTGTATATGGAGAAGAAAAAAATACATGCAAGTACAGATACAGCAAATATATATACATACATAGAACACATACATGTATATAAGATCAAAGATAAATTATCTCTGCCATTACTAAATACCTACATGATTCTGAGAAAGAAACTTGTAGTTAAAATGCACTTATTCCTACTGTTCTCTAGCGTGTCAGAACACATATTTTGATAATTCTGCTATTCCTAATTTATAAGGTTATAACTAAGCAAAAGAACACAGTACATGGCACATGGTTTTTGGACTGTGTAGATATGAAACTAGGTTTTCAAATTCTATATGAGAATATACTTCTTTGTGCTCTGGCTTTATGGTCAGAAAAAAATTGGCAATAGAAATACCAACTCCAATGTAGTTATAAACGATAAATTTACATGTATACAAGTTGGTAAAGAAAGGAGAATTATAAAAAAAATGTATTCTTAGCTAAAATACCTAGTTAAGGAGCTAGAAAGATGGCACAGCAGTTTATAGCACTGGCTGCTCTTGCATATGATCCATGTTCAATTTCCAGCACTCACATGGTGGCTAATAACCATTCATAACTCCAGTTCCAGGGGATTAGACATGCTCTTCTGACCTTCTCAGATGTCACATAACACAGGTGCATTTACATATATGCAGGCAATACACTCAGACATATAAAATAAAAATAGTAAATAAAAATATTTTTTAAAATCTAGTTAAGAAAGTTCCCACTTCAATTACACTGAATTAATATCAGGCTCTTTTATCTGAAGTACGTAAAGAATTTTCATAATTTCACAAACTAGCAATTCATTTCAGATAGGAAAACCCAAACAATTCTCTTCCTCCTTCTAGGCTAAGATTTGGTTCATAAAATAAACTTAGTAGACACCAATCTCAAAAACGGGAGGGAACTTAATGTTAGCCTACTTTAGCAGAAACAACAAGGGTGCTAGAGGACAGCATCTGAAATTTCAGACAAAATGAATGGATATAAAATGTCTGCAATTCAAAATAAATGTCCAAATTAGAAGAAAGTTAAGGAAAAAAAAAAAAAAGCAAATAAAATCAGGCCCCAAATCAGTTAACGGCCCTCACCACAAGGTTGGCTCCAGACTGAAACATTTCATAGGGGTAAATGATGCGTTCATAGTGGGATCGTAGCAGGGAACCAATATTTTTGCCTGCTGGGTAATTAAGGCGCTGGGCAACACGGGCCCACCGACGGTCCTTGCAGATAGCTTCATAGCCACCTTCCTCCATCACAATCTAAAAAAAGGGTATGAATAAACTGTGAGCATAACGAGAGGATTAAACACCGCAAAAGCCTTAAAATGCAGGAGATGCATACCTCCAATACTAACCAGTGCTAGAACCAAACAAATCAAGAAATGTTGCCAGTCTGTTTCCTGGCAGTGACACACCAAAATGTATCTTTCTAGGGGATTTATTTCATTGTATTTTTGAATGGACAGTACTCTTACCTTACTAAGGCTGTATAGATCCAAGATCCTCCGCTCCACATTGGGAATCTTTAACAAAGAACCTTGGATTTCCCAAAATTTCGCAATCTGGTCCAAATAATTCAGTTTAACTCTTGTCTGGGCCTGGAAAGAAGGCTCAATGAGTTGACTTATTGTGTAACACTGGTCCAGTGTGAAATGAACAAAAAACTATATTTCTATAATACCAACAGTTCTCTATAAATGTGCTAGAATTCATGCTTCACTAATTCACAATAAATATCTAGAAAAAGTTAAATTTAGTATTTATATCAGACATACATCTACAGTTTATAGCCAAACTAAAGTGACTAAAATGATCTATACCAACATTTGGAAATGAAACCAGATCTATTAATATCTTATTTTTATTTTATGTGTACGAGGGTATTAACTGCATGTGTTTAACGATACCAGTTGTCATGCAATGTCCTTAGAGATCATCAGAGGGTGTTAGACTCCTTGGAACTGAGATAGATAGTTGTTCATAGTCATGTGAGTGCTGAGACTTGAACATGGGTCTTCTGCAAGAACAACCAGCACTCTTTTCATTGTTAAGCCATCTCTCCAGCACCTAAAACCAGTTTTTAAATTACTCTTTCTTCTTGCTTTGAAGAAAATGGATCTTCAAGACAAAATCCAAAGAAAATGCCAAACTAGTCATATTTTCTTTATTTCTAAGATGAATCTGAACATTCTCTTGATGCTTTTAAAAGAAAGCATCGCCTCTAAAAGTCTCATATTCAAAAGTAACTTGAAAAGACTGTAGTTTTTTGCCTCGTACTGTCTTTTGTTGAAGAAATGAGAGGAAATTCAAAATAATAAGATGGGTGAGTATGGTGAAAAGAAACAGGAAAATGGAAACTACACAGGGGCTCTACAGGTAAGAGTGCTTGCTATGCAAGTCCGACCTGAGTTCAAGCTACAAAAAAAGGTAGATGAGGTGGCACCAGTTGTTATCCCAGGAATTCTAAAGTCACACAACAGGCAGATACTAGAATTGCACAGTAGCAAAAGCAAGACATACCTGCCTCAATATGGTCAAAGGTGAGAACAACTTCTGAAAGCTGTCTTCTAACCACCATAAGCACACTGTGCCAAGTGTGTGGCCACACGTTTTCCTCTCTCTTCTCTCTCTCCTCTCTCCTACTTTCCCACACACATACAAGTATTACATAAAAATTTTAAAACAGTAACCTTTATTTATCTTCTTAATAATTTTACCTTAGACATTGTTTACTAGAAATTTAAGATCTTCTTCATGTTCTGAAACTTTATAAACTAATAATGTGTTTTAAAGAATACTTCCCAAACTTACCTCCAGTTCATTTAGCCTCTGGATTCTAGGAGTAAATCTGAAATTATCAACTTCTACAGCAAAAGGAGGCTGCCAGTCCTAGAAGGAAATAAAACCAATGATTATGAAACAATGGAGAATGAATGATGCCAACTAAAATTGTTACCAGTTTCTTACTGCCTTGTAAGACTTCAGAGCTGTGTTTTTATTTCCAAAGTTCTTGAAACTCAAAAACTAAACAACATTCTATTAAGCCAATCCACTTTGTTATATGTCTCTACTGAAAGACAAAAAAATAAAAACAAAGAAACAAAGAAAAAAATGTCTCTTCAAACTCTGACTTAGAGACTGTTCTAAAAATAAGGCACACCTGGATAAAAAACTTGTCCATTTGTTTTAGAAGGAGAGGCTACTGAAAGAAAGGGTACTAGGAGAGGTAAAGCAGTCATAAATAGTTCCATTTTGAAACCTAATTTGTTATCCCAATTTGTCAATACAAGTGTGAGAAACTTGAATATAACAGAAGTATACTTGCTAAAATAGGAGAATTTGAACATCAAAGCAGAAAAAAAGAAATTTCTACAGAATGAGAAGTTAATGACTATATTTGGGGTAAAATGTTTACATTTCTATACATTAATATGATGACCTATGGTCATTGTGCTTGTTTTCTTTATTGAGTCCAAAATTTCCTACTTTTAACTACTAGTTTTGTGTATGCCCAACCGAGGGCAAAAGCTTCTCAGTAAAATAAATGTGCATCAACGAGTCCACATTCTTCCTAGTATTTTTTAGACACATCAAAATGTTTTGAAAAAGTAACAGTCCCACACCATGTGGTCAGTAACAATGTAAATTTGCATAATGCTATTTGTATGATAAATATAACTTGTGAGTACATTAAGTTTTTCTTAGGTTAAACTTGGTTAAAAGTCATTAGCTAAAACGAAATATCAATCATATAGCTGCAAAATTAGTAGCACGTTGTAAAAACATTTTAAGTTTTAAGCACACAATATCTGGAGGACTACCGGACTTTTCTGACACCAATCGTACTAGGCATAAAAAAGAAACCAGGAGATACAAGGCTTTTAAAAAACGCTTCCGTTTTTGTCTCTAAATCTAACACCTTGTCAAATGATACAGTATCCCATGATCAATGAAATTATTCCCCGCATTTCAAGTTTCATTTCAGAGGCTTACCGCAGGTGGGCGGATCTTGCAAATGCCTGCCTTCTCCGCAATGGGTCTGATTTTAGCTATGTAGCCAAGAGGATCGCGGAATTCGGCCCAGCTGGGCTCGAACACCGGGCACTCAGGAGGCGGCAGGAAGTCGTCAGATCCCGGCTTCATGTTTGGCCTAAGTTATAAAACTATAACACTAAGTTACAAAACGTTATTCGGTCCTTTCCAAACGGCGAATTTCCAAGTAAATGGTGTGATCACAGAGATTGATTTTCTTCCAGATTTGGGAATTACTTAAATCCATATATCTCCATACTAATCTTCATGGCTGCTTTACAACCACCATTTTGATTCGCAAAATTTTCAGTCAGGTTACGGTGTGTCACTCCGCGGATTGATTCTTCCGGTGGTTATACAACTGGGAGTTAGAGTGGTTCTGAAAGGTAGGTAAAAGCTGAAGCTGCAGAATCCACTTCACCAAAGAAAACAAAGTGCTCTGCTCGTTACACTGCATAGTTCCATGAAAAAAGGTTAAGAAGATAAATACTGAGCCGGAACTTATTTTTCATCATGATACCACTGCGCCCACGACGCCTGCGCAATAGAGGACGACACTGTAAAAGCAAGTGTGGTTGAGCTTTTCGAGTTTTCTGTCGGACAAGTCCCAAGCCTCAAATGCAAAGGGGAAATCCTGCTTAATTATCTCTACCCTTCAGTCCTAATAATGCCTTATCATTTGTCGTCCTTGGCTTCATAGAAAGAGAACCAGTAACTGCAGCTTGGCCGCCCTTGTCACTTTCATACGCTGTTCTGCTTACACTACACCTCCCACGTGCAGATTTATCGTTCACTTACCACAAAATTAAGATTGGACGTTTTTACAGAAAAAAAAAAAATCAAAATATTTTATAAATACTGTAACTAGCCGGACTTGTTGGCGCTTTTAAATCCAGTAAAAGACAGGCGGATCTATGCGAGCTAAAGGCCAGCCTGGTCTTCATACCGAGTTTTAGGACAGCAGAGGCTACAGGGAAACTGTCGGAAAAAGACGGGTTCTCCCTGTCCACCTCCCTCCACCCCCAAATTGTAACTAAACCTAAAATTTAGTGAGGAACGTTAAAAAGTCAAAATAGACACATTGCATGCATCCTTATTAGTAATGCAAGATTTTAGGTACTATAAAAATAACTAAAGGAAACATTGCCAAAATAACTAAAGGAAACATTGCCAATAATCCAGACTGTTAGATATTAAAAAGTAATTCAAATAGCAGAAATAAGTAAAATAAAAATAATTTAAGAACAAAATTCGTGGCTTTTCTTAAAAAGCAATAATTTGTGGCTGGATGGATGGGTCCTTGGTTAAGAGCACTGACAGCTTCTGCAGGACCTGGTTTCCAATCTCGAGTCCCGCTGACGAAGGCAGCTACAGTTCAGGGAAATATGGCGCCCTCTCCTGGCTTCCTTAGGTATTGCATTACGCGGGTACACACGCAAGCAATATATTAATATACATTAAAAACTAATAAAATATTTTTAAAAACAAGTATGATTCTTGAACAAAGAGCAACTGTCAAATGCTAAAAATAAGATCTGTTTCAGACAGGGGACTCATATGTGAAAATACAGAAAAGCTTTTTGTTGGGGAATCTACCATTTGAATGTAGTACTTAAATTACATACTGTCTTTTTCGTTTGAGTTTTTAACTGAAAGAATCACAGGGTGTGTTTCATGTTGCACAGCAGTGTAGAGGTCCTTGTACCCACCATTGTATTTGAAATATAAGTTAATTTGTGACTGTTTTGTTCTGTTACTATAAATAATTCATGAAATTGCTACCTCATGGAACACGGTATTTGAGGAAAATTAAATCTGTTTCCAGGCCATAGTCACTCATATATGGCTCCAGAATAAATTATCTCTTTTATTTCTTTGAGTTAAGAAATTTCTTTCATTGACTTAATCATTGTCTTTACAACTATTGAGGTGATCGTTTCTGTTTTGACCTTTCATTATTTCCTCATTGTTTCTACAATATACTGCTCACTTATTTACCTAAAATGCAAGAAAGTTATCGAACTTATTAGTAATTTTTATTAAAATCAAAATTAAGAAATTGGGAACGAGATGACTTCTAAGTTAGACATCCAAGTGGTTGGTTGCCTTCCTAAAGACACACAGGCATGAGCAACTATTCATGTCACATTCCATGTTTACAAGCAGTAGGGAAGACAGACTAGTTTCCATGACAATAATATAAAAACACTTAATTGAAAAAAGCAGAAAGGGAAAAAGTTAATGTTATTGCTCCTCTTAAAACTTCTGAAAGTATATTCAATACCTTCTGCTCAAGAAGTAGAGAATCGAGTATCTATTTAAAACTGAAACCCTGGCCCAAGTATGCAAACTAAGTTATAGATAGATAACACTCTGAACACAGTCTGCAACCTCCAGATTAACAACATGAAAAAGATAATGTTATCAAGTCTTTCCCAAACTTGAACAGCACAGCATGAAGCAAGAATTCTACTTCTGGTGAAAACTGCAGAAAAAGGAACTAAAGGGTTCCCTTGTACTCAGTATTGGAACCATTACAGTGAAACTCCACACCAAGGAGAGTCCCTAACTGAAGATCAGGGCTCACAGATGAAATTTCTAACTTGCTCTTGCAGAGACCTGAATTCCCAAAGAAATAAACATGTTCTTCAGTATACATCACCATCACTGAGCCTGGGACTGGGTGCTGCCTTCACTTTAAACCCCTCAACCTCAGGCTGCAAGACTCTTAATTGTTTTGAATGGTCACAAGATTGTTTTGAATCTCATAGTCAGGCGTTAACAGAGCCTAACATGGGGTAGAAACTACAGTTTCTGTTTCAGAGAAGTGACTATGAACATAACTGTGATTCATTCGTAAAGTTTCCAGGGAAACCCTACAGACCATTTAAGCAAGCATATCTCTGCCTAAATCACTTGTGGCTGGCTGCAACAATCAAAATTTAAATCCAGTTCATCAGCAGGCTTCCCATCATATCATGATATTTGGTATATTGCTTATGTGTCAGTGATATTGTGTTAGTAGCTATAGTTAGTACACTATAATCTAGCAGTATGGTATTGGTAACATGTGACTTCTAATAGCTTTTCCTAAACTTAAGCATTACAACTGGGAGTCAGTATTCATTTATAGGAGAAAACAAGGGAGGAGGGCACCTAATCTTAGAAACATGTGGCTGATCCCTTGTTGATGAGGCCCAAAGCAGAACAGAATAATCTAGAAACTGACATACACAGAGAGAAGATCAGGAAGATAAATTACCACTTTAAGACACTGAGTTGTTTCTGAACAATTCATAACCTACAGATTTGAGAACTGGAGTTACAACTTAGAGATGGCATACTTCCCTAACATGTACAAGACCCTGGGTTTAAGCATAACTGCAACCAATTAAGAAAGTGTAGATTGGATTTGGAATACTTTCTAGTGCTAAAATACTGATACCACATCAAAACCTGTCTTTAAATCTGGATTGAGGAAAACATTTTGAGTTGAAGTAGAAAATGTAGATTTAGGAAGCAAACAATTTATCTGGAACTTCTGGAAGGACAGATAAAAACAAAATTACTGAAGCATAAATAAATGCATAACCCCTTAGTATCAGATGACATGTCTATAAATGCTAGCAATAGTGAAGAATGCCCCAGATTCAGGGGGTGAAACTCTAAATGAGGAACTATGTATATTTTGGTCTTTTCCAGGGAGGGTGTCCCTCAGTCCCAGCTGTCCTGAAACCCACTATGTAGACCAGGCTGGTCTTGAACTCACGGAGATCTGCCTGCCTCTGTCTCCCAAGTATTGGGATTCAAGATACACACCAACACATCCGGCTTCTATATTTGAATTTTAAGAGCTTAGAGCTTACATATTGAGGCAGATTTCAATATGATGATGGTAAGGGACATATAGCACCTAATCCTTGTAAATTCGATTATAAACAGTTATTTAAAAGAAACACAGATTTAAAAAATACAAAACTGAAGTAATACTCTCATAGAGATTCAAGTAATGAATAAAAATACATTCTGAAGCTTAAAAGTAGAGAAGAAATTTTACAACATTATAGAATACATTCAACAGCAGAAAATAATGAATCAAATTGATAGAAGTCCATTTGGAAAATTCAGTAGGGGATTAAAAAGAAAAAAAAACTTTAAGAAACAAAGAAAACTTGGAAGAAATGTGGCACACCATTAAAGAACAAATATTCATATTATCAGGGTTCTAAAGGGAACTAAAACTGGAGACAGAGATAGTTCAGTAAGTAAAGTCTCTTGCTATTACCTGAATTAGTGAGCTTGACACCTAATAGTGCCTAATGGAAGAGGAGAACTTATTCCCACAGTTATACTCTGATTATATATTCGTTATAGCACAAATAAAGTAAAATATTTTTTAAATGGAACAGAAAAGAGTGACAAGCTGATAGAATCCTTATTCACAGGGATAAAAATAATACACACAAAGAAATGAATATCCATATATAAAATCAAGACAGATTAAGCTCACATAGAGCTACTAAAGAAATATAATGATCAAGCTCTCCAAGTTTAAGGATAGGGAGGAAAATCTCGTAGTAAAAAAAAAAAAATGAAACAGATAACACATAGGGCATGGCAGTACAATTTGCATAGTAACAGACTTATCAAAATAAATCTTACAGGCTAGCAAAGTCCATGACATTTTCACAACCTTGCCAGCCAAGAATACTGCATCAAACACAGCTAGCATTCAGAAATGAAGGAGAGATATAGTCCTAGGCAAACAGAATCTGAGAACTTATATAATGAATAGGTTTATCCTGTAAGAACTAGGAAAGGGAAGTTTTTAAATTGAAGGAAAGAGATTCTGGAAACTGGAGATAAAGTTTGGTGGTTAAGAATACATACTGCTCTTACAGAATTTCATTCCCAGCATCCACATTAGACAATTCACAACTGTCTAGTTTCCCTTCTGGCCTCCAAAGGAACCTCCACAAAAGTAAATATAGTCTTCTTTACACATACACCATAAATAAACAAATACTACATGGAAATAGTGTCACTTTTACATGACTCCGTCTCTGCACTCATGAATCCAAAGAAACTGTGGTTATAGCTGTGGTTGTCTGCACAAGATCAAATCAATCAAGATTCTATATGGAAAGAAGAAGGGTTCAGGAGCTGAGTCCTAGTTGAGTTGCTATTTACTAGCTGTTCATAGCTTCTGATGAGAGAGTCAGTTTTCCTTTAGAGTATCGTCCTTGCTATTTGACCAGATTCTAGAAGATGTGACAAAATATAGAAGTGTAAGGGTATAACTAACTAGACTCAATGAATCATATTTAAAAAATAAATGACACAAAATTGTGCGAGGGTGAGAAGGAGTGGCTTGGATCTGAAAAGAGTTAAGCAAAGGAATACATTGTATAAAATTTCAAAGAAACAACAAAATATTAGGTCAGTCTGGTGTTCTATCACCCGGTCAATTCCCATACACTTACCTACCGTAGGCACAAAGCAAACTCAGAACTCTTAAATTTTAATCCTTCCACCCTGACATTCTGAGTGCTAACACTTCAGTGAGCATTCTGGCACCAAGCCAAGACCCTACAGAAGAAGAGGTCTGAGTATCCAATACAAATAGTCCCCGAGGTACAGACAGTTCCTGGACCAACCAATTCCAAGGTTAAACTAGCCAGCACAGCCCAGCAGCCACAGTACCTTTAAAAGTGGGCTGCACCTTGGGGAGCATGCCACAGTTTCCTGATACAGCTTTAGGGACTGCAGCCCAGCTTGCTGCTTGATTCGATTTGTTTGCAAAATTATGTAAATAAATTTTCCTTTTTAGATCAAAGTGGAGTTCTGGGGTTTGTTCCTACTTCTCAGACCCTAACATTTTTAGCGATCCCACTGGGATCTGGGAACATAAACCCCGCTGTGTGTATGCCAACGTAGCCGGCCTCAGTGAGTATTTCTCTCTCTCTCTCTCTCTCTCTCTCTCTCTCTCTCACTCGCTCTCTGTTTTTCTCCGTCTATTTTTCTTGGTAGTGTGGACAAACTGGGGCTCAGTGGACGCTCTAACCCCTCCCCTCCACTGTTAATGGGTCGCAGATAAGTCTGACATGGATTCCAGGCCTACTGGACCTCGAGTCTGTGTCCCGCCAGATGTGGAATCCAGGCTGGCCAGCCCTGTTTGGAACAGAGACAGGAGCCATCTTTTCAGTGGACTCCACACACTGCAAAATTCTTCTCTCCCCAGTGGGGACCTGCCTCTCAGACTTTCTACTCCCTGTTCTTAGAGCTCCGCTCCCACTATCATATTCTTATCTTCTCTTGATCTCATCCCTGTCCTCATATTGTTTTTTTTTTGAGGTGTATCCTACGATAGGTCAAAAGGTCCCAACTGAGGACTCAACTACTCCTATTGACTTAGTCCTTAACCATTTTCAAGATTATAGGCAAGCAGCCTCAACCATTCCTGGACTCCAAGTCAAACCAGCTTACCCCTGGACTCTCTGCACTGTACAGTGGCCCTACATTTTCTCCCTTGGAATGGTAAGTGGATTAACTCTTTAAGCCAAGTATTTTACAGAAGCAGAAAAGGCAGTTAGCGCATTTCAGAGGAGAGGGGCAGTAGTTTGGGGCAATTCTATGTCCTCACAGACATAGCCATCCAGGGATTGGTTGAGCTTCACATAGTGAGTGCGCAAGACCATAAGCTGGATGACCTGCATTCTGATCCTAAAAAAACTGGTGAGTGCATTAAGGATACAGGGTTCACAAGTAAGGGCCAGAAGGAAAAGTAGCAGTGGGCCCACTACTTCGGGGAGTAAGGAGGTTAACCAGGGGGACCTTGAAAACAGGGACCCATACCAGTTCTGGTGACTAGGTCTATCATTTTTTCATTCTGTCAGTCTTTTTCTAATCTCGGCCGGAGACTGTCTTATGATCCCAGAATGGTTAGCATAAAAACAACATCCTTCATTTAGAGCAACACAAAGTCCACCTTTTTCTAAGAAAAGCAGGTCCAGCCCAAATCTATTTTGTAGCGTTACCTCAACTAGTGAGGACAAGGAATCTTCCAAGAATTGGATAGATTTTTCAAGGACCTGGACATCTAAGTCTATGGCCTGCTGCAGAGCACGGTACTTCTGATCCTGTAGGATAAGCACAGAGGTGCCTATTCCTGTAGCAGAAGCAGTGCCTATTCCTAGTAGGGTAGTTAGGACAATGGCTCCCGTGCCTAGTGCACGTTTGGGCCTAGTCCAGGTTGAGAATTTAGTTTCCATCTCTAGGTCAGACTGGTACTATAAATGGGGAACTAGATCGACCAGAACACAAAAATCATTAGTCTGAGTCTGATTGAGTATCGAAGAGTGCAGGCAAGTGGTTAATACAGAAGTTCAGGCCCACCAGGTGGAATTAGGAGGCACCATATATGGGCATGTACTGTTGTTTATAGCATGTGTGGTGTTGCAAAGGTGTTGCTAAGAAGGGGGCACATTTCCCATTGTGGAGGTCACACATAACCCTTGGCCATATACCTGAGTAAGGGTAAGCCCTCTCCTCCCTGTGAGAGGAGAAATTCTACAAGAGGCTGGTATTAATATAAAGTCCCTTGAAGTGCTAGGCCATCATAAAATGGGGGCCCAGTTTTCATGCAGAGCCAGCAGTTGGCTGTAAATTCAGGGGTTGGTGCTGTTTAAAATGGTGAGGGTAGCATTTAGGAGGCTTAAGGGCCCAGTGGGTGGGGGCCTTCAGACTATTGGATCATCTGTGGGGGATGTAGAGGTGAAGGCCGTTTGCCACATAGTTTGGGCCAGTTGCCCAGTGAGTTGTGAAATTGCTAGGGCTGGTCCAACAGGGGTTCCCTGGTCCAGGCCTATGTGCAGATGGACTGTAAAGAGCACTCCTGGGTCAGTTCCTGAGGTATATAGCCTTAGTCCCCAAGTTAAGGCATATACTCATTTTTGTTGTTGTTCAACCTGCCTTCATTTTGAGGTGAAGTCTAAGATTACAGGGATACAGTTAGATGAGCAGGGGCCTCCCAGCCCTCCCCCACGTTTTCTTCCCCATCCTAGGGAATGTGATCCCAGAGCCTTGGTTACTTGAATTAAGTCAGTGGCAATAGGCACTTTCCAGTAAATGTATCCTGTAGACACACAGTCCCAGGAAGTACAAAAATATGCCTCAGGCTCTCCACAAGTTTCCTTCTGCTTTTGTTGTTTGCAAGGCAAACGTAGAACTAATGGCTCCTGGTCCGACTTCGGGATCCTGGGTAGTTACATCCATATGATAGAGCTCCCAGGCTGTGGATAGGATGATCCCAGGCTCCGTCTGCTAGATCACAGAGGTCAAACATGGTGGTGGGGAACCAGATGCCAGTGGGTCCCAGAAGGGAGGTGGCATTCACCACTTTTCCCATTGCCATGTTGCTGACTACCCAGGTGAGGTTTTTAATATTATGGGGAGATTCAGAAGCAAACGTTGGTTCTATAAGGAGACATAAAAAGATAGCAGCAAAGGTTAAGGTATAACAGTAATTTTTAACTTGAGGGGATTGTCCTTGACACCTTCCATCCTTTGTCTGCATTGTCTAATTGGCCATCCGGTTTCAAGTGGGACTGATGCACCCAGGCCTTGATCCTGTCCACTTTGACAGCGGAGGGAGTGGTGAGGATCACAATGTGAAGTCTCTTCCATCAAGGCCCTAGAGGTTCTTTGGAATGTTGTTTCACCCAGACAAGGTCTCCCAGCTTAAATCCATGTGGTTGGGCCAGTGGCAACTTGTAGATGTGTGTCAGCAAAGGAAAAATGTTGTCCTGTGCAGTCTGTAAGGCCTATATGGACATAAGGAATTGAGACTC
Organism: Eospalax fontanierii; assembly: GCA_035773235.1. Lineage (NCBI taxonomy): Eukaryota > Metazoa > Chordata > Mammalia > Rodentia > Spalacidae > Eospalax > Eospalax fontanierii. Next base: position 180,267 of record JAJHUQ010000066.1, on the reverse strand, counting down.
AGATAAATCAATTAACATATCTGACAGTAGCTTTGGGAGCAGGAGGAGGAGAAGTGCCGTACATGATTTCATAGGACGTTAGGCCTTGGGTGTAGGGGGTGTTTCTAACTCTATATAGGGCAAAGAGTAGGAGGCCTGTCTAGTCATCACCAGTTTCTAGGGTTAATTTAGTTAAGGTCTCTTGAAGGGTCTGATTCATCATTGATCTTTGGGGGTGATATGCACAATGTAACTTCCAGTTAGTCCCCAGTGTTTTAACTAGCCCCTGGATTACCTTAGAGATGAAGGCTGGTCCATCGTCTGATCCAATCACAGAGGGGAGTCCATAGCTTGGTATTAATTCATCGATGATCTTTTTAATTCCACTAAGGCTGTCTCTCCTTTTGTGGGGAAAGCTTCAACCCATCTGGAAAATGTATCTACAAAAACTAAAAGGTATTTATAACCATACCTGCGAGGCTTTACCTCAGTGAAGTCCACTTCCCAATGGACTCCTGGTGTAGTGTTCCTCTGTCTTCTAGCTGGGGGCATGTTACTTCCTTTATGGTTGGTCACTTGGCAGGCAAGTGGCTATTTTCAATTATTTTAGTTAAGCCAAAAATGTGATATGGGGTCAGCTGCTCCTGTAGTATTCTCTTTCCCAGATAAGTTCCTTTATGGAGCTTGTATATTAGATTCTCTGCCAACTTGCAGGGTAAAATGAGTTTTCCATCAAAGGTGTATCTCCATCCATGCTTGAGCTTGGTGTTCAGTCTGATCATCCTCAGCTGAGTAGGAGGCTCTTCTGGCAGGAGAGGTTCTGGTACAACAAGTAGCAGACTTGGGGCAGTTAGAGCCGCCTCCTTAGCTGCGAAGTCCGCCCTCCTGTTCCCTTGTGCCTCTACAGAATTTCCTTTTTGATGGCCTGGGCAATGGATGATGGCCAGTTTCTTGGGTAGCCAAAGGGCTTCCAGGAGGTCTAGGATTTCTTGTTTCTTATTTTTGACGGTTTATCCTTTAGCCATTAGGAGGTCTCTTTCTTCTAAATAGCCCCATGGATATGAGCTGTAGCGAAAGCATACTGGCTGTCTGTGAAGATGTTAACAGTTTGACCCTTGCTCAGTTTAGGGGCCTGTGTCAAGGTGATGATTTCAGCCTCTGAGCTGATGTCCCAACTGGTAGAGAAGAAACCCAGAGTGTCTGGGATATAGTGACCACCGCTGCCCCCACGTACCTGGTTCCCTCCTTGACAAAACTGGAGCCATCCATGAACAGAACCATGCCTGGTTGTGAGCATGGGACATCCGTTAGGTCTTCTTGGGTTCAATGCACTCTGTGGAGCACTTTTAGAAATGCATGATTTCAAGGTCCACTTTCAATAGCAGGGTAGCAGGGTTGAATGCAATACTGGAGAGGAACTGGATACGGGGAGGCTTAAGGAGCAGGGCCTGCAATGGGTCAGTCGAGCATTTGTCATCCAGCAGTCAGGGGGATTTCTGAGGACGCCCTCAATCGAATGAGGGATAGTGACTGTTAGGGGTTGTACCAAGGTTAATTCATCTGCATCCTTGACTAGCAGAGCTGTGGCTGCAGTGATTTGGAGGCAGCTTGGCCATTCTATGCTACAGGGTCCAGTTTTTTTGACAAATAGGCCATAGGTCTCTTCCAGGGTCCAAGTTATTGGGTTAGGACCCCCTTAACTATACTGGCCCACTCATCCACAAAAAGTTGGTAGGAGTTACTGACATTTAGTAGAGCTAAGGCTGCAGCTTGCAATAAGACTTCCTTAATCTTTTGGAAGGCCTTTCCCTGAGTCTCAGTCCATAGAAAGGAAGTCTTGTTTCCTCCAGTAGCCTCATTACAAGGGTTTTGCTAGCTCAGCAAACCCAGGTATCAATAGACGGCAGAACCCTGCTGACCCCAGGAACTCTCACAATTGCCTGTGGGTCCTCAGGGTTGGGATCCCTGTGATAGCCAGTTTTCTGGCTGGTGACAGCCATCTTTGTCCTTCCCTTAATATGTAACCCAGGTACATTACCTCGGAAGCACAGAGTTGGGCCTTCTTGGTGGAGACCTTCTATGTCAATTGGTCCAGAGTGTGGAGCAAGTCTTTACCGGTGGCTTAAAAGCAGGTGTCCTTGTCTTCCATGGTGATCATGAGATCATCTCCTGTAGGGCCTTAAGAAATCCTAATTGTGGCCTGGGCAAGATGGCACTGAGAGGAGCTGAAACAAAGGCCGGCCAGAGGAGATAGCACATACCATGGTAATTAGGTGAACTAGGGTCTTAAGTGGCATTGGAGGAAAATTACTTCCTCCCTCATGAACACTGTGTGGACAGTTATAGCCTCTGTGTAAGGTGAAAGGCATGACCAGTAAAATGATTGGTAGAAACTTCGCACTGTATGCTAATATATGTAGCTCTGAGCTTTTATAATGTGCCTGTTAAGTTCAATAAATGGCTTCCTGAAGTACCACTGAAGGAGTTACAACATTAAAGTTGTATCACCAAAAGAGCTGACTAGCTGCATGCTTCTTTGGTCAGACGGGAACCCCAGTCATGTCTGAATGTCTCCTGAGAAGGGCCAGGAGGCTGGGAATGGGTGGGCTGTAACACCTGATCTCCCTTTGGTCTCTTCAAGAGCCTCCACCGACCACGGGGTGAGGGCTGGGGCAATCCAAGAGAAGTAGGACACGAGCTGTGCACCTGATCTCCCTCACACAGCCCTTTCCCGCTGGACAGGAGACAGGGAACCTGGGGAGGGAGGACACCGACTGGTGTCTGTCACGTCGACCATGAGAGAGAGCGACAATCTACACAATGTAGAAGGCTTACCTCCCGGTATGAGGTCTGATAGTCCTATAAGTCGTGATACAGAGCTTCGTCAAAGATGGTGGGGGAGTTCTTGAATCCTTGTGATAGCCGTGTCCAGGTGAATTGTCCATTGAACCCCTGTTCCGGATTCCTCCATTCAAAGGCTTCTCTTCATGAAGGTTAAACCGAAGAAGGCATCCTTAAGATCTATGACAGCATAAACCTTTCTCTAGGGAAAGAGAACTTAGTAGGGTGTAAGGATTGGGGACAGTAAAATGGATGTCCTCCACCTTTAGTTGACTTCTCTCAGATCCTGCACTGGGTGAAAGTCTTTGGTCCCTGGCTTTTTGACTGGCAGGAGAGGGGTGTTCCAAGAGGACTGACAGGGGATCAGAATACCAAATTCTCTGAGGAAACCTGTGTGTTTTGCAATTCCTGCTCCAGCTTTTGGGGTCATTGGATATTGCTTTATCCTGATAGCCTGGGCGGTAGCCTTTAAAGTTATTACAACTGGAGGTCGTGTAATGGCTCTTGCCAGTGGGTTAGTCTCAGCCCAGACCTGTGGAACAGAATTTTGAAAAGCCAGAGGATGGTGGCCTGATCCTGCATAGCTATTAGCTGAGCATGGAGCCACCATTATTCCTCTAATTGTAGGCAAAGGATATAAGCCGTGCCCAGTACAGTCACATTGGGAGGGTCTTTCCTGTTAAAATGAATTCGAGGCTTCATTTTGTTCAGTAAGTCTCTGCTTAGCAAGGGGTACAGGCATTCTGGGACCACCATGAAGGAATGGGAGACCTTATTTTTCCCTAGGTCCATTCTTCTCCTTATAGCCCAAGGGTACTGGGCAATTCCCATGGCACCCTGTACCCAGGTCCATCTATTAGTTAATTTTCCTATTGGCTCCTTTAAAACATTGTACCCCAGTGTCAAGCAGGAAATCAACGGCTCATCCCTCCACTTGCAAGGTGACCCAGGGCTCATGGTGGATGCTTACCAAGGCCAGGCCCCTTTAGTCCTCTAAGCCTGTCAATTCCAGAACCACAGGGGAGGAGGGGAGGTTTGTGGTCCCATTTTCAGGGGGTAGTCTTTGACCAGTGCCCCAATTGTTTACAGTAAGCACATTGATCTCTTTTTAATTTTGGCCAGTCCCCATGGGAGGGCCTTGGGTCTTGAATTTCTTTTCTATTTGGAGGTTTATTGTTCCATTTCAGGTTTGTCGCCCTCTCAGCCCATAAAATTTTGGCCAACGCCTTGGATTGTCTTTCCTCAGGGGTATCTCTGTTGTTGAAAACTTTAGAAACAACAGCCAATAATTCAGAGAAGTTTTTACCTTCAAAACCTTCAAATTTTTGAAGCTTTCATTTTATGTCAGAGGCAGCTTAGTTGACAAAAGCCATATTGATAGCCACTTGATTTTCCATGGCCTCAGGATCAATAGGAGTAGAGGTTTTAAAAGCTTCAAGGAGGCGTTCTAAATAAGCCCCAGGAGACTCATCTCTTCCTGAACTACCTCACTGCCCTTAGATAGGTTTGTAGGGCTTTAGCAGATGCCCAGAGATCCTCTATAAGAATCTGGTGATAGACCTTTAGGCGCTCCCCACCTTCCGAGTATTGTGTTCCCATCTCTCATTAGGAAGCTTGAGGGGAAAATTGACCCAGATTAGGTCTCTATTCTCATCCCCAGGGACTGCACGACTACATTCCTGGATAATGCGGTTTCATTCCCCTGTAGTGAACACTATGTTCAATAACTGCTGGCTGTCATCCCAGGTCAGTTGGTGGGTGAATAGGACAGTGTCTAAGAGGCAAACTTGCAAGTTTTTTAAAAAGCTGTGCAGCGAAGTTGTTTGTCTTTCTGTGTTTGTGTCTTTCTGTTCTGTCTGTGTGCTGTTTGTCCTGTGGTTTCCTTGGTTGGAATCATGGGACAAAATCTGACCACTCCCTTGAGTCTAACTCTAGATCACTGGAAAAAGTCCAACACTGGGCTGAAACCTGTCTATGGAAGTCCGGAGGAGAAGGTAGCAGGTGTTCTGCTGCTCCAAATGGCCGGCCTTTGGTGTCGGGTGGCCAAGGGAGATCCAGTCTGTCCCGACCACCTCGTCCAGCAAGGAAGACGCAACACCAGACTTTTCTTTATGCAGTTTATTCAGGAACCTTGAACAACCTTCTGGCTTTTGACTTCTGACTACTTCTCCCTTACTTCTCCTCCCGGGAAAAGCCCGCCAGAGACTTAAATACCCTCCTGCCAACCAACCCCAAACTACCACGTGGTGAAAGCAGATAGGCGCACACATGCGGAAGCAGGGCCAGATCTCAGCCACAGCCAAATATGGAGTTGTTTACTCCAGAGAGCACTCACCCTCGGGATGGTGGAAGGCGGAAGCAGGCGCCATCTTTAAGATGCGGCAATCCGCAGCTCTCTACACCAGTCACCCTTGCTTGATTACTTGAGTCCATTTTGCTAACTCACCAGCCCACTTGGGATTAGTGCCAACTTTTGCAGGCTCTGCTGACCTCAGAGGAATGACAGAGAGTGGCAGGCTCTGCTGACCTTGGAGGAACGGCAGAGAGTGATATTAAAAGCACGGAAAAATGCCCCTGAAAAAAAATTGATGCAGCCTTCCGCTTGACCAGCCCAGATTGGGACTACAACACTACAACTACAACACTACAGCTGGTAGGGAGAGACTTCCTCTTTATCACCAGATTCTCCTTGCAGGTCTCAAAGCAGAGGGCAGATGCCCCACTAATTTGGCTCAGGTAAGAGCAGTAACCCAGGGATTCGGGGAAACTTCAGCTGCTTTCCTTGAGAGGTTCAGGAAAGCACACCACATGTGCACCCCTTTAGCAATGGCATTTATAGGATAGTCTGCTCCAGATATAAAAAATAAGCTTTGGAGGCTTAAAGGGCTACAAGATTATACCCTACAAGAAAGAACAATATCTAAAATCCTGGCCACTGTAGTTCAGCCTAGACAAGAGCAAGGGAGTATAGGACAACTGGGAGGCAACAGAAGACTGAGATTAAACACAGTAAGCTTTACGCTGGGACAGCCACTGACCATCATAGCCCCCATGCTGTTAAGACCATCATCTGCCAAGCTCCTGACTGTTGGCTGTCTAACCAGTCTATGTTGTTGGACTCAGACCGCATCTCCTTTGGACCTGTACATCAGCTAAATCCAGCCACACTTCTGCCCGAGCCACAGGCAGACACCCCACGTGACTGCCAGCAGATACTAGGTGAAGCTCATGGAACCCGGTGGGACCTGTTTGACAGACCCCTCCCCGACGCTGAGGTAACCTGGTTCACGGATGAAAGTAGCTACATCCTGGAGGGGCAGCAGAAGGCTGGCGCAGCAGTAGTAAGTACGGAGGGAGAAGTTGTTTGGGCGAGCGCTCTGCCCCCTAGAACTTCCGCTCCGCGGGCAGAACTGGTGACCTTAGCCAAGGCCCTTAAAATAGCAAAAAAAAAAAAAAAAAAAAGCCAACATTTATACTGACAGCCGGTATGCATTTACCACGGCACACATCCATGGAGAAATCTACCGGCAGAGGGGACTGTTGACCTCAGAAGGAAAACAAATTAAAAATAAAGCAGAAATTTTGGAGTTGTTACAAGCCTTGTTTCTCCCCAAGAGACTCAGTATTATATACTGTCCTGGATATCAGAAAGGGGATTCTCCAATAGCCAAAGGCAACCGATTACCTGACGAAGTTGCCAAACAAGCTGCTTTGAGACCTCAGATTATGATATTCTCAGAAAAGGGTGAGGGCATGTGCTCCTCTCCTGAATTTTATCAGTATGATGATACAGACCTAGATGTTATCCAAACTCTCGAGGCTGATTATGATAGCCAGAGCAGAAATTGAAAGTACCAAGAAAAAATAGTGTTACCTATCAGTGAAGCAAAAAAGTTATTTAAGACTGTCCACCAGTTAACCCACCTGGGAGCTAAAAAGACGACTCTTCTCTTTGAAACCAACAAAATAGACTATTACATTCCAAGAAAACAGACCCTCATTCATCAGATTGTCGCCCAGTGTAAAGCATGTGCTCAAGTAAATGCTAACAAGCCCAGCAAGATAGAGGGAGTCCGTATGAGGGGACACCGGCCCGGAGTTCACTGGGAAGTGGACTTTACTGAGGCAAAGCCTGGTCTCTGTGGCTACAAATACTTACTAGTGTTTGTGGACATTCTCTGGATGGACTGAAGCCTTCCCCACCAAAAGGAAAATGGCTCAAGTAGTGGCAAAGAAAATCTTAGAAGATATACTCCCAAAATATGGACTCCCCCAGGTAATGGGGTCAGATAATGGACCCACGTTTGCCTCCCAGGTAAGTTAGTCAGTGGCCAGGGTACTGGGGATAACATGGAAATTACATTGTGCATACAGACCCCAGAGTTCAGGACAGGTAGAACATATAAATAAAGCAATTAAAGAGACCTTAACTAAATTAAAACTGGAGACTGGCACTAGAGACTGGGTTCAACTCCTTCCCCTAGCCCTTTACCGGGCCAGGAATACTCCTGGTCCCTATGGACTTACTCCTTTTGAAATCCTGTATGGCAGCCCTCCTCCTGCTGCTTCTCCATTAGCACCAGGGTTTTTATTAAACACACTCCCTTCTCTGAAAGCTCACTTGCAGGCTCTGCAGCTGGTGCAACAGGAAGTCTGGAAACCGCTAGCTGCAGCATACCAGGCCTCCAACAGGCCGACAGTGCCCCACTCCTACACCGTGGGAGACTCCGTGTGGCTTCGGAGATGTCAAGTTGGAAACTTAGAGCCCCGCTGGAAGGAACCCTATACAGTTCTCCTGACCACCCCCACAGCCGTGAAAGTGGACAGAATAGCAGCTTGGATCCACATCTCTCACGTGAAGCGGACCAGCAGCAGAGAGACTACAGAACCTGCAGCAGGATGAAACTTCAATGCACTCAAAATCCTCTAAAGATAAGACTTGTAAAAACCTGAACAAAATTTTGTTTGTGCCTTTGATTTTCTGTATGCTTTTAAGTAGCTCTAGGGGTAGTAATCCCCACCAGGTCATCTCCCAAGCTGGGGACATGGTATGGCAGGTTAATGGGAGCTATGCTCCAAACACTTGATGGCCTGATTTATATCCAGATCTCTGTCAGTTAACCATAGGTATAAAATTACAAAGGCAACCGTTCCCAGTGCTTTCAAAAAAAAAAATAATAGTGCTTCTGCATTTAAAACTTTGGGCTGGTTTCCTTCTGTTAAATGGTTTCAACTTTTTAGTAACTTTAGAGATCTTAATTTAATGGCTAATGTCTATGTGCATCTATGGAGGCCAAGGAGGGTTCTAAAATGCAGTCTCAGCAAAACGGATTTGCTGAGAGGATCGCCTACCTGCCAGTGTGGAATGGCGTATAACTTAATGGAACCTCATCCACTTGTCACAGCTTCCCCTACGTAATAGGATGGGGACACGATTCCCCTACCTGCCCCAAGGGCAGTGTCAGATTACCCCTAGAAGCCTTCTCTTACTTTCTGTAAATTTGAGCAAACAGGGACTTTGGCTGTCTTGCCTATTATATGGGGGCAATCCTACCTCATACTAGTGTGAGCTGATGTCTGTCAAGCCTCCATCTGTAGCTCAGGAAGTGAATGGCTTTAGTTTCTAGGCCCTTTCTCTTTACCCTCTGTGTTTACCCATGACTCTAATTCACAAGTAAAGTTCACAGCCACAGACTCTGCCCAGATGCTTTACAAACCAACAAATAGTATGGTCTCCCAAGAAGGCTGCAGAGTATACCTGGGCAAGGAGGAAGGCAGGGGTTGGTGGGGTCTTAGCACCGAGGTGCAGCAGGGCAGGTGCCAGCCCTGAGGGCAAATGAAAAGTCTAGGGATCGTCATGTGTTCTGAGGCCCAAGACTGTCTGTTGACAAATGCCAAACAGCCTAATAAGTCAATGTCTGTCCTTACTGGGACCATAGCCACTCTGAACTACACTGTGACCACACTATCACCTGTGGGACCTATTAACTGGCCTCACCCCTTGTGTCTCTGCTACAGTGCTAGATCAAACAAGTGACACAGGTTTTTAACCAGGATTATAAGATTATAATCAGGTACAAAAAGAAAGGGGGGAATGTAGGACCTTCATTTTTCTTAAAAGACAGAACCCTCACTTCAGCCATTAAAACCTCCTTGTCAGCTCACCCCTCCCTAACTGAAAAGTCTCAAAAGTCATAAGGGCTATGTCAGCATCTCCTGTCACAAGAGCCATGCCAACAACTCGTGGTATGTGAGATAATGTCTGGGATAATAACAGAAAAAGCCCCTTTCTTGTAAAAATAGACTTCTGGTTAAAACATTTGTCAAGTCAACATTTTGTAATATGTCACAATGCTTGTGGCATAAGGTTGGACTATGTAAAAGTTGTGTTTTTGTAACCCTGGTCTGTGCCAATCTATACCCTGTATGTCAATATATGATAATCTTGTGGTTTTTTGCTATAAAAGCTTGGTCTGAGCAGGGCGGGGGCAGGGGGGGACTTGGCTTCCCGACTTGGCTAAGTCACCCACTTGCGCAAGTGAAATAAACTCCTCATGCTGTTTGCATCTGACGGTCTGGATTCTTGGGACTGACACTCAGACAGCCTGAAGGGATTCGAGTCCCCTAGGCTAAGAGTGGAAGTGGGGCGAGGCTCCCCGTGGTTGGGCTCTCAGGCAGCCCTGGGAGGGGTTCGAGTTCCCTGGGCTGAGAGTGAGAACCAACAAGATCAATTGGTAATCTTACTTAAGGAAACTTTACAAAAGACTAGTCAATGTCTAATCATTTATGCGTGCTCTTTCTGATTTTTGATGTAGGCATTCAGAGTTGTAAATTTCCCTCTTAGGACTTCTTTTAAAGTGTCCCAGAAGTTTTGCTGTGCTGTCCAGAAAACGTTTATTTCTTTCTTAATTTCTCCTTTAACCCGTTCATCATTCAGGAGTGTGTTGTTTGGTCTCCGTGAGTTCATGAAATTAATAAGGATTCTTTCAGTGTTGATTTTAAGTTTTATTGCATTGAAGTCTGAGAGAATTTCAGTATTTTTGGATTTGATGAGATTTATTTTGTTCCCCAGTATGTGGTCAGTTTTGGAGAAAGTTCCGACGGTGCTGAATAGAATGTGTACTCTTTGGTATTTGGATAGAATATTCAGTAGATGTCTGTTAGGTTCATTCAATATGTGGTATTCTTTAATTAAGGTGTCTCTCTGTTTATTTTCTTTCCTGTTGAACTGTCTAATGGAGTTTGAGTGTCTGGTAGAATTTTGCTGTGAATTCATCTGGGTCTCAGCTTTTATCATTTGGGAGGTTTTTGTATTATTGTTTCAATTTCCTTATGTGTTATGGGTTGTCAGGAGCCATTTTTTTTGTTTCTGTTTTGAAGTGAAACATTCCAACCTGCAGGAAAGCTCATTAAGCTCAGGAAGTAAACAAGTCAAGAGCTTCAGGAAGTCCCTGAAATTGACCAGGTTCACTAATTTGACTTCCTGCCTGAATTCCTGTGCTCTGGGTAGGGATATAAATATATTGAGGAAAATAAAGTTAGGGCCTCAGTATTTCAGATTCTGTTCAGATAGAAAAGGTTCAAAAAAAAAAAAAGAGGCGGGGGCGGGGAATATTGGACCTTCACCTGAGTCCAATCCTTCATCACAGCCAATTCTCCACATAAGGCTGTGAGTTCAATTAAAAGATGATGTTAAAAAGATATGGGAATGGAGATATTTTTAAATGAAAAAAATCTATAAAAGTGATTGAAGATCTGAGTCGATATGTTACTGTGTATAAAAAGAAAACTATATGTAATCTTAAAATTTCTACTCAAGGTTTATTTAGGAATGTTTGGTCTTTGCCCAAGTTTTAGCTGCATAGGATATAGTAATTAAAAGTACCAGATTGATGGAAGTTTGTGCAGTAACTACTGTGTCTCAAATTACGATTGCTTCTCCCTTTAACTTGTATGGATAGATTAGTGGCCTCTTACTATAAACAAAATTCAGGTGTAGAGCAGTTCAAGAACAGCTAGAAAATGGTTATACAGAGCCTTCTAATTCACCAATTTTTGTCATAAAAAAAGTTCAGAAAAATGGAGGTTATTATAAAATCTTAGAACGGTTAATGAAACAATAGAATTTTAAAAAATCAATTACAAAAAATAATGGCCCAAACCCGGTATTAATATGGGGAAGAGGGCATGTTTGTTTTTCCACAGGATGCTGAAAATGCCAGGTGGCTGCCAGAAAGGCTGGTTCAGTTCTCAGGGACTGAACGAGGGAAAAGTGACATTGCTGTTGCTGTGGAATCAGTTCCTGATGACACACGGAGAGCTGTATTGGACTTATGTAATAAATTCAACGATGCTACATCTAGCCATGTAGAAAGAAAAGGAGATTGCAGAGATGGTGAATGATACTCAACTGACAGGACATCATTACGTGGAAAGAATAACAGTAAATCAGGATTCTACTCCAGGGAATGCTGATAAATGAAAAAAAGGACTAAGTGCAGAACTTTGGTGATCAGATGACAGTTTCCTGCACACTTATATAGGGAAACAGGCAGCAGCCATGGACAAAGTCAAGGGCGGGTGATAGCTTGCATAAGTCAACCTTATGTATGTTTGGGCAGTTAAATATCGCTCATAATGGTACCAGGTTTGATGTTTCCTTTGTTCAATGTATTTCTTGTATTTCAGTATAACTTGCTTAATTGCCTTTCAGTCATTCCCGTGAGAATGAAAGTTATGGTATCTTAGCAATTTTCACTTATTACGATTTCTGTAAATGTTACAAAACCTTAGTATGTGAATTGAGGGTATAAGATTAAGTAAGCCTTTGCTACATTACTGGAATAATTACTGTGATGGCTGATTCTAAAGATGATGGGTTGTGACTTGCTAGCCTCTAGTTAATTTGCATGGCCTCTCAGTTTCAAGTCCACCACCCTACATTGCAACTGCCAGAATTTGCTGACTTTCATAAATGAGTAGCCAGAGACAGGTAAGCCCAAGGGGGTGTCTGTCAACCTAAGACAGGGAATCAGCCTCTGTGGCCAGAGTTTGTGGCTGGTTTTCCAATGATGGGTAAGACAGGCACTTGGTGACCTAAGACAGACACTCATTTATGTAAGAGAAAAGGGGGAACTGTAGAGCTTTGCCCCCCACTCCCTGCATGCCCTTCTCTCTTAGTGCTAGGCTCTTGGCCAAGAGCTAGCTAGATCTTGTCAATTGCAAAGCTCAAGTAAACAACGTGACCTTTAAGCTAGCCCGATTGCAACTTCCTTTTTCCTGATTACAGCTGTGTGTGTCATCAATAAAGGATGTCTCCTGAGAACCTGAACTTTTACCCTCCTGCAAAGCCCTGCCTCAGGCTTGCTGCCTCTCAATAAAGTCAGTCAGTCATTCTCCTTTCCTCCTATCTAATGTGTGTGTCTGTGTCTCTGTCTTATGTGTTTCATTCCATCCACAGCCCTCCGCCGATCTGGACTCAGTCAACGAACGTAGCCAGGGCGCTACACCACATGCCCAGGATCACAATGAAAAAATAATATGAACAATAAAAATAATATGTCCACACCAAATACTAACTGTCCTATAGAAGAGTTCTAAAGTAAAAATCCCCAAGTGAGAACCCAGGACACAGAATATTTTAAAATTTTAAAGAATTAAAAAATTTTAAAATTTAGAAGAATAATCACAAACATGATCAAAGAATTCATCAAATTTAAACAACTCACAAATAAAGAACTAAAAGAAGATAGGAGTAAACTTCTGACTGACCTCACAAAATATTGAAGATATTGCCATAGAAATATTGAAGAAAATTCAGGCTAAAATGAAGAGGGAAGTGAAACACTCAATAAGCCAATCTAAAATGATGGAAGAAATGGAAAACAGAATACCAAGACTGGATGATAAAGTTGAAGAATTGGATGACTCAAGCAATAATCATGAAAAAAAAATTTAAAACACAGGAATGGAAAATGCAGGAAGTGTGGAACACCACAAAAAGACAAAATTTACACATCATAGACATAGAGAAGGAGAGAAAACTCAAGATAATGCTATTGAGATCTTCAACAGGATTGTAGAAGAAAATGTCCCCAAATCAAGGGAAAACATACCCATTCAAATACAAAAACAACATAGAGCACCAAGAGACAGGGTCAGAAAGCAAACTCTACACACCTTATCATAGTGAAAGCACTAAATGAGAGAACATATAGAAAATTCTGAAAGCTGCCAAAGAAAAACAATACGTCACATATAAAGGGAAACTCATCAGAATTACAGCTGACTTTTCAATGCAAGCTATAAAAACCAGAAGAGCCTGAACTAAAGGATTCCTGGTTCTAAATGATCATAGAGTCCAACCCAGAATGCTTTTCCAACAAAAATATCTATTATAGTTGAAGAGGAAAGAAAAATATTCCACAACAGGCTTAGGCTGAAAGAATTCATGTCAAGAAAACCAGTCCTCCTTGAAGTAATACAAAGAACTGAAGAAACGAACAACTATACCCAAGGCACAACAGAAAGAAAACAAAAGGAGGTGTAAGTGTGGAAGCACAAAGTTAGACCAAGATGGCAAACAGAAATTAAAATGATGGGGAACCAATGCATATATTTCAACAATAACTTTAAATATCAATTAATGAATTCCCCTGTCAGAAAACACAGGCTAATTGAATAACTTAAGAAACAAAATCCATCTTTTGTTGTGTGTAAGAGACCCATCTCACTTTCAAAACAGGAACTACCGTAAGGTGAAAGGACAGAAAAAACTGCTCTGGGCAAATGGTACTAAGAAGCAAGGAGGAGTTGCTATTCTACTATATGTCAAAACAGACTTCAAACTAAAACTAGTCAGAAATTTGTAGGTAAATGGGTAGAAATGGAAACTCTTGTGCAAAATAAAGTAAACAGACTCAGAAAAACTAACGACATATGTTGGATCCTATCAGCAAATTCTTATATGTGATTTTGTACCCTCATATAACTGTAGGAACCAGGAAAACGGAAAGGAACCAGGGAGGTAAAGGGAATAAAAGAACCTGAAAGAGACTAGGTGTAAGTAAGAGAAAAATAGATAAAATGTCAGTATTTAAAGAAGAGAGGGGAGGAAAGGTTATACAAAGACCTAGGGGATAAACAGAAAGAGGAAGCTCAAGAGCTGTGGCTTATCAAGGGAGAAATGGGGAAAATGGGTACACCTTAAATGAGGAAGGCATGGAGAGAGGTTTAGACAGGGAGAAAAAGAAAGAGGAGATATAAATAATGCCTAACTAGTGTAAAACACCAGAAGCAATCATATTAGTCTAACTTTCCTTTAAGTTCTTGCCTAGCTGCTGTGGTCCAAGAGACTCCGAAAATTGCACAGGCTATTGCCACAGCCCTTGATTGCTTGAAGGTAAGACCCTATTGATGAAAGCAGAACATATTTCAGAGAACAGAATGAGAGCAATGGAGCTGGAACTGAACTGAAAATTACTTCCCTTTGAAAGCTAGCTCTCAGTTCTGGTGAGTACTTTGCAGGGACCCAAGGAAGAACATCAATCAATGGCTCAACACTAGCTTTCTGACCAAATAACCAGAGCAATGACTAGTACAGCATTCAACACTGGGGCAGTAGTGGCACTTTCATCTTGGGTCAATCAATGGTTACCTAATTGGTCTTAGAGCCCACTCATTGAGAAGAAATTCATGTGTGGTACTGTGACTGAAGATGTCATAGATTTTAGGAGAATCCCCAAGACTGTCACATTCCTAGAGTAATGTAACTTCTTATTAACTGCAAAATATGCAACCTTACATATACAGTCAAGTATCCCAGTAATCACTCATCAAAGAAAATTCTGGTCACACAGACATTGTCCGTGAATGGCCCATAACTAAGCAGCACATCTACAAGGCAACCTCTATACCTAGAGTATATGCCACATGAAACAAGGATACTAATGAACCTCTCAACTCTCATTAATAAGGCTCCCTCATGTCACAGAGGGCCTGTAACTCAAAAGATCACAAATGGCTAAAGAGTGGTGATTAGGAATTTGCAAAGTTCCTTGGACAGGACTCCTATATTAAATTTCATTCACCCAAGTCTCAGAGGTCATTTAAGAAGAGGGGGCAGAAACGTTGTAAGAGCCAGTAAGGAGGTGTGTGACCATTTGGAAATAGGGTTCTACGAGCTCCTGTAACCCTGATCATATGAACCTACAACAATGGTTTCAATATGTTTAAGGCCCACTGTAAACTCAAACAGACAAAAACCCAGCATGGCACTGGGGAAAGGGTAGCATTCCCCAGTCTTTGCTGAAGAAAATATTAGAAGCTGATCACTGTTGGATGAGGATAAGCTAATCTTCCTAAAACAAGGGAACAAAGAAGGGAGAGAATATGAGAGATCCAAACAAGCATGTAAAATAGGGTAGGCTGTATTTAAGCTTCGTTAAAGGGGCTTAAACTGATTAGCAGAATAGGGTCAGCACCCGCCAATACGAATAGGTTTCTCACTGAACACAAAATGAATTTTCTTAAGTGGGATAATGGGTGGTCCTCATTGTGCCGAGAAGACTACAGGTACTCAAGAGCAAGAAGGTAAGATACAAGCTTCAGGATATTAGTTGAATAAGAAACTGCAGCTGCACAAAAAGCACAAGAAACCAACCATTCCCACTGAGAAATCACCAAGTCAGTACACAAGTCTGAAGAGATACTGAACGCCTTAGTGGCAGCAAAAGATAAAAATACCGTCTATTCATTGCTTTCCATTTATTGATTTATCCATTTGCAGGTCAAGTAACACTAAATGGTTCATTTGTTTTCTAACTCAGTAATATTTCCTATTGCTTCTGCCCTCTTCTATCACAATTTAGGAATTATTACAAGTCTATGTTAAAAGATACTTATTATTTTCTGAACTGGTCTGCCTTTATCATTACATCTAAATTTCCATAATTAACAGACTCCTAAATGGAAAAGCGCATTTAATTCAGCCATGGTAGTACATGCCTATAATCCCAGGATTGGCAAGGGTAATAAGAAATGCATGCTACTATGAAATTTACAGTGATTTTTAGTACATAGGAAGAATCTGACAGAAAAAATATTATTATGGGGGGGTTTGAGCGATGGCTTAGTGGTTAAAAGCACTGCTGTTATTGCAGAAGACCCATTTGGAATTCCAGCACCTACATGCCTGCTAACAACTGCAGCTCTAGGGGATCCAACACCTTCTTTTGACTTTTGTGGGCATTGTATGAAATGGGTGTACTTACAAACATGCAGGCATAACACTCATACACATAAAATAATAAAAATATAAGCTTTTCTTTCCTAACAATTATATCTTAAACAACGTAGTCTAACAAATACTTACCTGGTACTTTTATCATATTAGGTATTAGAAATAATCCATACACTGGTTAGGTCATACAGAACATTTGCATATAGTAATATGGCATACCAACTTTTTTCTCACTAAAAGGAATCCCTTCTCACCTGAGTTTTTACACAATGTTGAGTATGTGGGCATATAAATCACATACAGACATCAAGTATTTAGAGATACGTCATAAGGAAATTTGCTTTAAGACAGATCTTTGGTGTCATATAATTATACAAATTATTTTTTAAATCCAATTTGCATGTCAATAAATTAGATGCTTATTTTCACTGGCTGAATATTTAAAACTTCATGGTCTGGACCATTTTTAACATTTCCCAAAGTTCAATATAATAATCAACGTGGAGCATGGCAGTTTGTGTAAATATGTAAATATAACATAGCAGAAATTTCAGAAATTACTGAAAGTTCTGGAGAATTTATGATATTGAGGTCAAAATTCATTGAAAAAATTTTAATGAATAAATTCACAGAGTAATTTTTAAAATCATTCTATAACTCACACAACATAAAATTTTATTCTGAGGAATACTGGGAAAAAATAAGCATTGTTTGTTGGACCAGAAAGCTTTTTCTAAGCATTAAAACACTAATTTGTAACATGCAATACCATGAAATCTGAACTGGGATATAATAGGCAGCTTTCATTAAGCTGCAAGATGTGACAGTGTACACAAAGTATAATACTCATGTTCTATGTTCAGAACCAAACCTAAATTTGAAATTATACACTGCAGCAAGGGTAAGTGCTACCCCAACCAAATGATTCTTTAATGATTTGATTATTTATTAAATTTTGATTATTCTGTCAGCATTGTTTCATGTAACCTGAATGATTTCATTAATTTTACAGGGTCTTTCATTCAGGTAAAGCCACTGTAGAAAATAATTTCATGACAATGAAACAGGGTTAGATTTTATTAAAATCTTTTGAAGTGGGTTAGAGAGATAGCTCAATGATTATAAGCACTGACTGCTCTTGCAGAGGACCCCGTTCCAGTTCCCAGCACCCACAACTGTCTAGTTCCAGAGGATATGATGCTTTCTTCTGACATACTTGGGCATTGTGTGACAAAGATACACTTGCATACATGCAGCAATACACTCATAAAATGAAAACATCTTAAAAAATGAGCTATCTTGCCTGAGAGTGCCTGAATCTGGACTTCATGTGATGGCAACCTTCTGAAATTGTGCCATGCACATGAACCTACATTGGAATCACCTGCAGTTCATCCCCTGGCCCCAGGGCTAGGCTTCTCTGTCCTTCAATACAAGCTCACATTTTTGCAGAATGCCTGAAGAGTACCTAAATCAGGCCTCCTCCAAATGAGCTTCCTAAATTCTCCTGTGACAATCATTAGTAGGGTTTCATACCTTAGAAGGAAGACTGAGAGTACCTAACTCTAGCCTGACTAGGGACTCTGTGGGAGCTCCTGAGTAACTGGAATGAAGTCATCTGGTCCCTCCAATATAAAATCAAAAGAGAATCTGAAGCCTAGACCAACCAATTTTTCATATCCACAAAGAAAACAACCATTAGAAACAGAATCAGACTTCAACTCAACAAAGGAAGGCTTGAGTTTCATATCAAAATCACAACAAAATAAGTGTACTTGCCAAAATCACTATGGAAAAAATAATATGGTAAAACAAAAAGTATGCTCCCATCAAACACCATCAGTCCCTACAGAAGAGGTCTATAATGAAAATTCCCTAGATATAACAAGGACATACAATTTAAATGAATGATAAACATGATCACAGAATTCAACCTATTTAGTGAATACACAAATCAAAGAATTAGTGGAAGATAGGGATAAACTTCTGACTGAATTCAGAAGAGATACAAATACTGAAGAAAACTAAGGTTGAAATGAAGAAAGACTCACCAATAGACTATATGAAATGGGGAAAAAGATTATCAACACATTGGCCAATACAACAGAAGAATTGGAACACTCAAGCAAAGATTATGAAAAATTTAATGAATCACATGAATACAGGAAAAGTGGGACACCATGAAAAGACCAAATTTATTTGTTATAGTCATAAAGGACAGAGAAGAATTTCAGGTTAATGGCACTGACCAGATCTTCAAAAGGATTATAGTAGAAAGTTGCCCCAAATCAGTGAAATACATGCCTATACAAATACAAGAAGCAAATAGAATACTCAATACACAGGACCAGAAAAGAAACTTCCCATGATATATCATAGTAAAAACCCTAAGAATACAGAACAAACAGAGAATTCTGAAAGGTGAAAAAGAAAAATAAGTCACATATAAAAGAAAACCCATCAGAAATGCAGATAACTTTTCAATACAAATTATGAAAGCCAGAAGAACCTGGACCAAAGTATCCTTAGTTCTAAATGACCACAGATGCCCACCCATAACATTTTACCAAGTATATGCACCAAACTCTAGTATACCCAGTTTCACAGAAACAATACTATAGAAGTTGAAGACACAGTTCACGGCCAACTCAGAAACAGTAGGGGAATCTGATTCCTGATTCTCTCTATTACACACGTTAACTGAACAAAGAATAAACAGAGATGCTAAGAGACTAACAGACAGCTCATGAATATTCCACCAAAGTTCCAAAGAACATAATATGTATTCAGCATCCCATGGAACTTTCTCTAAAACAGACCACATGCTTGGGTACAAAACAAACCTCAAGAAATGTAAAACATTTGAAGTAATTCTATCCATCCTATCAGACCACAACATAATAAAGGTTAAAATCAATACTTTTAAAAAAGCCTAGTAGTTACATGAACTCATGGAGATTAAACAACTCCTAAATGAAGAATGGGCCAAAGCAGAAATTTAAAAAGAAGAGTATTCCTAGAACTAAACAAAACCTCTGAGACACTTTAAAAGCAGTACTAATAGGTAAGATTAAAGACCTAAGTACCTACATTAAAAATCAGAAAGATCATAAGTGACAACACTGCAACTCAAGACTCTGGAAAGGTAAGAACAAATGAAACCCAAACCCAGCAGAAAAGAACAAATGACAAAAATCAAAGCAGAACTTAATGAAATAGAAACAAGGAAAGTAATACAAAGAATCAATGAACCTAAGAGCTGGTTCTTTTGTAAAGCTAAACAAGATGGATTCAGCCCAGTTAACCAAAAGAATTAAAGACCAAATCCAAATCAACAAAATCAGAGATGACAGGGGAAACATCCCAACTAAAAAGAGATCAGGCCCAGATGGATTTACAGCAGAATTCTGCCAGACATTTAAGGATCTAGAACCAATACTAAAGTTATTCAAAATGATAAAAACAAAAGAAGAACTGCCACGTTTCTTCTGTGAACCAGCATAACTCTAATACAAACCAACCCCCTCAATCCCTCCCCAAAACCTATATCTCTAATTAATGTAGATGAAAAAGTTCTCAACAAAATACCTGCAAACTACATAGACACACATCAAAAAGATCATCCACTATAATCAAGTTGGCTTTATTTTAGAGATGCATGAACGGATCAATATATGTCCATTAATAAATATCATAAATCATATAAATGGACTCAAAGACAAAAATTACATCACCATCTCAATATATGCAGAAAGAGCTTTTGACAAAATTATGATAAAAGTCCTAGTGCAGTTAAACTGGAGGGAACATATCTCCACATACCAAAAGTTATATTCAACAAGTTCATGATCAACATAATTCTAAATGGAAAAAACTGAAAGCATTCCCATTGAAATTAGGAACCAGACAAGGCTGTCCAGTATGAAGTTATACAGTTTGTGTACAGCAAAAGAAACTATCAAGGAAGAGGAGAGGAAACCCACAGAGTAGAAGAAAAATCTTCACATGCCACACATTTGACAGATTAACATCCAGAATATACAAAGAACTCAAAAACAAAAACAATATGACCCAATTAAAAGATGGAATAAGGATCTGAAAAGAGAATCTTAAATATAAGAAATAAGGATGACTAAGAAATATCTTAAAAAGTGTTCAACATCATTAGCAATTGGAGAAATGCAAATTAAACCACCTTAAGATTTCTTGTACCCCTAGTCAGACTGGCTAAGATCAAGAGAACAAATGGTGCCATATGCTGGAGAGGATGTGGGAAATGGAGAACATTCATTCACTGCTGATGGGATTTCAAACTCATACAATTCCTATGGAAGGTAGTCAGAAATAAATAATAAAATGAAAAATGGATCTACCAGAAATACCACTCCTTGGCATATACCCAAAGGACTCATTCTATTGCAGAGATACTTGTATAACCAAGTTTGTTGCTGCTCTTTTCACAATAGCTAAGAGATAGAAGCAGCGTGTTTTTCACTTGATGAATGGATAATGAAAAATTGATACATTTAAACAATGGATTTCTATTCAGTAGTAAAGAAAGACAAAATCATGAAATTTGCAGGTAAATGGATGGAATTGGAGACTTACATTATATAACAGCAGACAGGAATTATCAAGGGAGAAATGGGGAAAATCGGAATACTTTAAATGGGGAGGGTTTGTAGAGAGGGATAGACAGAGAGATAAAAGACATAAATAATGCCTAGCTAGTATGATAAAATAGTGGGTATCAATTATCCAAGAACCAAGACAAACTATGCATTCTTCATGAATTCATGTGTATAGATAAAGTCTTCTAACAAGAGACAGTGCCAGACAGAAGAAACCTTCCTCTGAATTGTTGGTCAGATTAGTATAAGAGGATCCCCAAATTATGCAGGCTTGCCACAAGTACTGATTGCCTCCCAGAACTTGAAGGCAAGACCCTGTTGCTAAAGACAGGACATATCTTGGAAACAGAATTTGGAGCAATAGAGCTGGAACTGACCTGGAAGTCACCTCCTCTAAATGCTCTCATAGCTTTACAGAGCACTATGCAAGTTTCTAAGAGAGAATAATTGATGGCCCAACAGTAGAATCAAGGCCTAATCATGACCAGTACAGGAAAGTACGTTGGGGCGGTAGTGTCACTTATATTTTAGGTATAATCAATAGCAACCTAATTAGACTCAATGGGAGGAAACTCATGTATGATACTGTAAACCCTAGCCAAGTACAGAGGTCATAGAACTTAGAGAAAACTTCAAGGTTGTCACATTTGTAGACAAATGTAATTTCTTAATATGTGCAAAATATGAATCCTTATATTTACAGACAAATATACCCATCAAGAAGCTTTTTTTTGCAACAAACTGAAATTATTATAGGGTTCCACAACTGGTTAGACACACAGATTGTCTGTAAATTGCTAAGTGGCCCATCTACAATGCAACCTCTACACTTAAGGTTTACAGAACATAAACGAGGGGTAAAGAGAACACTAATATACCTTCAGTTCTCATCAGTGAAGCTTCCTCATGAAGCAGAGGGCTAGGAACAGAAAAGGTCACAAGTGGCCAAAATGTAGAGAATAAGGATCTGCAGAGTATGAGTCCTTAGAACTCCTACATTAAACACCACCAATGGGGGCTCAGAGAGAATTACAGAACAGGGGGTGAAAAGATTTTACATGTCAGAGAGAAGGTGCGTGACCATATGGAAATAAGAGTCCTACAAGTTTCTGGGACCTTGCTCATGTGTCAACATACAGAAGACATATCCCAACTCAAACAGACAAAAACCCAGCATAGAACTGTAGCAATGAACAACAGTCCCCATCTTAGTTGAAGAATCATTGCCAGTTGATTATGCCTCATAAGGAGTAGCTGTTCTTAAACAGAGGGACTCTAAACTTACAAACAGACATCTAAGTGCCAGGTCTTGAGTAATGATTTATTTGTTTTAATATATCATGTATATATAGTAATTTGAACTAAAGTGGAGTATAATTTATATTGATTTGTTAAATAATTTTATTTGCTAAACAAACAATTATATATGAGGTTTGTTGTTCACAATTAGAAGTTTAACAAAGTTTAACAAGTTTACTACTCAAAAATTACAAATCTTTATGGAATTTTTACATTTAATATCTTCATTTTAGAAACCTCTAGGAAACATCTCTACAGGCACTCTTAGCTTTATCAATGATGATATTTCTTGACTCTTGTCTGTAAACATAGACTAGATTTCACAGTAAAGGGCTTCTTTTCATGTCTACCTACCAAGTATTGATGTAAATTAATGTATGTCACATACTCAAATACAGCCAGAGGACCAAAGAGGGTATCAGATATGCTGAAGCTAGAACTAAGCCACCCTATGCAGGTGCTGAGAACTGAACTCTCTACTCTTCAAGAGCATCAAGACCTATTAACTGATGAACCCTCAGTCTGTCCAGAATTTTAAAAGAGAAATGCAGAGCCTATCAAAAAGCCTGAATCTGTCTGATCTAAAAGGGACGTGAGCTTGGATAATGGAGTTAAATCTGAAGAAGAGGTGGCTATTACTAAGAATATCAAAATAATAGCAAACAAAACACAGATTATTGTCATATCTAAAGTTAGTACCCATTATAGCAGACCTTCTTTGACATGAAGTATTGGAGGGTCATGATGTTAGTGAAACATTAAAATTTAAGGTAGAATTTGACATTCTATTTATATTTCTTATATAAGTTGACTGTAATTTTTGGAAGAATGAATACATATTATTTCTTTTATGAGGTATGTATATACGATTTTAATAATATAACAGGTTTTCCTTAGGTTTTTGTTAGACTATGAATGTTTAATAGGTCATGAAGAACATCTCTTCATATTATTTTAACTTTTGAGTTCAGAAAGAAGATTCCTTAAAGCTAAAAAAATACAGATGGTTATATATTGAAAATATGATGGGGCAAAAATGCCAGGAGAAATAAAACAGCCAAGTAGATGCCAGGCTGATCTATATAACAAGCAAGTTTTAGGCCAGCCAGGGCTACAGAAGTAACTTATCTTTAACAAAAAAGGCAGGAAAAGAGAGTGAGATTAGATGGAGAAAGGGAAAGAGGAAGAGGGTGAAAGAAAAAGATTCTGAGTACTGATCTTTTCCGGTAACAGAATCTTGTGTTTTCATCTAATCCTCTAGCCAGACACCCTTACCTGGAGAGCATTTCTTCCTATTTCTGCATAAATCAGCTTCCATTTCATTCTACCATAATGATATTTATCAAGTATATGTCTGTAATATCAAAATAATGAAAGCTACTTTTTTTCAGCACCCTAGTTATCAACATTATGGTCTTACTGGACTTTAGGAGAGGAATTCTAATGTTACATCTTGTGTTTTTTCATGTTAGTAAGTACTAAGGCTTACAAAATATCTACTTTGGCTTTAGGGGATTTCACTAATGGCCTATATAAATATGCTTACACAAGACTTTTGGGTTACCAATTACGTAGAGAATAAAGTGGCCACCTGAAAAGAAAAATGAATATGTTTTTATCTGCCATGTCAAGAGCTATCCATAATCAGTAGAAACTTCTACTAGGCAATGTTGAACAGTTTCACTTTTTCAGAGTAGACAATCAAAGTAGCTAAAGGCTCTCTTCTCTTTAGAGAATAGGAAATGGTCTGAGAACAGTATTGCTGTGGTTTTATAGAACTCCATTCAACATAGTTTTTCTAGAGACAGTTTTTCTCAACTGCAACAATTATTGCCTCTTTAGAATTTTCTCTGGCCTGTGATTTTTCTCAGATAGCAGGTATTCCTGACTTTTTTCCTGAGAGATGCTACCAAAACACACAAACCAGAGGTATAGATGGACACCCCACATACAAAATTAAGTATTCAACTTGTGTCTATTGAATGCTTAAAGCTGTCCAGTTGTTTAAATGGCCTTGAACCCCAAGCAAATGATATTACTGAGAAATTGATGCACAAATACATTACAAGATTGATTCAATTAAATTGCTGCACCTTTCACACGGAGGGGTCATATTAAATCATGGGACAAAGATCAAATTGCAAACATGGAAGCTTCTTTCTACTCAGAAATACTTAAAAGATCTGAAAGCATTATATTGGAAAGCATCTTGTATGAAATATACCCTATTTAAATATTTAAATAAATAAATGTATTTAAATATGCACTGCCTTTAACAATGTGTTCAGACCCAATAGCTTGTGTTTCGCTTCCAGCTTTATTCTAACCTGTAAGAGATTCTTCTTCTGGGTTGGTGAAGATTCAGTTAATAATAACAGCATTACTTGGTAAAGTTTTTTTTCTCTGATGCCACAAATCCCCATAGTCCTCGGTTTTCTAGCATTAGCATTAGCATGGAAGGCAACTGAATGCCTCGATAATTTCCTCCTACAGTTTTCGACTTCCTTCTTGAGAATTTGAAAGTAACTGTGTAGTATGCTTCATTCTACTACTGAGACTCTATAATGGCTTTGAGTGCATTTCTCCAGTATTCTTTCTACAAAGAGGCCTTAAAAGGTTTACATAGTAAGTTGTGAAGGTTATGCATAAGCTGTAACAGACATCCCAGTTATTTTAGAAATATGAGAGTCATGAGACATCTGAAAGCATGAAGTGAAAACAGTACAATGGAGATACATGGTTATATATGCTACAGTTGTACACTATATAGTGGTGTTGGAATTCCCACAGTTCCATCACAAGCTCCACATGCTGGACACAGGCCTTTGGTATTTGATGTTGGCCCTGATGAATTTTCATCTTTGTATCCAACCGTCCTTGGGATGGTTCTCAGTTTATAAGCATGTGCTTATATTATCTATTTAAAAAATCAATCTATATGTAGCACCCAAATACTTATAATTCACATTTTCAAAAAAAGCACACTAGAAAATTTAAAAATACCTTCTGCAACAGGAAGGAGATTATCATAGACTTCCACAACTGGCCATACACAAAGATTGTCTGTGAACTGCCCAACCCCAAGTGACACACCTACAATGGAACCTCTACAACTAAGGGTCACAGAGCACAGTGGAACAAAAGCTCCCTCATCCAACAGAGGGCAATTAACACAACAAATGGCCACAACATAGAGAATAAGTGTTTAGAGTGTGGGTCCTTGGACAGGACTCTTGTATTAAGGGATCAGGGACCATTGTAGAAGAAGGGATGAAAAGATTGTCAGAGCCAGGGAAGGTGTTGGATGATCATATAGAAAAGTCCTACAGGCTCCTGGATTCTGCTCATATGAACCTACAGCAACGATGTCAGCATGCACAAGACCCATTCAAACTCAAGCAGACAAAAACCCAGCACAGACCATAGAAGTGGGCAGCAGACCCCAGCCTAAGTCGAGGAATTATTTGTAGCTGATTACTGCTTGGTGAGAAAGAGCTGATTTTCTTATAAGGAGGGACTCTAGAGAGGCTGACAATATTTCAGTGGATGAATGGACATTTGAGGATACTCTGAACTTGAGAGGCTTTAACACAAATGTCAGAATTCCAGTGGGAGGGGATAATGAGGGTGACAAAGGAGAAGGGAATATAAAGATTATTAAAATGTTGTGTATGAAATATACAAAAATTCAATAAAAAGTTTAGAAACAAAAAAGAGAAAGCAAACAAAAAACAAAACCACACCTTTGGCACTAAATTTAAAAAAAATGAATGAAAAAAACAAAGTGCTCACAGTCATGTTCAGTAATTCAAAGGGAAGATTAATTTTGGTCTCTATGATGCCTTAATATACAATGATAGACATTACATGAAAACATACATGCACACAACAATTATATCTCTTATAGGATCTACAAGGCTGCCTCTGTCTGTTAATGTATTTTGTTGGGACATCCAGTGGCCAATAGCCAAGTCTGTGGGACCTGATGGTTATGCATTAAAGTTCCTGGGGAGCATGAGGAATTACATGGAATTATGAGTTTATAATAAAAAACAAGCATACATTAAAGTTAAAAAAAAAAGGATTACTGGGTGAAAATTAGACAAAAACCAAGAAAATGCTTTTAATGTTTTGCAGATTATATGGACAAGTATCTATCAAATCAAAGAACTAAGTGAATCAGAAATAACATATATGTAAAAAAATTTACACCAACTTCTAACACTAGTGGGAGGGCAAAATCCAACTTGAACAATAGCCACAAATGACAAAAATGACATATTCCCAGAAATACATGGTATTTGAAATAACTCAGAAAAATGAAAGAATACTGGGTGTGGTGGCACACATCTTTGATCCTAGCACTCAGGAATTTGATGCTAGCCTGATCAACTTCTGCTGCCGGGAAACCTTATGCAAAAGAAAACAAACAAACAAAAAAAAGCAAGAAGAAAAAACATTCTTATTGGAAGAATATTAAGAAAAGTAGTTGTTACAAACTAATTTAGTTAATGAATAACTAAATTAAGTTGTAACAAGAAAGAACTTAATATAAGGACTTGGTAACTGAATGCCAGAGGAACAAAATACGTCAAAGTATGATGAGACTATTTTGTAAATGTCCTGAATCGTACTAACAGCTGGAATAGAACTGACACACTTGTATTATATTCAATAAAAAGAAAATGAGTATTTAAAAAGTAGAAAATACAACAATTAAGATTTGTACAGTTTAATCCAAGTAGTTATATAGGCTGACATTTTCAATGTTTCAGATGTATTTTGTAAAATGTGAAACATGCACTGAGAAACCAAACAAACACAGAGAAAACAAGAAAGTCAAAACAAAAAATCAAAACACCATCGCATCCCTAAAATACCAACATTATTTTTAATAGAGGTAGACAATATACAACAATCCAGAACCAAAGACTGGCAAAAAACGGCATAAAATATAACCTATGTACACTTTGTTTATAATAAGTTGCTGCAAATTAAATGAAACAGGAACATTAACTTAATACAGAAATATATATCATGGAAAACATTTTTAATTAAGAACAGTAGACTATTTAAAAAGTTCAGTTCTAAAACAAACCAAAAACACAGAGTAAGAAACTATTACTGGGGTTGGTGAGATGGCTCAATGGGTAAAACCTGCTTGTCAAGAATGCACATAAAACCCAAACACAGCTGTGAAAGCATTAATTAATCCCAGTACACCTGCAGAAAACTGAAGGCAGAGGTAGAATTTCAAAAAGTTTGCAGGTTAGCTACCCTGATGCAGACATGAAGAAATTACTGTATAATTGGAACAAGTAGTTTAGAAATTAAACCCCCCTTTTCTTCAGTTTTTCAGTCACTTCCTATTTCAAAATGAGATTATCATACCTATTTCAAAAGAAGAAATGACAGTACAAGTAATTAACATACTAGCAAATCGAATACAGCAGTTATAAGAAACATGCAATAAAACATTGGAATTTTTTCACCTTGCAAATTCGCTTCAATATGTTAAAAATTAACATATCCCACCACACACTAGTTTCTACATCTAGATAATTACAAAATGCTGAAAAAACTGATATAGCATGCCTTAGACCAAGATATTTAATTTAGTTGTGTTATCAACTTCATATTGACATATACTTATGCAATAATCAGAACATTTATGTTTATAAATGCTAAATAATGCAGCTGTATGTTCTGCAAAAAGTACCAAAATCTCAAAGTTTATGTAAAATTAGAAAACACTGTAAAATTTGTATGTAAAACTAAGTTACTTAAAAATCACTTTTTAGTATTTTAGAAAATTTGATTTTTAAAAAATGTAATCATTTTATAACTATTATAACAGTATGATCTGATAGAAAGATGAACAAACAGCTAAAACTGAATAGAAAAAAATTTCTTGACCTGGAGAGATGGTTCATCAATTAACAGTACTCTTGCAGAGGACTCGAGTTTGGTTCTTAGCACTCACCTGGAATTTACATGGCAGCTTATAACCATCCACAACTTCATTTCCAGACACTCTGATGCCTATTTCTGTCCTCCAAATATATCAAGCATAGATATACTACACACACACACACACACACACACACACACACACACACGCACAAGCACACATATGCAGGCACTCACACATACACACACAACAAAATTCCTTATAGAAGGAGTGAGAACAATCCTAGAATAAATTCATGCAAGTATACATCATTGATTTTTTTTAATAATTAAAATTTTATTGTGTGCATCCATTTATATGTATAGTGTGCATGTGTGACATTGTGGTCAGAGAACAATTTGAAATCTGCAGTTCTTTCCTTCCATCTATTTGAGGTCTTTGGGCTTGGTGGGAAGCACTTTTATCTGTTAAGTACCTAACAAGCTTTAAAAAAAGTGTTTTAATCAATGCATAAATAAATGTGGTCAAAACTCTTAGGCATCCTCTGTCTCTTCACTTATGAGTTTCTAATTCATTGGCTTCCATACCAAAATTCCAGACTCGTATGTAATTAATATTTCTAAATAAATAAAATTTTTTTACTATTATCACATATTCTAATATGCTATACTATTTCTTTCATCACTGTAGTGAACTGCATTAATTACAATGCTAAGTAAATCTATGCTTGTACTTCTATTTCATAGTACACACATTTCAGACTAAATAATTTCTTTAACTTCTCTCCTTAGAAATATTCTTGAGATGCTGACAGAACACCCTGTGTTAAACAAAACTTTGTTCATTTCATGATATAATTTTTTAAAAAAACAGCTGACAGCATTGTTCCCCATATCAAGAAAAACCTGAACATGTAATATGAATGATTAAAGTATATATAAATCCTAAAATCCTTATCTGTTTGATCTAAATTATCCCAGTGCCTTACATTCATATGGAATATCCATATTCTGTGAGATGCTGAACATTTTACCATTCTGCTTGGTAATAACCTTAAAATTTTAAAAAATTTTGTAAGTTTATGTGTATGAATTATTTTGCCTACATGTATGTTAACGTAGTGCATCTGTACACTACCTGAAGAGGTCACAACATAACATATCCTAGACCATGACTTCGAGATGGATATTATCTGCCGTGTCAATACTGGAAACAGAATCTGGGTCTTTTGGAAGACCAGCCAATATTAACTCCATCTCTCCAGCCTCTGTAATAATCTTCATCTTTATTTGTTTTCAGACAGGGTCTTGCGGTAGGCCTACCTGACCTAGAAATTGCTGTATAGACCATGCTAGTCTCAGTGTCTCTAGCTCATGGCTAAGATTGAAGGCCACTATGCTCAGTCATAGTAATCTTGAAAATGCAATTCAATTTCAATATATACAATTTTACCTTCAATATTTTGAATATTTGGTCAACTGAACTTTATGGTCAAATGCTTAATTCAATTAAAAAATTCTATTTTTTGCAAATATGTGACTCTTCTGTTTAATTATGGTGATATGTACTTTTCATTTACTAGAGACATTTGTATTTGTGTGCATGTGTGTGACAATACATATTTACTTTTGCATTTGTGCACACAGAGGCCCCCAGAGATCAATCCTGGGTATTGTTGTTGGGAAGGCTCCATTAGGAGTCTTTTAAGAAAGAGTTTCTCATTAACCAAGTAAGCTAGATTAGTTAGCCAGGAAATCCAAGGAATACTACTGTCTCTGTATCACTTGGGTTGAGAATATAAGAATGAACTACCACATTTGTGTGTGTGTGTGTGTGTGTGTGTGTGTATGTGTGTGCATGCATATTTTCCAAGGATCCATATGCCTCCTATGAAAGTGTATTTCAATTTAATTTTCAAATTCAAAGAACTGTCCTTCATATAATATAATCAATAAAAACTAAGTCATTTTTTGTATATAGATAAATTCAGTTAAGTTTAATTTATATTGATCTTGGAAAATGAAGTCAGCCTTAATGAACTTAAAATAAGGTTAAGTAACATAAATCAGAATTGGTTAATAAAAATACATTTATAGTATACTATAATCTTTGGTTTTTGGGTAGATGTTTGGAACTTTTTGTTTGAAAAAAAATAAAAGTGTTCCTGACTCTATGATCTTTAAATCAGGATTTGCAAGAAAATGAAAATGAAGGAATATCAGCATTTAAAACACGCAGAATCAGGTAGTATGTTGTATTAGTTATTTATATATATTGTGTGTATAATGCATGTACACACATGTGCAGTGGGAGACAAGTGGAGATCAGACGACAAATCCATGGAGCTGGTTCTCTCCTTCAACTTTAGAGAGGTTCCATGAATCTGCCTTCTCCTGCAGACAGACTTGCATGGCAAGTACTTTCCTTGCTGAACCATCTCTCTTGCTGTTGGCACTTTTTTCTTAACCAAAAATTGCAAGAATTTCCATCTTAAATTATTGCTCAGTACTGTTAATAAGCTTCAGCATTGTAAATTATCCCTAACTAACTCAACTAACTAACTAACTAACTAACTATATGACTTTGGTTTTTTAAATCTTTGAAGACAGAATATTTTAAATTGTGTTAAACAGGCTTTATAATGTGATGATTAAGATAGTCACAAGGGGAATATACATTCTCATTGGAATTTACATAACTTTGTAGTTCTTAAAGTTCCTTAGAAGATTCTTTTGAAGAAAAAAATTATAAAATGAAAATATAGGCCAAATATTTCAAAACCCAAGGTAGAAAATAGTCATGTCATTATTATAAAGTGAGAACATCTCCTAAATTTTCTTATGAAGTAAAGTCTTCATAGACACTGTTAAGTTTTACTAATGATAAATTTTAATATCATTATTTCCCTATGCAAACCAAACTGTAAAAGCAAAAAGCAAAGATCCTGAAAGTAATCTAACTTAAAATAATTAATCCACTAAAATATGCATTTGTCAAAACAGTTGCCATTCCAACTCACTTTCTCATTAAAACAAAACTCTAAATGATAAGTACTAATTAAGACTACATAATGTTTCCTATAAATATTTTCAGTTTACTTTCTATTATTAAAATATATTTTGCAGCAATTATTTGCATAAGCTTCAACTAAATCAGGGCAAAATATTTATTGACATGAAAAATAAGCATACATATTTTATAAGCCAATAACTTTTAAAACTATGATGTGAAAAATTAAAATTTTTTGATTTCCTTACAGAGTAATATATTGAGACTTCTATAATATGCATGTTTACATTCAGGTACACATAAAATACATATAGTCATTAAATCTGAAGAACAATAAATGAGCCTAGATACAAAGTCTTTAAAAATTAAACAGTGGAAAATCCTTTAAACATTAAACAATTTTAATAAACGTTTATGTACAATGCTAAGTAAACTGTTTTTATTTATACATATAAAATTTTAACAGTAGCATTTAAAATTACAGAACTCCTTAATGGCAAGTAAGTCTGGAAAAAATAACAACATTCCATTCACAAATATTTTCAAGCAATAAATATATACTTATAAATAGTTTGAGTCTGTATCAAGATTAGAAACGAAAATCACCAACCTGCAATTTATTCTTTACATACAATCCATTATCTCTGTGTCTTGGCTGTTAAATTTTATGGTCACAAATATAAGGATCATGGCTTCAAAACAAAGGAAAAACCAAAAAGTACTAAAAGTCTTTCCCATCTCATGTTCACTAGAAACATGAAAATAATGGTCAAAAATGACAAATTTGTTAAACATCTTACAAAAAAGTATTCCGTCACGATAATATTTATGTCAGGAAGAAAATTCTGAAAGCCGAACATACAGTAAAAATTAATCCATTAGTCCAGAAATGCAAAGATATAAAAATTGGTGTCTTTAATTCAGTAGTCTCTGTCACAATGACATTCCTGTAGATATACACAAATCATACAATTTTACTAATTATTAGTTTTTAAAAAATTAAATATAGCTGGGTCAACTCTTCGAATCTTGGAGCAGAAACAGTGTTCTCTGTTTAGTTGACTGACACTTATTCTTGGAAGGTTGCATAGATATAGTTTTGAGACACCAGACACTTCGGAGGTGGCAGGAAATTGTCAAATCCTGGCTTCATGTTTGGCCTGAACCAACGATGGGATCCTCAGCCCCAAGAGCCATCATGATCTAGCTCCTTCCAGTCACCATGTCCAGCCCTTCTGGAGCTTCCCAGTCCACTCAAAACTTGTTCTAAGGGGAAGGAAAGAGCAGTCAGGGCCCTCCCTTTGTGGGAAATGGGACCCTCTGATGAAGACAGGTTGGCTCTGGTGGTTTACTTCCCTTTCTTCAGCAGTGATCTTTATAAGTGGAAGCTACAAACCCTATTTTTCAAAGAGAAACCCCAGGCTAAAACATTCAAAAGTATTTATTATATCTTTCAGGTTCTTGTTAACATGAATAGAATAATTAATTTTGGATATATGTTTTCATGCCTCTGGTATACATCAAGTAGCCTGAGAAGATCTCATGTTTGACAATGGTAAAGGCAGAAATTTCTGTCAGCTTAGTTCTGCTTAATCTTGGGTGCTCACCAAGCACCCATGGCTTCATAAAGTTAAAAATATTAAGTAAAAGTAAATCTTCTGTTTTAATTAATCAAACCATGTTCTAGATAAATCATCCAGCAAATGAAAAGACTCACTTACCTAGATAAATGTATACAAGTTATAAGAAGGACATTTCTTATAACTGCTAATAGTGACTAAACTTAACAGCTTTCCTGTACAATGCAAACCGCTGAGTTAAATTCTAAAGAAAAGCAAATGCCTTTGTGTAAATAATATTGGTAAATTGTCATGTGCTCTTTGAGCCCCTTGAGAAGCTGACTCTGGAGATGGGATTGGCACTCCCACTTCAGACTCTAGCCTGTTCTCTCAGAATGTTCTTCAGGAGTCTTTTGCAGGATCAGACTGTCCCCCTGACTCTGTGACAATAGGAAAAGATCAAAACAGCTCAGTAAAGCCACTGTGTTATTGAGAATAACTAAGGGATAAACTGATTTCAATAAAGGTTATTCTTATTCATCTTATGATATAAAATGTCTATAGCAGAATTAACTCATGAAATTCTCTATTTTCTAACAACAATAAAAAGGTTATTAACACAGACTAATACAAATGTATAGTGAAGGAACAATTCAAAGTCCTTGGAAAAGATAGAAATCACCTCTGTCTAAAATTCCTCAGTCACTGATTATGCTGGAGATTTTAAACTTCAATTTGATAATGTATTGCTATGTACCGGTTGCTTCTTTCTACCTAGTGTTAATACTCCCTCAAGACCTAAAGCAAGATTTTGGTAGACCACTCTCTAAAATAGATAAATTTAAAAAATGTAATTGTTTTTATATTTTCTATTAGGTTTAACTAGAAATATATAAAGTAAATGTATACATGGGTAATATTAATTTATTACATTATCTTATGTGTGTATTTGCATTCCATGTTAGTTATTAAGATGATAGTACACAGCACTCATCTGAGCCAAATAACTGCCATCTTCTCGATGCAGTGTCTACTTGCAAAAGATCATCATAGTTGGATTGGTGGGTTATTGTATTCTTTCACTGAAGGAAGGGTAAGCAGGGTCATTGGACATTCACTGAGTATCCAGCCAATCCTCCCAGCCAGCCATATGCAATTTTGCCCTAATTACAAATGGTCTCCTACATTGGGGAAGGAAATCTGGGAAGGTTAAAAGAGAGGACTTAACCGATGAGGTCAGAGAAAAGAAAACATTTATACTGGATAAAGACTTTGCAGTGCAAATACTCTCAGGTCACTCATATACTTGTTTGTAATATCTTACCTATCAGTATAAGTAAAGTAATTCATTCTCCAGGGAGAACTTTAATGTGATCAAACATTGGTTTATAAATAGTGCTTAGTAGCCTCAGAAAGAGAGTTTTCTATAAAGAAGAAAAATTAACTTTATAATGTTATTCCATCTCATGATACTGAAAAAAAGAAAATAAAAAGATAAAAAATTATGTTAAAAGGATTTAGGAATGGAAATATTTTATTTAAAAGGATCTATATAGGAAGAGTATAATCACTGATTAGTTTCAGACTAAAAATAAAGAAAGAAAAAAAATGAGAATGTCTATGCAAGTGATTAAAGTCTGAGTTGTATGTCATGGGATATAAAAAATGAGAAAAATATGTATAAATAATCACAAAATTTCTGAAGTAACAGTTCAGTTGAATAGTCTGAAGAATAAATATATGTCTAGTTAAGGTTTATTCAAAAATGTTTGGGTTTTGCCCAAACTTTAGCTGCATGGCATAAATAATTAAAAGTACCAGATTGGTGGAACTAACTTTCTTCGGTGTTTAACAACAATATTTAGAGGCCTATACTAATCTGGTCAAAGGGACTTAGAGGGACAATTTTGTCTCTTGCCCTCCAAGGTCAACTAAGTTCCAGGGGACTATGGGGCATCTCTCCAAATGTCCTGTAACTGTGATGAGTCACCAGGCCTCCTGTTAAGGGAGGTCATGGAGACCCCACTAGAAGGACTCAAACCATTGTCCAGTCTTCAGAGAGAAGGGTCAGTACAGGAAACTGTACAGGAAACTTCTAAGTGAAGCCACAGTCCAGCAAGACTTTTTGACTTATCTTCACACAGTTGGAACTGGTAAAAGAAAGGCCTAGGGAGCCAGGGGCTCCTCCAAAGCCCATATGACTTCCCCCCTAACCATGGAACAGATGCTCAATTGACCTTAAAAGTAAAACTAAATTGGTTTATATGGGCCAATTATAAGATCTTAAACATCCAAAAGGAAAGTATAACAAAAAATTAAAATGATTAGTATACTTCTTAAGATTACAAAGAATTGTTCTTCCCAGATATTAGGTTTAAGTTCAGATAAGATGTTATTTACACAATTTCTCACTAATTGCCGGAGCCCGCCGGCAGAAAATCGAACTGTACCTGAATTGGGGAGTTAGGATTGAGAAGTAGAGAGAGGGGGGGGGAGAGAACACGAGGATAGATTCGGGAGGGCTCTCAGTCAATACTGAGGCCACGACTTTATTCTGCTCAGCGTATTTATAGGAACAATACAACCATCATTTACATATACAGGATTATTCAAAAAACACCTACAACTACTTAACAAAAGGTGCTAAGCCTAGGATTTAAGATAAGCTTTCCTCCGGGTAATTAAATCAGACCTTCCTACAAGGATTTACAAGATTTTCAGCTTTGGGATTATAGGATTTTCAGCCTTGGGATTACAGGATTTTCAGCCTTGGGATTACAGGATTTTCTCTCCTTCAAGTGAATAAATCACTCGCATTGCAAAACGCCCTAATCCCACAGCACTTCTGGAATCAGCAAGACTGATCCCTGCAAACGGCTCCCGACATCTCCCCCTTTTTTATCTTTTAAAGAACCATAGCCTTCCCAGCTATGGGCAGAAAGACTGTGCCTGTCTTAGGTTGTTCCCTCTGAGACATAAGCCTTATCCGTCATTGGCATACCCAGTTCCTTACGCCTGGATACCCTGCCTTAGGTCAGCTTAGTTCGAGAGAATCTTACCCGTCTCTGGCTACCAGCCTCTGCAAGGGGCAACTCTCCTTAAGGTAGAGTTTAGAGCCAAGGATTTTGTAAGTCAGCCTAAGTATCCCAGGAATGTGCTGAGGATATCACCAATGGAGGGAGCATGCAAATTATAAAGAGAACACATAGTCCCATGGCTATAACACCTTCCAACCCTGAGGTCAAAGAAGATCCTGAAAGCGAAAAGGCTCTCAGTTCTATCAACAGCTCAGCAGCATTTTTTTGCTGCTTCAAATCCAAGCTATTCTGCGTTTTTCACCCTTCACTATTTCCCAGTAAAAATTGGATCAGATCTAAGGATAAAATTTTCATTATGCCAATGCAGTGTTTTCTCCCTATCATATTGACTGATTTTATATCTTAGATGTAACACAAGTCCATAGATAGTCTGCATGATATGCCAAGTGAGGTTTTGTAACATTTGTAGGACCAATGTCCCAATTTCCTGATCAGTCCATAACTAGATTCAAGCTTTCGTTGTACTGTTATTCTTCTCATGTGAGGGTGTTCTGATAGGCGAGTATCATTTACGTTTTCTACAATTTCCTTCTCTTCCCATATGGCTGGATGCAGCATAGTTGAATCTGGTACATGAGTCCAATACAGTTCTCCGTGCATCATCAGACAAACCTCCATCATAGACATCACAGACAGCTACAACAGCATCACTCTTCCTGCTTTCAGTCCCTGCGAACCGAACCAGCCTTTCTGGCAGCCACCTGGCATTCTCAGCATCCTGTGGAAAAACACAAACATGCCCTCTTCCCCAAATTAATACCGGGTCTGGACCATGCCATTTTCCATCAATTGGATCCTTCCATCTCACTTGTGCATAGGTGTCCAATGTTTTGGGATGCCATAACCTATCTGCAGCAGAAAAACCAAGAGCATCCACATTTTAAAAATTTAAAATAAAAAGAGCATGATTTAAAGAGTTTTGTGGAGATCTGGGGTATAACTCCCCCCTTTTTATTTTTTGTAATTGATTTTTTAAAACTCCATTGGCACGTTCAACAATCCCTTGCCCCTGGGGATTGTATGGTATGCCTGTTTTATGCACAATAGATAACTGAGCACAGAAACGTTGGAAAGTATCACTAGTATATCCTGTGCCATTGTCTGTTTTTATGACAGATGGCAAGCCAGCTACAGCAAAACATTTAATGCAGTATGCTATTACATGCTTAGTAGCTTCCCCAGTTTGGGCGGTGGCCATAAGAAATCCTGAATAAGTATCAATGGACACATGAACATATTTTAACTTTCCAAACTCAGAGATGTGAGTTACATCCATTTGCCATAATTGATTAGGCTTTAGTCCTCTAGGGTTTACTCCATAATGAGGTACCAAATGATGTTTAGGGCAAGAATGACATTGTTTAATAATTTCGCCTAGTAAGGCGAAACTGCTTCCTCAAACTTTGGCTGTTTTGGTGATGAATAGCATGAGATTTCTGTGCTAATTCCAACTGAGATAAACCTATGAGCCGAGTGGCCTTATCTGCCTAATCATTCCCTAAAGCTAAAGGACCTGGAAGCCCAGTATGGGCTCTAATATGTCCTACAAAGCAGGGCTGAGAACGGGCATGTAAACACCTTTGTATCTGACCAAATAATTCCTGAAGTTTGGTATTACTTGTCTCGATAAAAGGCACAGTTTCAAGCATCTGTAAGGCTCTAGCAATATAATGACTATCAGTATACAGATTAAAAGAAGTAGAGGCCATAAGCTGAAATACAGCAGCTACAGCTCGAAGTTCTATTACTTGAGCTGAAGCTGGAGAAGTTTGAAAAACATAAGATTGCCCCTGCATTACATAAGTAGCCCTACCATTAGAAGACCCATCTGTAAATATCACTAAAGCATTTTTAATAGGTTCCTGTTTCATAATTTTTGGAAAAATAAGGGCATGACTATTTGCAAATTGTAATAACTTATCTTTTGGATAATGATTATCAATAATGCCAAAAAATGAGCAAAAGCTATAGCCCATGAATCCACATTTTGAAATAACCAATTTAACTGTTGTTTTGTAAATGGAAGTCCTATTATATTAAGTTCTTTTCCAAAATATTTTCGAGATTCAACTCGAGCCATTTGAACTAAACATACTACAGCCTCATAATAAGGAGTCAATACTTTAGCGGGCGATACTGGTAAGTGCAACCACAACAAAGGTCCTTTCTGCCATAAAACTGCAGTTGGAGTATGAATAGTAGGCAAAATATATGCTGCCCACTCTACAGTATAATCTATGTATTGGATTTGTTGATTTTCAGTAGCTTGTTCTATTCGAGACAATGCCTTTCTGGCCTCCTCTGTCAAGCCTCTAGCTGATTTAGGATCTGAATCACCTTTTAAAATGTCAAAAGGAGGCTTCAGTTCTCCTGTAGCAATTTTTAAATGAGGTCTAAACCAATTTATATCTCCCAATAATTTTTGGAAGTCATTCAAAGTTTTTAACCCATCTTTCCTAATCTGAATTTTTTGAGGTAAGATTGTTTTAGGATATAACTTATAACCCAAATATGAATATGGAGATTCCGTTTGTACCTTTTCAGGAGCTATAATTAGTCCTTGTTCTTTCAGAGCCTGCTGTAAATGAGCATAGCCTGTAAGTAAAATTCCTTCCTGCTTATGAGCCAAAAGTATATCATCCATATAGTGAATTATATACACTTGAGAATAAGCTTGTCTAGTTCTTGCAACTGCTTGGGCCACAAATTTTTGACACAGGGTGGGGCTGTTTGCCATACCCTGAGGTAGTACCTTCCATTGAAATCTTTTCATAGGTTCCTTAAAATTTACTGAAGGCACACTGAATGCAAATCTTTTACAATCCTGAGTCGCAAGAGGAATAGTATAAAAACAATCTTTTAAATCTAAAATAATCTTATAAGTATCTTTAGGAATAGCAGAAGGAATGGGCAATCTGGGTTGCAGAGCTCCCATTAGCTCTATTGTTTCATTAACCTTTCTAAGATCTTGTAATAACCTCCACTTTTCTGACTTCCTTTTTATAACAAAAATTGGTGAATTCCAAGGTGAATTAGATTAGTAACTACATTACTAGGACTATAGAGGTATACTCCCATGTGGCTCATCACGTCTCTCCCCCACAGATTAACTGGCAGTCCTGGAATGATATAAGGTTGAAAAGTTCCCTCATGTCCTTCCTCATCTTTCCAAGTTAGTATATTGTTACTCTTCTCTGGGCTCTTACTCTGACCAATTCCTTGTAACTGTGTCATGGAGGACTGTTTTGGCCAATGCGAGGGCCACTGATTAGCAGTAAGCACTGAAACATCAGCTCCAGTATCCAATAGACCTTGAAATCTTTTTCCATTGATGGATAATGTTAGCTCAGGTCTTTTGGCACCTATAGCCTGTATCCAATAAGCATCTGAGGATCCGAAACCTGCGTCACCTCTTCTAGGATTTTTTACTGTATTTTTAGTAATACTAACTGAGCAAGTCTTCGACCCTCCTTAATTACCAATATCCCGCTAGGAGAATGAATCATGATCTTTATCTCTCCTTCGAAATCTGCATCAATAATTCCTGGGGCCACCATAATTCCTTTCATAGTAGCACTGCTTCTTCCTAACAATAGTCCTACAGTCCCCTTGGGCAAAGGACCATAAACCCCTGTGGGAAGAGCTTGCATTCCCATCTCTGGAGTTAATACTGTGCCGGTGGAGGAACTGATGTCCAGTCCTGCGCTGCCTGGGGTTGCTCTGAAGAGGTCCTGAATGGATTTCCTTGCTGAGGGACAAAATTCTGTAGCACCCCGTAATATTGTTGTGGGGCCTGGGGCTGGCCCCTCCTCTCGCTTCCCTGCTGAAGAGAATTTCCCATAGCATCTCGCTTTGATCTGCATTCATTAGCCCAATGTTTTCCTCTTTTACATCTGGGACACAAGCCTGGCTCCCTTTTAGGAGAGTTGGCACTTTGTTTATTAGGACATTGCTTCACTTGATGTCCCAATTGTCCACATCCAAAACAACTTCCTGGGGGACCAGCAACCCTGCCTTTTACAGGCGTTTGCTGTTGAAAAAGTACTTCCTTAACTGATTTTCCTAGTAAAGCAGCAGCCAACGCTACACCTTGAGTATGTGAGGGCCCAATATCAGAGCAAAGTCTGATATAGTCTGATAAATTTCCCTTTTTTCTAAACGGTCTCAAAGCTGCTTGACAGGCAGAGTTTGCATTCTCAGAAGCTAGTTGTTTTACCAGCAAGAGTCCTGACTCTGAATCTCCCAGTAACCTACTTGCTGCCTGCATCAGTCTAGCCACAAAATCCTGATACAATTCATCAGGCCCTTGTCTAATTTTTGACAAATCTTCAGTCCTATTTCCCACGGATGGAAGTTTATACCATGCTTTCTTAGCTGCAGCACTGACCTGTGCATACACAGCAATATCAAATGCCAGTTGATTCCCTATACCTTGATATTGTCCTTCTGCTAACATATCAAAGGTAATCTGTATCCCTTGAGCTCGATTTGTTTCAGCTGTGGACTGGCATTGTTCTGCATACTCAGATTTCCACAGCAAATAATCTCCTCCTGACAAACATGCTCTAGCCATTTGTTTCCAGTCCCCTGGAGGAAGCGCTTCAAGGGACATGGATTCTAATATTGCCTGTGTGAAAGGAGCAGTTGGTCCATATTGCGCACAAGCAAGCTTCAACTCTTTCAATTGATTAAAAGGAATGGGAACATGTTCCCTCACCCGATTTCCTTGTCCATCATCTCGCTCTATAACAGGGAATAATTGAAATCCTTGAGTGTTTTCTCCCTTTTCCGCCGCTTTACTTACAGCAGCTTGCAAAGGGGATAGAGAAGTTTGCACTGAGGACAGAGAACAAGATCTACCCACTGGATTTACTCTTGGGTGAGGATTATATCCTGCTTGGCCTTGTAGTTTCTCCTGAGCCTGCTGTTCCTTAAATTGTTGCATTTGTACAGACAACATTTCCATTCTTTCCTGTATGTTTTGGATTTCCCCTGAGTAAGTTTCCTTCTGATCTGTTTCCTTTTTTGCCAATGCCTCTTTCCAATACCTAGCAGTTCTCTCCTTCTGCTCTATTTTTTGGGATTTAATGGCTCACACCTGGATAATTGCTCAATTTCAGGCGCCATAAGAATTGCCTCCTCTAACGGAGGAGCAGAAGGTTCAATTTTATATTCCTCCTCTGAGTATTTTGTGACTCAATGTCACTCACTTCTTCTTCTGCTCGAACCCTTTCTATCTCATGTCTAGGATCTAAACTATCTCTGATTAAAGCCCACAAACTGAAAGTATTCACTGGGACCTCGCTTGGTCCATGAACATCATAATAATCCTGAAGTTCTTTTCCTACTTTTTTCCATGTTTTTAAATCTACAGTCCCTTCTTCAGGGAACCAAGGACACAGTTCTATGAAATCTAAGAAATTACAGAGCTGCTGATGTCCTACCCTAACTCCTCGAGCATGCAGCATATTTTCCAGCATATGTACAAAAGACAGACTACTACTACCCTGACCCATTTTACTCCCGAAGTTACTCACTGCACCCTTTTTTCCTTAAACCTGAGCTCAATTTTCCTTTGCGTTGTCCTTAACTGCGTCCCCAGTATTCAGGTCCCATGTTCAGGCGCCATATGTGCTGGCAAAAAAATCGAACTGTACCTGAATTGGGGAGTTAGGATTGAGAAGTAAAGAGAGAGAGAGAGAGAGAGAAAGAGAGAGAGAGAGAGAGAGAGAGAGAGAGAGAGAGAGAGAGAGAGAGAACATGAGGATAGATTTGGGAGGGCTCTCAGTCAATACTGAGGCCACGACTTTATTCTGCTCAGTGTATTTATAGGAACAATACAACCATCATTTACATATACAGGATTATTCAAAAAACACCTACAACTACTTAACAAAAGGTGCTAAGCCTAGGATTTAAGATAAGCTTTCCTCAGGGTAATTAAATCAGACCTTCCTACAAGGATTTACAAGATTTTCAGCTTTGGGATTATAGGATTTTCAGCCTTGGGATTACAGGATTTTCAGCCTTGGGATTACAGGATTTTCTCTCCTTCAAGTGAATAAACCACTCGAATTGCAAAACGCTCTAATCCCACAGCACTTCTGGAATCAGCAAGACTGATTCCTGCAAACGGCTCCCGACACTAATGATTTTGTTCTTAACAAGAAAATGCTACTCAGATTTAAGACTTCATATTTTGGCCTACCTCAACACTGTGGTACTTACCTGCATCCAAGAAAGGTAAGCCCATCATTGTTCTAACCCCAAATTAAATGATTAATTTCTTTTCTCTCCCCATCTAGTAGCCATTTGGGAGGGAACTCACCCTGATTCTAGCCACTCAAGGAAGCTATCAAGGTACCTGAAAACAGATCCTGAATTAAAGATGCTCAAATTCAGCCTTGACAGTCATGAAGAAAAACAAAGAGGAACCCAAAAGTTGTTTGCCTTTAAAAGTCGTTAAGCAAGAAATTCTTTGAATTGGACATTTGAATTCTTCCCTGTTCTGTTTTATTTTCATCTTTGAAGCACCAGTCAAGGACTTTCTTTTCTACCCACAACTAACATTTATGCAATTCAGAGGTCTTTTAGATATACTAACTGAGGGAGTACCCCAATTGCCATAACCTATGTCCCTGTTCAGCTCTATGAAGCCAGAGCCATCAGTGCCCCAATTTCTTATTGGCATGTAGCGGGGGCTCTTTAGAAGATGATGTGATAAGGATAGGAGGTAGAATTTGGCTAGGAAGTTTAGGGTAAAAAGACCCAAAGGAATAATAGCCAGTTTCTTTTTTGGCTAAAAACCCGAAAACTGTCCTTGTGCCTTCTAACAGCTTACTCCATACCAAAGGCCAAATATGTCCAAAGTATTAGGGAGCTCTTATCTAATTCCTAAAAGATTTTAGGGTTACTTCTTTAGAGAAGAAAATGAAGACACTGAATAGAGCAAGCCTACAGCCATCTTAGGGATCCACCATTTAAAACCCCATAGGCCACAGTTTGTTTCCCGGTTTCTTAACTTTCAAGTTGCAAGAAATTATTAGACCTCCAACTCTTGCAACTTCTGACCCCAGCAACAACAAAGAACAAAGAAACTGTGGTCTGTCCAGGTGGTTGGAACCAATGGGAGTCTTCCATTTGTCTCTTGCTGTAATAATACTTTCTGGAATTTTCCTCTGGGCACCCAATCATATTAAAGGTTAGAAAGTTTGCTTAATAAGTACCCATTCATGTTAGAGGTTACAATGTTCTGCAGTTTTGCCCTATAAAAGTGCTCATGCCCTTTGTTCAGGGCTGTCATTCTCCATATTGGACATAGAGCGGTAGCCCCAGCTAGCTGGAATAATTACTCGTTAATAAATTTGGCTTTTCAAAAATTTCTATTTGTAGTCTTTCTTGATCATTCTTAAATCACCAACCAAAAAGAGGTCTAATAAACACGATGACTGGCCCAAAAATTATTTCTGTTGAAGGAGAAAAAAATGAATACTAAGCAAGGAAATGCGAAGTAATTTGAATGACTTTTTTTATTTTGTTATCTGTTATCAAAATAATTCTGTGTATTTATTTATAAAAATAACACTTCATGCATAAAATGACTGATTTATAATTTAGTTTTAATGTTACTATAATACCAAGCACAAGGCACATAGTGATAGTCAAATTTAGAGTTCTTTAATAACAGCCAGTAGTCAAGAGGTGCTATTGCAAGAATGGACTCTCAGTGCTGAGAAGAGGCATAGCAGGGCTTTATAAACCACAATTACATCATGCCAGCAGCAAAGCCAATAACCACAGTTACATCAAATTACCACAGTTACAAGAAACCAGGGGCAGCTCAGTTAACAAACATGTTGTCAATTAGCAAAAAGTTTCTAAGTAAAAACAAATTTCTCAGAATCAGCTCCCTGAAACT
The DNA here is from genome assembly GCA_035773235.1 of Eospalax fontanierii. NCBI lineage: Eukaryota > Metazoa > Chordata > Mammalia > Rodentia > Spalacidae > Eospalax > Eospalax fontanierii. Next base: position 136,782 of record JAJHUQ010000066.1, on the reverse strand, counting down.
GCAACTCAGTGAGAAAACATTATGCCTTGCTAGTTGTAAGTTTTCCCATATTATAGAAACAAAGTACTCACTGAAACTGCTTGCATGAGACATTCTTCCTGACTGGTTACAGCAAGCATGAATGGAACCAGGGTTTGCTGGGAAAAAAACAGGTTAAAGCAATAGTCAGCTGGAACAAAATGTAATCAGTCTGGCCATTTCAATTATTACTATCAAGTCTAAATTCTAAACTTCTATTTATTATATAAACAGTCTAATAGTTGAGGACATATCTAGATGCACTCATAGCAAATAAAATATCCAATTATACTATCATCTCCCCACTTTTTCATCTTTAAAAGAACATGACTTCTCCATATCAACATATTTAATGTTAATTTTTGTTTGGGTCATATAATTTGGGAGTTAAAAAATTTACTGTCACATTATGTGTGACTCATTTAAAGCTTTTTCTGTATTTAACCTACATAAATACATTTTACAGATATCACAGTCTTAACTAAAATTCTTTCATTGTAAATATAATTCATATGCCATAAAAAATCAAGGTTTTAATATACATTTTGTTTTTTCTACAACATACTAAAAGTTGTGTAAACTGTCACCACTATCAAAATGAAGAGTTATCATCATGGTAAAAAAAATTCTGTGCACATTATTATTCATTAATGTTCTTCCCCTTTTGTAGATCTTAACTAATCTCTTATTTCCTTATTCTGTAATATCATTTCTTATTATGGACATTTTATTTAAATAGAATTCACAAAATATATGGCCTTGCTTTTTGTTGTTTGCTTGTTAAAATAAACAAGTAAAATATACTAAATTTAGTAAATATATACTAGATATATGCTTTAGTTCTACAGAGTATTCAGCAGAAGGTGGTAAAAATTGTTAGAGGCTGGCACTCTGCTGACCTCACTCTGGCGTCTGTTATTTCCCTATTTCTATTTTTTTCCTGCAGCTTTGTTTTTGATATAAGTTGAACCATTGGTCTTACTATTCTTATTAAAGGTAAACGTTTTGGGTTTTTGTTTTTTTTCTGATGTCTGTGTTCTTCATGTTAAATTAACAAAGGATATTCTGATCAGTGAACCATAGAGGCTGGTCAGAATGGACCAACTATTATACTATTGAAATGATACTTTATATTTCTCTTCTATTATAAAAGGCATTTTTAAATCAGCAGATGATGCCTTGTAAAGTGGCCTTCCCCAAACTGATTGATCACCACATGTCATGGGACTCTTATAAGATTTTATAATAAGTTAGTGCTATGATTAACCGCCAATTCTTGCTTTTGTACTTGGCTCTGCTTGCTTGCAGAAGGTCATAAAGACCTGTAAAAACGACCCTGTTGCTTCAGTTTGGGGGTGCTTCATTCTCCTACTCCCATGGAGAGTGGGTAGGCCTGATTGCAACCATAATAAATTCCTTGCTCTGCTACAGGTCCATCTCTGAGCCTAATTGGATCCCAACTCCGAGACCATAACAAAAATGTCTCCCTCTGGATGTATGTTAAGAAATCTTGCCACATATGACTTACAAATATTTTTCTCCCATATTGAGAGCTAAATTTCATTTTTTTGGAATTATCTAGAAATTTATTTTGAAATCCAGTATGATATTTCTTTTATTTTTAAAATTGAATCATTGTGTATTTCATACAGAATATCTCAATCAATCTTTGGCACCTTTATACTACCTTTTCCATGGGCAGTTCCTCCCATAGTCCCCTAACTGGAATCCATACATTCTTTAATCTGTTTTAAGGTCTATTTTGTCCCCAAATGTTCCTCAGTGCAGGTTTGGCACACTAACTTGACACAGTAGACCTTAACTGAGTCTCAATTTAGGAAGATTTCTGCCTTGGGTGACATACTTTAAAAATCATCCATTAATCTATGATCTCAAATATGTATTTCTTATAACTCTTAGATTCAGTTAAATTCCTTTTTTCCAACACAATATTCCTTTGTCCTCACTTGGAACTCTCTATGTAGACCTTGCTGGCCTTCATTTCACAGATCCATCTGTTTAATCCTCCTGAACTCTAGGATCAAAGGTATGGACCACCAACCTGAGCATACATTTTGATTTAATTTTATAGATGGTGTGAGATTTGAGGCCAAGTTCCTGTATTATTTTGTATGTAAATATTCCATATTCTCAGCATTATTTCTTGGAAGATTATCTGCTTTATTATTATCTTATTTTTGTTGACAAATCAGTTGAAATAAATGAGACCATTTGCTTCTGGTTATACTAATTTATTTCACTGGCACAGATTTATGCTAGTACCTAGCATTATTCTGAAGACTTTGAACTTTTGAGGTATAATCCATTTTATGGATTTTTTGTTCTTTTTAGATTCCCTTAGCTATTTGAGTGCCCTGGAATTTTCTACAAATAGGAAAATAAGCATGGACAGTTTTGAAAAGAAACCAACCAACATTTATGATTTCATTTTATCTTTAGGTCAGTTTGGAAGAAGTACTGTCACTAAATTATTTGTTTTAATATACAAGTATGTATCTCTTTATATTTACTAGGATTTTCTTAAGTGTCTTTAAACAATATTTTATAGGTCCACATTTTATTTAATGTTCTTAGTTTTTGCTAAATAGCCTCTTAAATTCCATTTTTGGATTGGTTTTTCTTGGTTCCTTGAACTAGAGTTGGGGATATTGATCTTATTATCAATAATGCCTATTTATAATGTCAGCTGACATGAAAATAATGTTATATATTCTTTTCTAACCTGAATGCCTTTTCTTGTACCAATGTAAAAATTACACTAAATTATTGAACCAAACTAAGTTGGATTTCTTAGTCTTATTCCTACTCTTCAGGAAAATAAACCAGGTTTTCAATATGAAGAATACTTTCAGGTTCTCTGCCAGTCTGGCCAACAGCTCCAGTTCCTCAGTCCACTCCCTGAGATCTGTGGACTAGCTTCCTAATCCATACTAGCTAAACAGTCCACTATTGGTCCCTAAGTCAGTCCTCAGGCAATTCCCCTGCTCCCATCTTCTGAGGTCCGATCAGCTGAGCAAACCTGCCCACCACCTCTTTATTCCATTCCACTGGCCCAGTCCCACTCTGTCCACTGCAGCCCTGTCCCTAGTTGGGCTCAAGTTCCTACGTCTCAGATCTCTGAACTCACTACCTGTTCTACCACAGCAAGAACTTCAAATACACACTTAAAGTTTCTTCCCCATCATGTTCACCCAAAACTCATTTACTAGAAGGCTCCTCAGAACCTCCAGTTTTAAGTACCTGTAGTCTGGTAGGAAACAAAATGAAACAAACAGAGAGAATCTACCAACAGCTACTCCTATCATGGGAGCTTCCAAAATGCCTTGAAATTGTCACTGCAGAAGCTCAAAGTTCCCACTAATATGTACAGGAATAATGGGTACAGAAAGCCAATGCACTTCATTTATCATCACTTTTTTCCCCTGATCTCTTAGATGAAAAAAAATCATACTTTCTTTTATGGAGAAAACTTGGGCCTTGGACTGACTTAATGGAATCCATAATATTACATAGGCTGATTGTCATCACCTTCTCCAATTTTATTTAATAAGGGGGAAAGGCACTATATCAGGAAACTTTAATGTGACTGGGGTGCATAGAAATGCCTCAGATTATGCCCAAGCTAAGGTCCCTTGTGGAACCATAATGATGAAATAGGGTTGCGGACTCAAATTCTATTAAGATGCCCTTCAAAATGGCATCAAAGGAGAAAGGAAAAATCTCAGATGTGCTCCAGGGACCCAAGGGAAGCCCAAGTCTATTCTGTGAGAAATTTTGTCAGGCATTCAGCCATTTGATACAGAGGCAACTGAGAATCAGTAGATGATAAACATGACTTTTGTTCATCAGGCTCAGGGAGACACTCTATGTAATTTCAAAAGTTATATGTCCACCATTATGCCTTCCTTCTAATCACTGAAGGTAGCCAAGAAGGTTTTCAGCAAGTGAGAATAGGAGAACAGAGCTGGAGCCCATGTGTACATTGTACTTTATAAGTTCCTAGTTAAACTTTATAGAAAACACAAAAACCATAAACCTTGTTTTAGGACTTCAGAAAGTGTTAACATTAGGAAGAAAGAAGCCACAGGCACCTGGGAAAACATTATCAAATTGACATTTACAATCTTTAGCATAATAGCTGATTGAAGAATTTTAGGCAGAAGTTGTTATCTATCTTCTCCAAGAACTGTGAATTGTATTAGTGATTTATTCATTGGTATGAGAAAATAAAGAATTCCATGAGCTACTTTTGCTATAGACATTTTATACCATAAGATGTATAATAACCTCGGTTGAACTTAGTTTGTCCCTTAGTTATTCTCAACAGCACAATTTCCTTACTCTGAGGCTGTTTTGTTCTTCTTTATTCTTGTCACAGGGTCAGGTGGCCAGACTGATCCTGCAAAAGAGTCTTGAAGAACAGCGTGAGACAACAGGCTTCAGTCTGAAGTGGGATGACCAATCCCATCTCCAGAGTTAGCTTCTCAGTGAGCTCAAATAGCATATGACAATTTACCAATATCATTTACACTTTTAAAAAGCCATTTGTTTCTCTTTAGAATTTAACTCAGTGGTTTACATGGGACAAAAGAGCTGTTGAGTTCAGTCACTACTAGCAGGAATGAAAACATTTGTCCTTGCAGAAATTTCTGTTGTTATCACTTCTGACGAGTAGCAGAAACGTTATAGTGCAGCTAATACCAGGTGCTGTTAGAACAGGACACAGCTGTCTAATTGGGAAAAGATCAGTTGTGGTTGCATTGTTCAAATGCTATGTATGGGAGATGTGGGTGGGAATCAAACTCACAGCCTTATGTGTGCTAGGTAAGAACTCTACAAGAGAGCTATTTTTCTAGCCCTGCAAACTGCAAGGTAAAAAAAAGCTGAAATCCTATTAAGTAGTTGTTGCAGAAAGCAAGGCAACCCAGGGCAACGAAAGTGGAGGTGGTTGAATTTATATGATCCACCTGGTAATTAAGGAACTGAAACTGGGAGTAATTAACAAAATCCTGTGACCATAGTCCTTTGTTGTTGGAGACTCTAGAGTTGACCTCGTGACCATCAGCTGCTGTAGGAGGAATGCATTAGGCAAAGGGGGAAATAATGAAGGTCCTAAAATGCAAAAGTCAATTTCTGAAATAAGGTCAAGTCATAAGTAAGGAGATTAATTTATTGTCTGAGCATGTAGGAGGAGTGGGTTTGATGAAACTCTGCCTGAGGTCTAAGAAAAGCCCAAGCCTGTAAAGGCTGTGCTGCTTCCTCAGCACACACTGGGGGAGGGGCAGGTGTTGTTTTATCCTCTTATTATTTCCTTAAAGCCAAGCTGCAGGGGCTACCCCAAGTGCTTGCAGCTGTGGAGCTACTTGGTGGGATGGGAGATTATTTATTACCATACAGGCCAAAATGGCCAATATTAGAATCCATAGAGACAGGCAGCCAGAATGTTGGGGGCCCAGATGCTTCACGCCACAGTACGAGACTTTTGTAGGTCTTTGCATTACTGCAATAACAGGAGGTCTTTCTATCTCGGGGGGAAGATCCAATACGGCTATAACAGTTGGAAAGGACTCCTTCCCTGTTTAGATAACATTCCATGAGTATACTGTTTCTGGAGATTTGTAATTGTAAAGTTAAAGATCCATCATACTTTGTAAGTGTTGCACTTCCTCAACATCTGTCTCTAGCTTTTCTGCCTTTTTTGGATCTAAAGGCCCGAATCCATTTTCTCAGAACAACCTCCTATCAATGAATCACTCAAACTCAATTCTGTGGGTGGCACAGAAGGCTTAGTTTCACTTTCTCCTGATTCTTGAGCCACCTGTGGGTTTAATCTCACTTACTGTTTTCTCTGTTCACACCCTTTCTATCTCATGTGTAGGATCTAAGATATTTGTAATTAAAGCCTACAAACTAAAAGCATCCACCCAGACATTGCTCAGTTCATGATCATAATAATTCTGAAGGTTTTCTCCTACTGTCTTCCATGTTTTTAAATTGACTGTCCCTTCTTCTGGGAACCAAGGACAAACCTTCTCTATAAACTCTAGGAAATTATGAAGTTGCTGATGCCCTCCTTACTTTAGCACCTCGAGCGTAAAGTATATTTTTCAGCATATGCACAAAATGCAAGCTACTGCTGCCCTGACCCGTGTGTACTCCCAATAGCCACTCACCACACCCTTTACCTTTTACTTGAGCTCACTTACCCGTGGTGTCCTTCATTTTTTCCCCAGTCTTTGTGTCCTCATCCAGGTGCCACTTGCTGGAGCCTCCCAGCAGAATGACACATTACCCAAAAGGGAGAGTGAGGATTAAGGGGAAAAAAAGAGACAAAGGATAGATTTGGGAAGGCTGTCAGTCAACTCCTCAACTTTATTTAGCTTACTCTATATATACTCTTGTCGCAGCATGAGGAACAAAGCAACAGTTTAAGGCACAGACAATGTGCCTATTTACACAGGCAAACATTTGCTTTCTCACTCAACCCACATCCTCTTATCAGGGTCTTATAACAGTCAAACTTCAGCCTTGGGCTCAAGAAACACCTTCCTCTAGATTCTGAGACTTGTGTGCATATTCAGTAGAATATTCTGCTCCCTCAGCAATTTATGCTTCATCTCGCCTTACACCAGGACATGTCAGGCAAATGGCTTCCAACAGGCCAGATACAATGCATATCTAAGAATGAAAAAGAAAGTATATCTGATGGTCACTACACTAATGGAGTGTTCAGAGAACTGCCAATAAGAGTTCCCACCACCTCAAGGCCAATCTCATAGGGAAGAAGATTTGGAGAGGTACCCTGTTCAGAAACAAAGTTGGGGAAGAATCAATGTGTGTACTATCACTAGAAGTACCATTGGAAAAAGGAATGCCCTTGGATACCCAACAGTGCATACATGATCTGTCAAGGCTGGAAGGAGAGACTCTGGTGATCCAATTATAATATTAGCTGGAATTAAATCAACATAAGCTCCCAAAGAGTGAAGTTTGATGAAATATGAGGACCATAAGGTGAGACAAGGCTGTATTTTTCTGAACTATTAGGAGCCTATGGTCCAAATAACAGTAGGGTGCCAACCTATGGACTTTATTTTGGGGAGAAAAATTTGGTGGTAACTTGACCGGTGGGTCTCCTACCATATTGTATACTAATATTGTGGTAACTACAGATAACACAGTCATCTCTTTTCGCTTTCTATCTGATATAACTTAGAAGGCCACAAAGTGATTCATGAACTCCTACATTACTGTGTGTGTTCTATACTTTTATTGGGATAAGATTTACTGCTAAAGCTTCAGGGTTCAAATAACTTTATTCTCCCAAGACCAAGCAAACCTTAGGAAAACAGCCGCTCTTCAGTCTTAATGAGCAAACATAAACAAGGACAGGGCTTCCTTTCAAGGTGCCCAGGATATGGACTTAAGATAATCCCCCATGGATGACTCAAAGCATACCCTAGTAATAGTGGAATTAAAGCAGCCAGGGTCTAAGTCCAACCCCCAATGGTAGAACTTCATCCATTGGAAAGTACAAATTAGGGTCTTAACGCACTTAGACTTCTAACGTATGGAGTCCTCTGGCCTTGTCAGTTGACTTAGAACACAACTTTTTCACTGGTACAAAAGCCAAGGAGCCAAGGATAGACGATTATCCTTGACCCAGTCCAAGGATTTATCCATCCAGGACTTGTAAATAAGTCAGGTCATTGTCACTATACCCAAAGTTATTGCCAGTCTTTAGATATAGTTGGTCTTTATACCTGGGATAAGAAGCTTCCTTTTTTGCATGCTCAGACATTAAAGATGCCTTCTTTGGCATCCACTTTCCCCCCAGAGTCAGTTGATTTTTTCTTCCAATAGGAAAATCCTGACATTAACTTGATGGCCTCAGTGGTGTAAGAACACCCCAACTATTTTCAGCACCATCCTGGCCACAGATTTTGCTGTATCCTATTCCAATATGTAGCTGGCCTCCTACTGCCCAGAGTAATATAAAAGAGGACTTCATGGAAGGGACACAGTTACTCATCACCCTTCTGTGAAAAGAAGGTTGCATGCTTTTAAGAAAAAAAGGCCCTGTTTGCCAAGAGAAAGTTAGATATTTCAGGTTTCATTTGTTCTAAGGACAGTTTCAGCTTTTCCCAGCAAGGAAGCAGACCTTGAGCTCTATCCTAATATCCATAACTGGACAATATTCTGAGTGTGGCTGGTATTTTGTTACAGAATATGGATACCTAACTTTTCTGACATGTCCATATACACTTATAATGTCACAAAGGAGAGAACAGAAAGTCAATATTATAAGAAAGGACACAAAAAGCCATTCAAAAGATTTGAAAGAGACCCTTACTAATGTGCTTGGGTCTCCCACGTATATCAAAACGTTTCATCTTGTATATGCATGAGTGTACTGGCCCTTCAGTGGGAATCCTAACTAAGATGTTGGAATCATGACACCATAGATTAGCTTTTGTTTGTGTGTACTCACTACCACAGCTCTTTTAATACCACAGACTGATATACTAATTATAGGGCAAGATTTGACAGACTAGATGTCTTGCAGCTTGTTAATATTAATGGAATATGAGGAACACTACTGGGTAACTAATACTAGAATGCCAGATATTTGCGGGTGTTTTGTGAAAACCCATGCATTCACCTAAAAATAGTATGAATTCTGAATCAAGCTACTTGTTGCCCAGGTCATCCACATTGTGATTGAATTGAAATCATAGATGAAATATTTTCCAGTTGACTTGACTTGGCACACCACCCTCTGAAGGACCCTGATCTTGAGTACTTCATTTATGGGAGCAGCTTTGTAAGGGAAAGAGAGTACCTAGTTGAGTATTCCATAGGAACTTTAAAGTATCTCATTGAGGCAGAGCCATTCCAAAGAGAACATCATCACAAAAAGCAGAACTCATCAAATTAATTCAAACTTTTGAGTTGGCAGCAGATATCGGAATCAACATTGACATGCTTAAAGTATGCCTTCAATACTCTTTGTTTTCACTAGGATTCATACAAAGAGGAATTAACTTAGGAATCCAGGCCCCCAGATTGGTGGCCATGAGGGACATCTGAATAGAAATACAATGGCAGTTATTGGCAATTGGAAATAAGATCAAGATATAAGACTCAGAGCATCCAGACAGATGCAATTTCGTGGTTTTAGTTGTAGTTTCCCAGTCCAAAAACCAAATGGAACCCTAACTACTTCCTGTTGGAAGGCTCCCTGAGAAGATGATAGATAACTGAGGATAGTTAGATAGCAATTTCTGAGGCCATAGCCCTTGCTTTTATAAGACAATTCCACTTCATATTGGTTGAATGATCCGTAAAACTGCTCTAAACCAATACTTCTATGTTCCCAACTCTCCAATGTACCTTGACCTATGTGTGAGCAATGTGAAATATGTGATCAGAATCACCGACATAAGGGTCCAAAAGCTTAATCATTTGAAAATGTGATTGCTAAGTTTATTGAACTTCCTGAATTCAGGGCTACAAATACTTGTTGGTTTTTGTATGTACCTTCTTAGGCTGGGGAAAAGTTTATGAAATGACTGTTCACCCCTTGAAAGAAATTTTTGCCTAGGGTGGAATTCCTTTCAATACAAAATCATAAAATGGCCCATAAAATGGTCTGAGGTAATACAGTTGATGGTTATGAAGTAAAAAAAAAAACTACTTGGAAGATGCACAGAGTTCTGGGAAAATGAACCATATGAACTAAACTCTAAAACTGTAATGGAGGAAACTCACATTGTGACCAATGGTTGACCATTGGTTTACTAAGAAATAGATGTATTTAAAGTTGAAAAACAGGATTCTCTCCTTATGAAATTCTTAATGGGGATCTCACCCATGGTTAGAGGGACCTAAAGGAACTGGGTAACAACCCTCCATGGCATAAATGCATGTACAAATTCATTCTGTATACATCCTTGGGTCATGAAATGACTGCCTGGGATGGAGTACCGCTGTCTATTCCTTTAAATCAAAGGATGTAGTATGGGTAAAGGAATGGAATGTGTATTCTTTAAAGCCTCTAACTGTGAGTTTCATAAAACTATTGTTTTGTCTACTACTGCAGTTAAGGTAGCTGAGATAATTCTGTGAATCCACAATAGCATGTTGACACATGTTTTTTGTGGCTAGGAGTTCGTTCCTGATCCCCCATTAAGCTGTCATATTGATAGACAGAGCTGCAACCCTAAGGACCCAGTAAATCTAGAAGATCCAGTGGGACCAAAGGGCTTCTTTTGTCTCGCAGCAGAAACTGGTTATCTGAAGAACAAATGAACTGTTTTTGACTTTCTATCACGTTTGTAGTACATTGTTATCTCTTACCTTTGTTTGTTGCTATTTTTCTTTCCCCAGAGCTTGCTGTGGAATTTACCTCTGGTGCCCATGTTTGGACTTCAGATCAGACTTTTCTGATAGTGTGACTTTACTATTTCTTAGCAGGCTTTTTTTTTCTCTCTTTTTCTTTATTTGGTTTTGTTTTTGAGATTGGGTCCCCTTGTTGCCTCAGCTGGCAGGAAAGTTGCTATGTAGATAAGGCTGGCCTCAGTTTCACAGAAATCTGCTGCCTCTGCCTCCAGAGTTCTGGGATAAAAGGTGTGCACACCACACCTGGCTTCTTACTCTTAATGATTCCTTTACATAGTTCCAAAATAACCTATCTTCCACCCATGAATTCACATTATATGAAATGGCTCAAGTGTGACCAAAACCCTACTCTATTATATACACACACTTCTTTTGCTAGGAGGAAGTTCTGGGACCTACAAGAACAACAAACACTTTTTATCTATCAACAGGAAAGTTTATATACTTATTTTAACCCACAATCCCTCCTAAGTGAAGAATGGTTAGAGATCAGCACATCCAAGCTGAGAGAGGGTGAAGTTAATTAACCTAATTCAGATTATGAATTAATCTATCAGTACTTTGTTATGTATTTTGGCCTAAGATAATAATTACCTTTGTTGGTCAGAAAATGTGGATTTATTATGGGAACAGTGGCATACACTCAATACTAAGTACATGTGTGAATAAGTTTCATCTCAATTCCCGTCTTACAGTGATGACTGAGGTTACTGCCTCTCTTGGGTCTGTTTCAGGGACTACTTAGAAGGATAATGATAAAACAACAATCCTCCAAAAGAGTATTGCTCTATTTTACTGTAAATCAGAAAATGCAAACACTGATAATCTATTGCCTTTCACCCAGAAAACTCGAAATGAATGGATGGTCACAAGATTGGTGTATACATAAAATATATCTGGGGAAGTCATATTACATTTATACTATATTGTATGTCAACTCTACCATAAAGCCTCATTGTTGAAAAAATATTGACAACCTACTACTGTTGGGTAAACTAATCTTAAAGTGAGGGACTCTGGATAGGTTGACTAGACCTTAGTGGAGGAAGTTCCACTGTGAGATATTTGGGTACACTAACTTGACACAATAGACAGTAACATAGATGAAAGAATGTATGGAGACTAGTGAGGAGACTTTGGGCTGGGTGCTGGTGGGGTAAGGATTAAAAAGATGGCTAAGACTGATTGAGATCTTCTATATGAAATACACAATGATTTAATAAAAAAATTTAAAAAGAATGTCACTGTAATTTTTTTGTAGATCATATTACTCAAATATATACAATGTTATCACTAGAAGAAAATAGGATGTGAGGTGATCAATATATTTTGATGTATTCATTCCATTATAACTAGCATATTGCACATCATACACATGTATACTTTGTTTCATAAGTGACACTGAATAATGAAGCTCAAAAGAATTATAACAGTCTTGTCTGTCTTGTTTTAAAAATAAACCTTATATTGAACAGGGCATTTTGGTCCACACTTTCAATCCCAGACCAGAGGCAGAGGCAGAGAGAACTCTGAAACTGAGGCCAGCTTGGTATATATAGGGAGTTCCCAGGCAGCTGGGGCCACAGGGAGAACCTGTCTCAAAAAAAAAGTAAAATAAGTAAATACATTTTATGCTATACCCATAAAAGCTAGAACTTTTATGTAGCATACCAGTCATGTTTCTTTTCCATTTTTAAAAGAAACACTGGTATACACTTGTAAATCTAACATGTGACCATCATCAAGCACATAATTTCCAGATCAACTTAAAATAAGTAAGAGACTATATCAAAAACGGGGGGAGGGCATTAAGATGTCAGCTTTTCTAGGTAGTTCAATTAAATTGCTAAAACATACTCATTTTTGAAACTTATGCAATTTTTTAAAAAATATTCTAGTCATTAGAAAAATTGATTGCAACGGGTAAACGTTGCCCAAAGAATTTCCTATTGAAAAGTCTCTCTCTTTCTCTCTTTCCCTCCCTCTCTCTCTCTGCATTTGTGTAAATATGATATGGGTCTATGACATCACAAATAGTGATAGGTTGACATTGAGAATATTATTAATAATGTGAAATATAAGATTTTAGTGTGTTTTTTCAAACTTTGTCTCAAATTAAGGTCCCTTTGAGTAACTGAAAAAGAATTAGTAGATAAATTTGAGCTAAAGTTAAAGAGTTGATAATATTAGAAAATGGAAGGTGAAATTTTATGAAAATTAAATTTGTTTTTAAATTAAAAATATTCATACATATCACAGTCACTTTGAAGAAGAACAGGGGAAACAGGATTACTGTAAATTAGATAATTCTCTAACAAGAATATTTTATCTGTTCAATGATCATATCAATATTTATTTCAAATTTATAAGATGTTAAAATAATATACCATATAAATCAAAACGTCTAACAACTGATGTTTTATCACTAATACCAAAAGTACAATTAGTAGACTGAATCTATATTGGGTTAGTGTTCTATTATCAGTGTAAATCGGACATTACTGCTTAAAAGAAACCCTTACAGAAAACAGAAAATATGATACTATTTGGAAAAAGTTTTTACAATCCATGTAAATATTACTTCAGAAAGTTATGTTTGAATAAAATTTAACTCCAAGTAGCATTTCAGTTCTTGCAGATAGCAATGTAGTCAAATTGATAATGTTAATTATCACAATAAGTAATTATAATTCTTAGTCCTAATTCTAATTACCAATCTGGATTTACTCTTTTATTTCTCAAAAAGAACAATTATGTTGATATTAAAATTTCTCTTGAGAGAGGCAAACTAAGCTTAGTTTTATTGCCCTGTCCTGCAATAAACACACAAATTTCTCAATTCACAGTTAGGCAAATTCTAGCTAGTTTACTTGGGATTACTAACAGAGCAGTAGGTAGGGGGTTACTTATAGAACATGGGCACCCACCCTCCCCTCTGCAAGTTACATTAGTAAGTCCATGAGGCTTGAATCTTGCGACTTCCCAGTGGTCACATCCAAATGGCCAATGAGGGAGGAAAAAGGGGTGGCTTCCTGGCACCCCCAGCTTAAATGCTTTTAGCCCCTCCTCTTCTCACATCCAAGGCCAATAGACGGTGGGGAAGGTCATAGGACTTTCCCAGCTTCTCATCTTTCCGAGTAAGGTGGTCCTGGGTAATATCACTTGGTCTGGGAGTGGTGCTTGTCCACAGCTTATCAGGCTTTTCCCTCAGAGAATTAATTTACTCTGAAGTCCATCCCCTTCTCCAGCCTTTAGTTCTTGGTGCCATCCTCTTCAGCAAAAAGTCCCTGAGTCTTGGAAGGGGGTGGGAGTAATAGGTGTGGGACATGCTTTTTTTTCCCCCTTTCAAGGCAGTCTCAAGTTCCTGGGTCTTATTATTACTTGTTTTAGTGATGCTGTTCCCTTTTTCTCCTACTGTAGAAACAAAAACAAAAACACAACAGCAACCAAGAGGAAAGTAATAACATTTATATAAACCATACAAATACTGTTTTAGTAATCTAAGTTATGGGCATAAACATAAATATTTGGATGGTACCTTCGCAGGCATATCACATCCATTCAGTAAAACAATTACAGTGGCTTCCCCACTGGGCCCTATAACTTTCTCTGCGGGTTAACCTGGCTTACAGTACCAAATGTGATCCCTCCAGGAGCAGGTTTAAGTCCAAAGGGAAGTTTGTGGGTTGCACATACACTAAATGGGCCACTACTGCACTGCAGGAACATCTTGCTTAGCATGTCTATAGTGTAACAATGTGGGGTCCATCATTGAACAGGACTGTGGGGGACAATTCTCCCCTGGCCTTCTGCATAGTGCCTTCTTGCACAACAAAGGCTATCCAGTCGGTGGCAGTAAGTTTCCAGCTTAGCCCCAGCTTTATCTCTCCCTCTCCCATGCTTACGACAGGGAACATCTTCAACAGTAGTGTCTTACCATCTGCTTCTGGGGTGCAACCCACATATCTAGTTTCTCCCTTAAACATCAATTCTCCCTCACCCAGCAGTAGTCAGCTTCCAATAGTTCTTTGTGTATAGTTGGGACCCGCTACCTATTTCCCCAGTTCTATGCTGAGCTTTTTAATGATTGATTTTGCATGGATTTTGTGTGTTCTGATACCATTTCTGTAGATTTATATGAGCAAGGTACCAAGGAGCCTGTGAGACTGTGTTTCCATCTCCTCCCCCTAAGTCTTGCAATATTTCCCTCCCCTCTTCCACAATGTACCCTGAGTACTGGATGGATGAAATTTAAAACAGGAGTCCTGGCCAAGGGCCCACACTCTGCAGACTCTTATTTTCTTATTTGGGTCATTTGTGGCCTTTTCGGTCCACTACCATTTGCTGCATGAATGAGCTTCATTGATGAGAGCTGAGAGAGATCCACTAGTATTCTTTCTACTCCTTGCTCCACTATGCTCCATGAGTTTTAGGTGTAGAGCTTCCATTGTAGATGTGTCACTTAGGGGTGGGCATCTCATAAACATTTATTCTTTGTGTATAATGAGTTGTGGAACTCTGTAATAGTCTCCATCTATTGCAAAAGAAACTTCTTTGATGAGTAATGTCTGGCATACTTGTCTGTAAATATAAGGATCCATACTCAGCATATAATAAAAAAATTACATTTCTCTAGGGATGTGTGAGTTTTAGGAATTTCTCTCAAATCTTCACTCATCTGTATTTGGCTGTGTGTACATTAACACACATGAGTTCCCTTTCACTGAGTGGACTTCAAGTCTAGTTATGTAGTATATAGTGCTGGGCAGTCATGGTTGTGGTTATTAGGCTTTAAATTTGGAGCTGGACCATTGATTAATGTTCTCCTTTAGATACTTACATAATGTCCTCTAAAACAATGAGAGCTAGCCTTCAGGGAGATGGCTTCAGGGTCAGCTCCATTGCTCAAAGTCCTGTCTCTGAAGGATGTCTTGTCTTCAACAATAAGGTCTTGCCTTAAAATTCTAGGAGGCCATCAAGATTTTTGACAATAGCCTATGTAATTCTGAATATTTCCTGGACTACCATGCCAAACAACCATAGAGAATTCTGATTGGTACTGTTTCTTATTAAACAGTTTTCACCAGTACTGGTGAAGGAATTCATGTAGAGACATATGTGTAATTTTTCAGTCAGCTTTTGGAACTAATACATTTCTTTCTGATTTTCCACACTAGCTAAGCATTATTTATTGATCATCCCTCTTTCTTTATCTTATCTTCCCTCCTTTCTCCCTAAAATATTCCCCATTTCACACTAAAACCTGTCTCCTATGATTTCCCCCTCTTTGAGATCCTCTTCTCCTTTATTCTCATGGTTCCTTGTATAATTTTCCATCTTCCCCACCCAGTTAAATATCACCATTTTATCCATTTGTCCTCTGGTTAACACCTTTCTCCTACTAGTGCTGTCTTAGGCTCCTTCTTTCTATTTACCTTCATGGTTTCTTTCCATTTTCCTGATTCATGTTTTTACATGAAGATTTGATGCTAAGATCCACAAATGAGGGGGAAAATTTGTCATTTATTTTATAAATCTGTGTTACTTCACTTGGTATAACAGTGTTTAGGTTCATACATTTACCTACAAATACCAAGATTTCATCTTTCTTTACTGCTGAGTAGAACTCCCTTGTATAAATGTACCACATTTTAATTATTCACTTATTAACTGAGTGGCACATGTATTGCTTTCATTTCTTAGCTGTAGTAAAAAGAAAAAAAGCAGAAACAAATATGGATATTCAAGTATATCTGTAGTAGGATGAGTCTTTGGGGGATATGTCAAGGAGTGGCATAACTGGATCACATGTTAAGATTCACTTTTAGGTTTGAAAGAGTTCTCCATACTGCCTTCCATAGTGGATGCAGAAGTTTGGAATCCCACCAGCAGTGATAGAGTTTTATTCTTTGCCCACATATCCTCATTTGTTCTGTTAATCTTAGCCAGTCTTACTGTGGTAAGATGAACTCTTTATGTGGTGAGAATTTTTAATATGTCTCAGCCATATTTATTTCTTCTTTTAAGAACATTGCCCATGGTTTAAATGGGTCTTTTTTCTTGATTCTTTGAGTTTTGAAGATTTTGGGGGGGTATTTTTTGGATATTAATCCTCTGTAATATATGTAACTGGTGAAGATTTTCTTCCATTTGTGTGGTTCTTCTTCGCTTCCTTGGTTGTTTCTTTTGCTGTACAGAAACTTTTTAGTTTAATAAGGTCCCACTTGTTAGTTGTTGACCTTAATTCCTGAGCAATAGATGTCCTTTCCTGAAGATATATTTTGCAGGTTACTGCCAATGTTTTTGTCTAACAATTTCAGAGTTTCACATTTTACATTGAGGTCTTTGATCATTTGTGCACCTGTCTAGTTCTGTTTTTCTACAGGTGGCGGTCCAGTGTTGCTAGCACCATGTACTGAAGAAACTATCTCTCCTAGACTTTTGTGTTTTTGGTGCTTTTGTCAAATATCAAGTGGCTGAAATTGGATGCACTCACGTTTGGGTCTTAAATTATGTTCCACGGATGTCTGTGTTTCCTATGTGAAGTTACCATGCTGTTTTTATGACTATAGCTCTGTAATATAGTTTGAGATAGGGTATGGAAATATCCTCAGTATTGTTCTTTGTGTCAGCATTGTTTTGGATATCTGGGATCCTTATGTGTTTCCATATTTTAAATTTTTCCAATTTTAGGATTTTTTTCTAATTCTCTGAAGAATGTCTTGGGAGTTTTGATTGGCATTGCATTGAAACTATATATTGCTTTTGGTAGAAGGGTCATAATAATTCTTCCAGTCCATGAGCATGGAGGTCTTTCCATCTTCTGCTGTCTTCATCAATCTCTCCTTAAAGATATAAAATTTTTACTGAAGAAATCTTTAATGTCTTTGATAAAGTTTATTCAAACATTTCAATTTAGGAGAGTATAAGTTTTTAAAATATCCCCTTATAATGTTCTAGATCTTTTTGGTGTCTGTTGTGATATTTTCCCTTGTCTCTCATTTTGTTGTTTGGATTTGCTCTTCTTTGGGTCTAACTTTTTTATCTTTTCAGAGAACCAGCTCTTCGATTCATTAATTTGTTGTACTGTTATCTTTCTTTCTATTTCATCAGTATCTACTCTGATTTTTATTATTTTTTTCATCTACTGCATTTGGGGTTCATTTGTTCTTGAATTTGTAGTCTTGAGTTGTGTTAAGTCATTAATTTCTGTTCCTTCTGATTTCTTAATGTAAGCACTCAGAGCAGTAAACTTCCCTATTACAACTACTTTTAAAGTGTCCCAGAGATATTATTTTGTTGCATTATCCTTTTCAATTGATTCAAGGAGTGCTTTTATTTCCATCTTAGTTTCTTCTTTGCCTCATTCATTATTCAGGAGTGTGTTGTTTTATCTGCATGAGTTCAAGCTGCATTTGGTAAACATTGGGCTCATTTGATGTATGGTATCATATAATTTAAATGTTTCTCTGTTCTTTTTTTCTATCCATTGGAGATAGTACAGTATTGAAGTTACCTACTGTTACTGAGTTGAAGTTATTCTGTGTGTTAAAATCTTGCAGTACTGTTTTTAAAGAATTGGGTACATCAGAGTTTGATTAATATGTGTTCAGTTATAAAAATCTTCTCGGTAAGTTTTTCCTTTTATCAAAGTGAAGTGAATTTGTTTCTCTTCTGATTACTTTGAAGTCTATTTTGTCAGATATTATAAATGCAACTTCCTGTTTGTTTCTGATTGTCATTTGTTTGGAATTCTTTTTTCCCATCTTTCTTCTTAAAGTAGTGCCTATCTTTGAAGGTGAGCTGAGTTTCATGAAGACAAGAAAAGGTGAATTTTGTTTCTTAATACATTGAACTAGCCTGTTTCTTTTGACTGGAAGTTGAGACCATTGATATTTAAAGTTATTATTGAAACATATGCATTTGCTTTTTCCATTTTAATTTTTTTGCCAAAATCCTTGGTCTAATTCGGTCTTTCTACAATTATGCTTTTATTTATTCTTTCTTTTGTCTTAAGTATAAGTTATAGTCATTCCTTTCTTCAGTTCTTTGTATTGCTTCAAGTATTCTCAGCAGGGCTGGTTTTATGTACGTATATTCTTCAGTCCATTTGTGTCATATATTTTTCTCCCTCAACTATAATAGACATTTTTAGTGGGTAAAGTACTCTTGGTTAGCATCTATGGTCATTTAGAATTGGCTCTTCTGCTTTTCATAATTTGTATCAAAAAGTCAGTTTTATGTCTAATGGTTTTCCTTTATGTGTGACTTGTTTTTCTCTTGTAGCTTTCAATTTTCTTCCTATGTTCTGTACATTTAGTTTTTACAGATATGCCACGAGGAGTTTTTTTTCTGGTCCTGTCTATTTGGTGTTCTATGTCCTTTTTGCTTGTCTTAATTTTGTAGACATTTTCTTATATAATCCTGGAAATCTTGTCAATATTATTGGGATTCTTCCTCTCCTCTATGCCTATGATGTTTGTTTTTTTTACGGTGACCTATATTTTCAGTTTCTTTAAAAAAGTTTTTTCGTACTGTTTGCTTGAAAGGTCTGTGACACCTAATCTTGGTTATTTGGCTGAATGCATGAAAATGGGAGAGATTTTCTTGATTATATCATTTGAAGTTGAAAGACCTACCCTAATATGGAGATTGCTTTCTGATGGCAGCTCCTATAAGAAGGCCATGGTAGAATAGACTATTTGCTTGTTTTCTCCCTTACTGGTGACTTCATCTTGTTGTAGCATTTGCTAATTGTGAACCAACTTCTTCAGATTTCAGTGTACACTGGAGACCAGAAGATCTCCAGAAACTGTTCAGGCCTTCAATGTGAAATTGGGACTGCTGTGAAATCTAGCTTATGAGACTTTCTCCTGTGTTTTCTTCATTTTTTTCTTTTTTCCTCCCATCTGATTTTCCTCTTCCCTTCCCAGTGCCAGCACCCATATTATCCCCATTTCTTCAATATTTTTCTCTTTTGTGAATTCACTTCACAAGTCATGAATTATTTTTGCAATTTTATTGTCATATATTTGTATATTCTTGAACTCCCATTACAAGTTTATGCCTATATGCTTTTGAGTTCATTGAACTGTTTTTTAAGTTCTGTGATACATCTATGATTGTTCTTTTAAATTCTGCATCAACAGTAATTCTCATTGTAGTACACTTCAGTAAGACAGATGGACTTTTGGGGGGACATATTTTCTTGATTTTTCATATTATTTTTGTTTTTGCATTGTTATTTGGGCATATGGAAGTTTTTTGTTAGTTGTGTCCAATAGGAAATTCTATTCTGCCATTGTATATTTGAGTTTCAGTTCTGTTTATATTGTTGATATAGCTTGGTTGTTTTTTGCTCTAGTTGTTGGTTAGTTGGTATTTGCTTCAAGTTTTCAAAGGATATTAGGCTGGTGTAGGAGTAGGAGATTTGGGGTAGTAGGCAGGCTGGTCTCAGTCAGATTAGAAGGCCAGGGGAAGTAGGGGTAGGGACAACCTATGGACAGCTCTAATAAACATTTCAAGAGGATTTAGTTTGGGTTAGCAAGCTAGTCCAGACATCTGAGGTCTAGACTAAGAGGACAACACAAATATCTGAGGGCAAACAGCAGAAGCAGACCTAGACCCAAGGCTAGAAATGGTACAATGTGGGGTGGCAGGGAGAGCTGAGTTGCTTATGCTGCTAGGGAATCAAGGTGAAATGGGCAGGATCACTGATTATAGCAGGCTTGTCTCAGTAATCCATGAGCAAGGTGTGGGATAGGGACAACTTATGCAGGGTCTAACAACCTAGTTTGGAAAATTGAACTACTTTCAGGGAATCAAGACACAATGGGCAGGTACAGACTGAAAGATCTGGGATGGAAAGAGTAAAGCAGACCTGTACCCAGGGATAGATTATATTTGATGGGAGGCAGTGGGGGGAAATAGGGTGGGGGATGTAGATCTAAATGTTCCTCAGTATGGGTCCATCCACTGGGTCCATAAAGAGTCCCATCCTTGAAAGATACTGTTTGCCTTCTAGAAGTTCTCAATTACCAAAAGTTTCTTAAATTGAGTTGGGATATATTACCCATTTCCCCATGCCTATGCTTGAAAAAGTGGAGGTTCTTCCTGTCAACGAGTATGGTTACAAATGAGGTCTTTTACAGTACCACCATACACTGGCCTTTGTGACCACCAGGAGTAACTGCTTAATTATTTCTTCAAAAGATTAGCTTCACTGAACCCACTGACATTGCCCTCTGGAGTCAATTTTTTGAGCCAGTAGTGGCCTTATAATAAGCCCCTTGAGGAAGTCTATTCTTAATATCCTTTACTGGGAGAAACAATCGTGGTAAGTTTTGACAAGACTCATTGATCTAGGACTCTTGTTCTTGGAAAAGCTAGGTCATGCAATGACTGCGGTCTTATGCACAGGACCATCCAAAGTAGCACCATGGAATGGGGCTACTTACAGGAAGTGGCTGCTTAAACTTGTGGTTAGTCTATCATACAAGCAGAAGTCCATTCCAAAAAGGCACTGACTACTCCATAACCTATGTCCACATAAAAAGTCTGTTTTAAATCCTTGAATTGTACAATAGGTACTTTAGGAGGGTCCCTTATAAAACTCTGGAAGGAGAATTTTTTTTAAAGGTATGACTATATAGGAATTAGTTTTCTGTTGCTGTGACAAAACACTGTGACCAAGGCAATTCATAGAAGGATAATTTTATTGGGCTTGCAGTTGCAGAGGGATAAGAATTTATCATGGTGGGAAAGTATGGCATAAGACAGCCAGAGAAGAAAGCTGAGGACTCATACTTTCAAGCAGGCACAGGAAATATGGAGAGATAGACTAGAAGTGAGCATAGATATATACTCTCAAAACGTGTGTTAAACTTCCTCTTTGGTCCAGGTGGTCATCCCTTTATATGGCCACACCTCATAAAGCCTCCCAAAACAGTATCAGTACCTGGGAACAAAATATTCAAATACTTGGAATCTATGGGAGACATCCCTTATTCAAACAACCAGAGATGGGGAAGGAGTGTTTAACTCCTGGGACTCATCAACAAGATGGTCATTAAAATATGATTTTTGTAAGGGGAAAAGACCCAATGGTTTCCTTCCAGATATATCTTCACCATGTGTATTGGTTCTTATAGGGACATGGACACAAATATATATAATGAATATATGAATTCCACACATGGAATTAGTACAAGTAGTATAGATAGGGGATGGGGGTCTAAATATGATCAAAATATATGGTATAGAAGTCGCCAAAATTTGGCTAAAGTACTGATAATATAAAGGAAAGAAAAAAGAAATTAAACAGTAGATTTGGGGCATCTGAGGATCTGTACTGCTCAAAGGTAGCTTGCCTACCCCCTCTTTTCAGGATAACACTACCTTCATCTCAGGCCTGACTTATACTCTTGAATTCCACAAGAACTCTGCATTTTAAAATTCTCTAGAATCACAACCTTGTGAATATCTATTTGAACCCCTTGTGTTCTACATGACACCTGCATCTACACCACTGTGATACCCTAAAACAGCCCTTTGAAGATGTTCCCTGAGTCTGTCATCATTCAACAGGATTCTTTCACTGCTATCATTTGAATACTTGTATTCCTCTCTCTGGGCTCCATAGGTAGATAAACCCCTGGTCCTTCTCCCATGATCCTAACTTCACCATAAAAACAAATCTCTCAAATATCTTCTCTAAGCTTCAGAACCTTAATATTGCTATCTGAACATTTCCACTGAATTATTTGTGCTCCACAAATACTTGACCCTATCCTCTCTTACAGATAAAAATACCTGATACTGTTTGAGGATCTCTGTGAACCTCTGTGAAAACTCACACTCTTTTTGAAATACATTAACACTACCATTATCTGAGGATTTGCACTGAGCCTCTTGCATGCAGATGGTTGTCTGTCCCTCTCCACCCAGTATCTTTACACATCTTTTCCACAATCTTCGCCAGTCCTCATGTTTGATTCACAGTCAGGATTATATTCCAGAATTATATTCATCTCTCCCTTCAGACCCTTACATCACTTGTTGAGGAAATGTACTGAGTATGTGTGTGCATGCTACTTATTGCTCTCACCCCTGCTTGTCCCTAGAAATCTAATGTCAAATTCTGAGGTTCTTCAGGATGCCCACTCATCAAGGTAAAGATCTAGATTGGCTTTTCTGAATGTGTGTGTATATGCATGTGTGAATAAAATTGCTTCCCTGATTTCTTTCTTTTTTAGTGTTTGCTATTGACATGGGAAGACTAATAATTATCATGTTTAAATTTTATTCTGATACTTTGCTGAATGAGTTTATCAGTTGTATAACTTGCTGGTGGAGTCTTTAGTGTCATTAATGCATGTGATTAGACTACAATTAGGGTTATCTTTATTTTTCTCTTTGTGTCCTTTTTGTTTCCATTTTTATTTCTCCAGTAAAACTAAGATCTGTTAACAAATAAAAGTGGCAAGAGTGAGGACATGTGCCTTGTTCCTGATTTTAGTGGGAACTCTTGAATTTTTCTTCATGCTGGCTATCGGCTTGTCACTTTAAAAGGCTATACTACTTTGATATATGAGTCTATCTTTCCTGGCCACTGATATCACTTTTAACAACAACAGATGTTTCATTTTCTGTATCTGATGAAATAATCATGTGATTTCTGTTACTGAGATGCAGAAATACAACTGTTGAATGATTTCTTTCATAAGGAGACATATCTTTGAATACTTAGATGTGTTTCAGGAAAAATCTATAGAAGTCAGGAAAGTAAAATGACTTAGGGAGAGGTATACAGGTAGGAAAGGCAGTAATAAAATATGAAGGGCTAAGTGGGGCAATTTTGAAATGGTTTTTGAGAATTTCATACAGTGAGTTTCATACGATCATATTCAGACTCACTTCCCTACCTCCACCCACAATACTGTCTTCTGCTCAATTTATAGTATTTTGTAATTTTTAAGGCCTACCAATTTTTACTCAACATTTATCTATACCCAGGAACCTAGAAAATCTATTCAGCATTATACTTTTAAAGAAAACAGACCTACCCTTTACCAGCACCTATTAGATGCCAACAGTTCCTCAACTACTGTTGGGCTGCTTTTCAAATCCCTTCCCTTCCATACTTATATTTTCTGGCTTAGGTGTATAAGTGACCACACTGCTCTCAAGAAAATACTGTTCCTTATTGTGATTCACTACTTTTGGTGCTTACAATTTGTCTGCCCCCCTTCCAGAAAGCTCTGCCAACCCTGAGTAGACAGGGTGTGGTATAGGTGTCCACTCAGTACTAAGTACTCCATAATTTCTTTTGCTCTGCATGTTGACCGCTTACAAGCTTCTGTGTTAACTGCCATCTGCTCCACAAGGAAGCTTCTCTAGTGAGAGTTAAGAAATGCATTGATCTATGAATATAACAATAAATCAATCAGGATCTGGTTTAATTCTATGTCTATTTATCAGAAGATGATAGTAGATTTTCTCCTATGGCTTATGATTTGTCTAGTTACAGATTATCTGGCTATCAGTGCTATGTATGAATTCCATCTTGAGAAGTAGGCACTAAATCTAAAAAGATAGTAGTTAGTTTGTTTTATAACATTTGTATCACCTTTTCATTAATGGGCATATTTTTCCAGGCTAATTGTTATTGTAGTTCAACAGATTTCACAGGTAGTAGAGTTGATGATTTCTTTCATTTTTCAGTAATATGCACACCACTATGAGATCTAGCCAGGAGACTCTGTGCTTCAACATAAGTAACAGCTTTCTTCTTGTACTTTGACTCATATATACAGTATGTTCAGCAACAAGGTCTTAGCATGGATTTCTTGCAGGTAACAAAGACAAATGGCAAAGCTAGTAGTGTTTGAGCATCAATGGTAACCCTGGTTAACAACTCTAAAAGAAGCAGTCCATTATTAGCATTGGACCTTTCATTTGCTAGCTTGTTGTGTCTGGTTGAGCCACTGAGCCCCACTTACTGGTTATAACTAAAGGCACACACTTTCTATGTAGAGAATCATACATCAAAACAGTAAAGGTTGTGAGGTGTGGTGGCACACCATTTTAAATCCAGCACTTGTGAGGCAGGGAGATTTCTATGAGATATAGGCCAGCCCTATATCTTTTCCCATCCATACTTGGATTTTGTCTGGCTTAGGTCTGTAAGTGACCACATCAGAAATTTAAGTTCAGGTTGGCTACAGGGAAACCCCATCTCAAAAAAAGTAGTAAAGGCCATATATGATTATCCTATAGCAAATAACTCTTTATATTATATATGAACATAGTTTTAAGAATCTTCTATAGTAGTAGATTTCTGTGTGACATTTTCAGAGTCTTTAGTGTCAGTTATCCCTCCATATATTCCCATCTCCCTGTCCTTGTATTTCTCCCCATTTAACATTGACTATTCCATTATTCCTTTCCCCCTATATATTGCTGCATTATATCTACCTTCCCGTTAAGCCCACCAATGACCCATTACTAGTGTCTTAAGCACTATGGGTTATTGCAGTTGAAACTCTTATGTAAACAATCAAAGATAGTATCTCTTATGAGAGAGACTATGCAACATTTGTCTTTCTGAATCTGGGTTAACTCAAGATGATTATACCTAGTTATATCCATTTGCCTACAAATTTCATAATTTCATTTTTCTTAACAGACAAATAATATTACATTGTATAAATGACTTGTATTTAATTATGCATTCATAATCTGATGAACATCTGGATTATTTCCATTTCCTGAATATTGTGAGTGAACAACAATGAACATGGACGCACAGGTATCTCTGCAATAGTATGATACAGAGTTGTTAAGATATATGTCCCAAAGTGGTATGGATGAATTGTGGGATATACTTATTTCTAACAATTTTAAAATTCCTTTTAATAGATTTTAAAAAGTTCTATATAATATATTTCGATTGAATTTAGATTCCCTTCTCTATCTATACCCTCTTTTACTATCCCACTCAATCATATATATGTCTATAGAGTTAAATTTGTGTCCCTGAATTCCAGTAGTGTGAGTTCATCCACTGGAGCCTGATCAAACTAGTTGAGAGTTTCATGATTAAATGAGACTCACTCTCCCCCTCCCATCAACCAGAAGCACTTAAAAGAATCTACATACTGATTTCCATAGTGGTACAAAAGTTTAAACTTCCACTAGCAACTTGCAGTTGATAGGAGTTCTTTTCATACCTCCTCGCCAGCATTTATCAGTTTGCTTTTTGGGGGTAAAATGAAGTCTTGAAGTGGTTTTAATTGACATTTTCCTGATAGTTAATATGTTGAGCATTATAAGAAGTAATTCTCAACCATTTGTTTTCATCTTTTGGGAACTGTCTGTTTAGTTTCTTACCCCAGATTTTAGTTAGGTGGTTTGATTTTTTTCATGTTTAGTTCGTTGTTGTTCTTTGTATATTCTAGATACTAAGCTTCTATCAGAGTTATAGCTGGTAAAGTACCCCCATTGCATAGGTTATTCACTGGAATGATTTTTTCCTTTCTGGAACAGAAACTCTTTAGTTTCCTGAGATCCCATTTATCAGTCATTTGTACTACCTGGATCCTGTTCAGAAAGTTCTTTTTTTGCTTATAAGTTCCAGTGTATTTCCCATTCTGTCCTATTAGAGGTATCACATCTTATGTTGAGGTCTTTCATCCTCTTGGAATTGAGTTTGGTACATGGTGAAAGATAAAGATCTAGTTTCATTCTTCTACATGTAGAAGATTGACCAGCACAATTTGTTGAAAGGAATGTGCTTTCTCTAGTGTGTATTTTTGGCTCCTTTTGGTAGGATGGTATCTTCACAATAATTACCATACCAATCCATGAACATGAGAAATCTTTTTATTTTGCAATTTTTCTTCAATATGTTAATGTTTATAGTATATAGATATTTCACTTTTAAAATTAAATTTAAAGAAAATATTTTATATTTTTTGAGGGTTATCATGAATGGGATTGTTTTCCTGGTTTATTTCTCAGTGTGTATTAAAGATATATTAATGTACCTATTTTTCTGTTGTATTCTGCTACTTTGCTAAATGCATTTATCAATGCAAGGGCTTTACTTTAAGGGTCTTTTATGTATAGAATCAAATAATCTGCAAATAACAATACTTCAGCTTCCTCTTCCCAATTTGTATCTCCTTTATCTCTTCTGTTTGTGTACTGCTATATGTAAAACTTCAAACACTAAAGCAACGAAGATAGTGATCACCTTTGCTTCATTTCTGATTTTAGTGAAAATGCTTTAAATTTTTCTCACTTCACTATGACTGTTGGCTATTTATTGCATTTATTGTATCCTGACATTCTTCATGACTTCTAGTATGAAGAGATGTTGAATTTTGCCAAAGGCCTTTTTTGTATGTAATAAGATGATCATGTAGTTTCTGTCCTATTTAGGTGGTGGATTACATTTATTAATATATTTATGTTGAGCCATCCTTGCATTTTGGGAATGAAGTCCACTTGATCATTGAGAATTATCTTTTAGATATACTTTTTCATTTAGTTTAATAATATTTTATTGAGAAAGTTTGCATTTGTATTTGTCTTAGAGTTTGGCATATAATTTCATTCCTGTTGTATTATAGTACTATTTTCTGCATGGTTAGGTAATGGAGGTAATGTGGTATCTAATAAAATATTATACCCAATACAGATTAATATTAAAGAAAATTGGAGGACCAGGAGACTCCCTGTTCTGTGTAACAAAGAGCACTGTGTCTCTAACATCTAAGATTTTATTCTGAGGGGAATAAGGAGAGGACCAACCTACTGTATGTGGTGGTATTTCTGAGGCAGGGGATCCTAGACTTTGTATGACTGGAGAAAGTAGGCTAATGTAGCATAAATGCATTTGTTCATTGCTCTCTGCTTCTTTACTGAAGATACATTGTGACCAGCTACCTCAAGTTCCTGTCATTGTAACTTTCCTACCATGACTAACTATAACTTGGATTATGTACAAGCCAATATAAACTCCTTCTCCCTTAAAGTGATTTTGTTAAGGTATTTTATCACATGATGAAACAAAACTAAGGCAGTGGATAGTAAGCTTTGCTCAGCTCCTGAGGGGAAAGTGTTCAGTATGAGAGCGCTGAGTGTTGGCAATGTGTAATCTATTCTGGCATGGAGATCTTCTGGAGTTCTAAGCCATGGAAGAAAAGCTTAGTTCAGGTCCTGACACACTGAAGATTAGGATGCTGATTAGATAAAGATATTATCTATCATGACAATCAAGTAATACTTATATTTTAAAGTTCTACAGAAGTACCTCTCTATGAGTACTGAGGAACTGAGGTTTAGGCTACTGGAGGATAAAACATATGTCCTTTAATTCATGCAGAAAGGTTCACTCTAATCTTTATGTACTGAGGACTTCTTGTGGGTCCTGAGTGATCCCTGGCTGGGGATTTTTTGTATAGAAGTAATGCATTGGATATATGGCTTGTAGCTTGATAAATTAATTCAATTAAGACCCTGAGGTACCCTGGAATGAGATCAACATTTGTCTTGAGACACTTGGTGTTAGGGTGCTTGCCAGATGTGGCTTCTATCTTGACAAATGAGCTCAGCCCCATTCCTGAGTTACTGGGGAATCAACTCGACCTTATTCCTGACAGGTAAGGATTCTAAGTGCTAGAGAAAGGGAAATGTAGCCTGTAATATGGTTAAGCAAGCTTGGCTGGCAGTCATGAAGTTCAGGAAGCTAAGGTGTCAGAAGGCAGGAAATTAAGCTTCTATCCTGGGGTATAAGTTCTACTGATGTTCTACTGTACTCAACAAAGCTCACTGCAGGTCTTGAAAGGCTGGGAAAATTACCTGAGGGCAGAAAACATGGCCTCTACCTTGGAAACAAAGCTCTGATGGGGTTTTGAGGTGTGGATTAATAAATATAGTATTGGTCCTATGATCTTTCAGAATGCCTAAAGAATATATGACTTCTATGATGAGAGGCAAGTTATTCTTGGATTCTGAGGTACTAAAGAAGTAAGTCAACATGAATACCTAAGATCTGGGATTTTATATATTGCAAGGAGGGATATGTAATCAATAACATGGGGAATATACTCTGATGAGTACTTAAGACACTGGACATGAGTATCCAGTGGACCTTGAAAAGCTGATGTTTAAGAACTTTAGTGAGGGTGATGTGACCAGTATGTTGGCTTGTATGTTCTATTCAGTCGAATTGATTCGGAAGTGCCACAGGATTGTCCTGAGCTACTGGGTTTACGTTGTTGCAGGGAGGGTAACAGTCACTTCTAATCTAATTAGCATCATGAATTGCTAGGGAATGAACTATTTGCTGGTCCTGAACCATGGCAGTTAAGATTCTTGACAGAGCATGCTGGTACACCAAACTCTTACATGTTTTTGATATCAAATATATTCTTGTGAATTATTTTTAATTGGTAAAGTTTTTGGCTGGAGTGATGGCTCCATTGTTGAGTGCAGGCTGCTTTTGTGTAATACCTGAGTTCAGTTCCTAACACCTACATTGGTAAATTCACAACCACCTAAACTACATCTTCAGGACATCCAACATGTTTTTCTGTCTTCTATAGGAATTCAACTCATACACATAAAACAAACACATAAACATACAAATAATTAAAAGACAGGAAAAAAGGAGATGGTTCAATGGTGAAGAGCACTTACTGCTCTTGCAGATGATCAAAATCTGATTCCCAGCACCTGTCAGGTGCTTCATACCTGGGTGTAATTCCAGGATTATTCAAGGCCTCTTGCTTCCATGGATACTTACAAGCTTGTGTGGAGACATATACACATACACATAATTAAAAAAAATAAAACTAAAAATAATTTTTAAAAAACTAAAGAACAAATATTAATTCAGGTACAAGTATAAGATAGTCATTGTTGAGACAAATACCATTTATTCTGATATCTATGAAGATGCTATGGGGCATAAACCAGTAATTTGTTTTGTTGTTCTGATCTGCTATCATAGTATGATTTATATTATTTACTATACTTACTATACTGCACAAATAAAGTCCTCTTGACTGAAATAACCATTACTAAAGAGAGGAGCAATATAGTTGGATGTTTAAGAAGACTAGAAGAGTTGGGATTTTCTGCCCAGTGGGTGAAGGCCTGATTTAAAGGATAGCCAGCTTTTGCTGAAGTGGACAGGATCCAGGAGAAGTGTGGGCTTACTATGGTAGCTAGATGTTTGAGACTGGTGAAGCCTATTTGTCTCCATTTCACATTGCCAGAAATTGGTCTACACATAACAGCACTTCCTGGACTCACTGATACCTGTGAAGTCAAAGAATGATATTAAAGTTACTATGTAAAATAATTATTTGGTCTTAGATTTTATAAATTGTATCGAGAAATGTTCATTAAAGAGGCATATATAGTATAGGTGTATAAGTAAATCATTCTTATCACCATATATCCCATAAGTACCAGAAGAAATAAAAATTTTGAGACAAACTATAAGGTTCTGTTTTTCAAGAGAGGAAATGGACATGCTCAAACCCAGAACGTCTGTTAGAAAAAAAAAGGGGAGCCAGTTGTGGTGGTGCATGTCTTTAATCTCAGCACCCAGAGGCTAGATACATGTGAATCTCTGTGAGATCAAGGCCAGCCTGGTGTTCCAGGCTAAAAGGAGACCGCGTATAAAAGAAAAATGAAACAAAAAAACACTTAAAATGTCAAAAGGAAAAAAAGGACATTGTACAAATTCAAAACATCTCCACAAAGGCAGGACTAAATGTATTCAGTAAGTAGGCATGAACAAAAAAAGAGAGCACATGATTGCAAGCGAAAAATGGAGGATATATTTGACCCAAACACATAACATGCATGTATGAATATTAAATTAAATATTAATTAATTAATTTTATTTTATATGTGTTTTGCCTGCATGTATGTAAGTCTTTCATATAAAAAGAATTTCCACAGAAGCCAAAAGAAGGTGTCATATCCCCTGGAACTAGAGTTACAGGTGGTTGCTAGGCATCATATGGGATATGGGAAAAGAACCCAGGTCCTCAGATAGAATAGCTAGTGCTCTTAATTGGTAAGCCATCTTTCCAGTTCCTAATTAAAAGATTTTTAAATGACATAATTTAGAGATTTCTGCACAAATTAGTTGTGGAAAATTAATTAGCTATTTACTACAGGTATAGAATAATAATATGTCAGATGTAAATGAACAGCTAATACGTTTTTTTAAAGAAGCTCTTTCCTGCAATGTAAGATAAGTTTTCATTACTGCTGAATAGGAATTGAGCTTATGTCTTCCATCATTCTGATAGTAAAAGGAAAAACTGATCTGCTTACAATTTTCTTCTCAGTGCCTCTAATCTGTGTAGCAAAGCAAACAGTAGAACTGCCTATGTCAGGATAGAGATAAGCACAGTTTGAAGCTCCCATCACCTGTATCTGTAACATCTCTGGGTTCTGAAGTATGTCTCCTAGAAAAACAGATGGAACATAAAAATCCCAGGTTTATAAACTATATAGAAGCAATAAGAGTTCAGATATCATTATGTAAGCCTCATTATCTGTATTATATCCTTTATTTTATCACCATAGTTAGCTTTTTACCCACAATTTAATAAAGTGTTAGTAACTTCTAAAATAAAATCTAATTATTTTTAAAGCCCACTTCTTCAAATTGAGATTCCTATATTTATTTCCAAAGCCCAAATTTTCATTTGTGACATCACTTTCCTAATAAGAATATAATAAAACAACCAAAACTTGTTTTTTATTACATAAAAGATATAAGAGAGTTTAGAGACAAATCATTTTTTCCTTGTTTATAAAATTTGACTGTTCAAATAAATATCCTATTACTTCTTTCTAAATTACCATCAAAATAATCAATTTATGCACAGAAATTTATGTATATATCAGTCCAGGTCTCTAACTTGAACAAAAGACTCTTTAAAATTTTAAATATGGGGTTTTTTTTTTGTAAATTTGTATTGAAATTTTGTCTATTTCATACAGAACATCTTAATCATTTTTATACTTTCTTCCTCATTGATATCCTCCCATAGCACACTGGAATTTATACATTTGATCTTTTGTTTTGAGGCCTATCCTGTCATTAGTTTCCCCTTGTTTTGTAGACAACTGTATTGTACATACATGCTTCTCTCTTGAGTTTTCTTTTTTTTTTTTTTTTACTATTGGTTCATTCAGGGGCAAGTCCCACCCTCTGACCACTAGTGGGGAGGAAGGCAGGGAGAGAAGAGAGGAAACATAGCAGTGCGTTCCAGCGAGGGGCAGAGAATACTTAAAGCCACGCAGGAGGAAAAGTGCCCTGGCCCCAGGCCCACGGAAGGCCAAGACTCAGGAGGCAGTGTTCCAAGTCCCTGCAGTTCTAGTGCTAAGAACTGTGTTAGTGAAAGTGAAATTCAGGCCAGCAATGGGAGCTGTGGCTCTGTGCGGGACCTTGCCAAAGAAAGAGCAGCTGGTAACAGGTAAACAATAACTTTGTGACTCGCCCTAAATAAATCAGTCTCTCTAAATAGAAGACTAGTTTCTATTTTATTCAGATGGATTAACCACACCCTGTCTGCTAAGGTGTGGAAAATATATTTCAGGACACAACCACTGAGGTTAAAGCTAAACCTAACACTAAAATTATGTTCCTACGTTAATCCCAGCATTTGGAAGGTAGATCTCTGTGAGATTGAGGCCAGTCTGGTCTATATACTAAGTTCCAAGTCAGTTGACGTTGAAAGGAGATCCTGTCTCAAAAAATTATGTTTTCTTTAAGAGAAAAGGCAAAACTTCACTTAATAATAAAAACAATATTTGCCACTTACCTGGTTTAAGAATTTGTGGTCCAGAAAGCCAGCATTCTGAGTTGTTTAGATTCTTTATATGGCCTAAAGGTGCTAAAATGTGAATAAAACTCTGGCCTTCTTGAAGAAGTATTAAAGCTAGATCATTTCTTGCAGTCTGACTCACCAACCGGAATCTCTCATGTAGTAGAATATTAGTCACCTTAACAACTCTGAGAGGTGTTCCAGGATGTCTAAGGCCCAACAGCACAACAGTGTCTTCAGGATTCCTATGTGAATAAGTGAATATTAATTGAAATGAATTTTATAAGATACTTATATCTTTTAAAATCATGTTTATCTAAGGAGTTTTAGTTATATTCTTCTTTGTAGAGAAACAAAAGTCCTATAATGGAAGTCAGAGTTTATGTGCAGTAGGACTTTGGAAGAATTAATAGAGGTAAACTTCAGCCAACATAGTGACACAATTCTTGTTTAACTTAAAACAAAGCTTCATGGAAACAAGAGAAATAATTCAACAATTAATAGAATAAAATTTTCCCACTGCAAGTCTTAACATACTAATCTGGAGGTAATATAAGATGTGGTATAGAAAAAGTGTGACATAAACTTACATGTTCCTGACACAGTGAGCAGCAGTTAGAACCCAATAGCTGCTAATTATGGAGCCACTGCAAACTTGATTACCACAGCTGAAAATCATAGCCTGCCAAGGCATAGTATATTGCACAGAAATATGATCTGCCAAAACTACATTAAAAAAATAAAATTTTGTAGAAATGTTAGTAAGACCAAGTTTTAAAGTTTTCAATCTCTTATAACTGTACTAAACAGGCTGATATTGTTACATTTTACTTAAAAACATGAGTTTCCTCAAATTTTTGGTCTATGATGCTTCCATAAAAATAATAATTTTATTTTTCTTATCCTATTGTTTGCTTATTTTCTAAATTAAGATCTATATAGTCAAAATAGATACAAAACCATTGTATTTTCTTCTCTCATTATGACTATCACTTAGCTATTATAGTTTTTGGAAGCCATTATATAGATAGACAATAAGATATTAGTTTTATTTTAAGATGTTTTGTAAAATGAATGGATGAAATTTTTTGGACATAAGGCTGTTAAATCTAAAATTTCATAGATAGTTTATTGAGGTTAAAACTGTACCTAGATATCAAATATCAGAACTGAAGTTTGAAAAGTGCTTTAAAGAAAAATTGAAATCACTCAGATATTTGTATGACAAAGCAATGGTGATTAATGTATCATATAAAAATGATGAAGATGAAAATGGAAACATAATGAGGATCAGTAGTGCAAATATTTTTAAGTTCATTATGAAATGTCTTGAGCCCAGGATTTAAGCAAAGTAATGATGTTCCATAATTTATGTTTGAAAAAACTCCTTCAAAATAATTGTAAGAATATGTGAATATGCATAAATAGTCCTAATGAACATATAATCTACATTGTTGATCTAAATAATATAATATTTATATCTAAATATACAATAAATAATATAATATTTATTGATCTAAATAATATATAATATAATAAATATAATATAATATAATATAAATATATAAAGGGATGTAGGCAACAGTCATTATTTGTACTGTTATATGTTTCAGAATAGCGAAGAGAAAAAGATGACTATTAGAATGTAATACATTATGTATGACTAGGAACCTATAAAGTCGTTATTAACAACTAATAAAACCAAAGCACATAATTTGAAAATATTTTTACCATCTACCCAAGAAACTGTATACTAATAATAAATTATATACTAATATTTTTCTATACTAGAAAAATAAGTTCAAGTGTCAGTGTCAGCCCTGCTTTTTGACTTTCTAAGAATGTAATAAATTACTTACTTTTCTAGGTCCCAGAATACCTAATTAAAATAATAATAAGAACCAAGGCTATCTATACATAGGGACATTATGAATGTCAGAGATGCACTAAGAAAAAAATGCTTTTAAACTATGAGGTAAACAATTATCAATACTTGGAAAATATAACAAAAAATTAATGAAATTCTGAGGAAACAAAGTTTGTTTTTCCTTATTCTCTCTTTTATATTTCCAGTCTTACTGTCATTTCCTTCTAAGTCTGTTGCTTTAATATCCCTGGGACTTACCCTGAGGGTGTGGCAGAGAGATGAAATGTCGGTGAATAGAAGCAGTTGGAGAAGTAAAAGTGGAGACTTTTTTAGAGGTATAGACTGACAAGGAGTTGGAAGCAGATGTAGTCATACGTCTTTGGTGGGACCAGGGTGCATGGCTGGGCTGCGTAACTCTCTGGAGCCAGAAAATGAAAGGGCTCACTTGGCTGAAGACATAAGGTTTTGTGCAATGTTCATCAAAGTGACTCAAGATTCCCACTTGCACCCAGGTGTCTTTTTGTTGTATATGGCATACCAGAGGTGCCCCAAGATCACCCTATAAGAAAGAGAAAACTATCAACTGACAACCTAAAGATGCTAGTAGGTAATATTTGTAATTCAATGATATTCCTTTTTATTTCTGCCATTCACATTCCCTCAATTTGTCACCTTACAGCCAGACTCTCCCATAGCTTTCTTGGCCTCCACACAGAAAGTGAATTCATTCAATTGGGGCCAAAATGGGGCACAAGTGATGACTTGTATAATGCTGAAGTGTCTTTTTTGCAGAATACCAGGACTTCCTAATAGAAAACAAAGGAGAGAAATGATTTTGGTTTTGTTACTGGGAAAGAGAAACTTATCTGAAAAGAAAGATAATAAACCCTAAATTGCTTATAATAGAGAATTCTATCATTTTTCCAAGCATATCATCCTATGTGACTCCACTTTTTTCTTCATTACTTACCTCTCATGAGGGACCAACTGGGTAACCAGCAGTCATATAGCTGTATATTTCTCTCTTGTTCCTGACTTTCTTCTAGGCAAATAGGAAGTACTAATGGTTGAAAATGTAGTGGCTCCTTCAGGAAGATAAGACCAGGTCCTAATGGTCCCCTGGGTCCTAAGTATGGCATGGAATGATGAATACCTACAATTTGACCTTGTGCAGGGTCCTGAAGATCAACTAGTCCCACTTCAACCAGAGCCAGAGCTTCTGAACGTTTTCTGGAGGAAAGTTTATTGAGAGTTATATTATTTCAACATTTCAATATGAAAAACACAAAATAAAAAAATGAATCAGATGAAATCCAAGTATGCAGTGATTTGTCTTCTTAAATTTTCTTTACTATCAAAGCTGCTAGGGAATGATTTAAGATCTGGTTCAATCTAGGCAACCAAGATCTCACACTCTCACTGAACATACTCTGTAGTTCATGCAAGTAATGAACTCCTAATCCTCCTGCCTCAGCCTCTCAAATGTTGGCATTATAAGGGTAGTTTTTTTAAAGCATAAAATTCTATAGAAAGGAACTTTTTATTTCCCTTCTTATCTATTTTATACTCCTGTTCTCCTCTTTCTTTCTACCTAAATCCCTTTTTCTCAGATGTTTCGTAAGGGTCTTATCATTTGCCCACAGGATGAGTTTCTGCTGTATTTGTTTCCAATACACTTTCCATGTATGTAAGACATTTTACTAAAAATAGGGTATTACAAAGTTCAGAAAAATGGTTTGAATATTTTGTGTCCATTGATGATACATATGTTTGTACATATATAACTTCAGAAATAAAAGGGAACTCATACAATGATATCATAAATTATATTTCCTAATATATAAAGTTTAATACTGCTATAGACTGAAAATTAATTATTAATTCTATTGAACACACCCGGCTTTTACATCATTGTAAAGCCAAGAAAGCCCTAAGTAGAACCATAATCAGGAATTTCTTATATGTGATTTACACTTAACATATTTCCTATCATATTATATGTGAAATGATATAAAACTAGGATATATTTTCACATTTTACAGCTATGTATGAATGTATTCCCCAAAATATATACTTGATTTTGTAGAAACAAGGTAAAATAATGTGATAGTATAGACTTTATGGAAAAAAGTCTGAAATACTTATCTATTACATGGGTATAAGGAAGTATATCACAACAAGCATAAGCCAAAAAGATATTTTCAAAGTTTATGTCATTTAATAATAACATCTTAAATTTGAAATGTGTTATTCAGACTTACATAAAATTGGCACATCTAGCTGAAGTAAGGATCCATTGCTCATTTAATATAGAGCCAGCACAGAAGTGGGAGAAAGACAGTTGCAGAGAAACTATCCAGGGGAATTCACCTATTTCAGCCTCCCAGCAGTTGGGACAGTGGGGAACAAGGCCAGGGCGTAATCCACACTCTACAAGAAATACACATAAAGTTAGAGTTTGTATTCTTTCTTCTGAAAATACCATTTTCTATCTTTATAGTTGAGAAATAAGTGTTTGGAAATTGCACATATTTAATTTTGACTAAAAAACTTTGAGTTATGTCACTAATTCATTATAAACCTGAATAGAGTGATGGAGGCTATCTGCATACTTTTCTTGAGCAATGAAGATTTTAATTATGTTTATATACTCAAGTAAAGTCAGAAGCCATTTCCACGCACTGAATAGTTTTGAAATATTGTTTTTCAAAAGCAGCTGTATTTTTAAAACATAGGACATAAGCTCTTATTTTTAAAAACAAACTAAGATATTATATCTGTAGCTAGACATCTCTGTTGTATTGTTAATTCATCTTTTGGTTCAGAAAAATGGTTTGAATATTTTGTGTCCATTGATGATACATATGTTTGTATGATGCATGTGTGTGATATGTGTCTGTGTGTGTGGGGGCGTGTATAAATGTGGGTGAAAACATGCCATGGCATACTTGTGAATATCAGACAATTATCTCTGGAGTTTGTCCTCCCCTCAATCTTCAGGCAAGTTGAGTGACAAGATTTCTGGGATTCATCTGTTTCCAACCTCCTTCTTGCTACAGAGCACTAGATTATAGACTGTTTGTGTGGTTTTGACAAATTCATGTATTCATTGTTGGGAAGTAGGTGTTTATACACTTAGCCATATCCTCAGCCTGATTTCCAAAGTAATGTTGGAAAAATCTTAAAATATCACCTCTAACCTAAGAAATTTGGGGTTTAGGTCATGGCAAGAACCTGTTATTCAAATTTAAAATTCAGGT
Organism: Eospalax fontanierii; assembly: GCA_035773235.1. NCBI lineage: Eukaryota > Metazoa > Chordata > Mammalia > Rodentia > Spalacidae > Eospalax > Eospalax fontanierii. Next base: position 99,352 of record JAJHUQ010000066.1, on the reverse strand, counting down.
GAATTATTAGGCTTACCTGTGGTTTCATGAGAAACAACAGCTGTCTTGAAGAGCCAAAGAGCTTGGAGACTGTCTTTCCATATCATACTTAGGCGACACTCAGCCAAGGAAACATTGAGGCTTGATTGTTTAAGAGACATTTCTTCTAAAGTATACTTATCCTGAGATCCAGACTGAAATACAGGCATCAGGGGAAAGTCTTCATTAAAAAGTGTGTCTGGAAAAACATGCAGACATAAAAAGTATGAAGAATAGTTATAAATTCAATAAATTTTGAGAAATATAGGTTGAGAGCAGGAACAGGAGAAATGTCCATAGAACAAAAGAATAGAACAGGATGGAAAAATCCAGCAGAAAAGAGAAGTTGCCAAAAAAGACTAAAAGGAAGGAGATAATGTATATAAAGTTGTTAAGAGAACAAGAAATAAGAAAGGAAAAGTTTGGAAAAAGAGAACTAAGAAAGACAATTGGGATTTCAAGGTTTCCTGCTGTTCTGATAATTGCTTCTTTTTTAAAAAATCTTTTTGAGAATGTTTCTCCCTGTAGCCCCAGATGGCCTTGAACTCACCAAGCAGACCTGGCTGGCCTGGAACTCACAGAGATCTGCCTGTATCTGCCTACTGAGTGCTGGAATTAAAGGTGTGTGGTGTGCCAACATGCCTGGTTGTCCTGATAATTTCTAATTTATTATTAAATTTATGCTAACCAATTTTCTCAGAAAGGCACATGCTTAGAAGTATAAGAAGAACATTTGTGAACTTCTTATGTTGGAAAGAGTTGCTTTTACTTCTTATTTTGTATGTCTACTATCTGCACCGGCAAAGCTATAAAATACTGAATTTATACAAGTAAAAAGATACAGTTAGGAATAGCAAAGTATAAGGTAATGTCACCTATAGGCTAAGTACAGGGTCTATCCAATTTGTTTTCAGAATGGATCCTAGACATGAGTGGTATTCCTTCAGGCAGAATCCTTGGTTGAACCATTTTAGTTACAATGTGAATCAGGGTGTTCTAACAATGAAAGTTTCAACCTGAGTTCATGGGCTGGTTTATTTTTAAACTGAATCTACAAATGGATAATAAAGAATTTAGGATGAATTAACGGGCTAAATATTTTAAATTATGAATAAGTCTATAGTCTGTCTTGTCTGAATTTGAAGGTGTAGCTAAAACTGGAATGGAGTGTAGCTCTTCGGGTTTCATGATAGGTTGCAAGGAAATTAATATACCACCTGATTAGTCCAGGGCCCAACTATAGTAACTGAAGTCTGGAACCAGAGACTCATTATTTGGGAATCAAGTTGAATACAGAAACTAGTTGTATTACCTTGAGTTTGAAATGATGGTGCAACTGTATCAACTTCCATTGGTGCTGGTGCTTTTACTACTTGTTCGATAACTGGTCTCCACATTTGGGTGTAAGGCTGGTTCCAAAGTCTGACTGAATGTATGTGCGTCTGTAACCGGTATGGTATTACTGGATCATAGTGAGTCCAGTGAAAGATCTCTAGATTTTCAGTAGAAGCTGCATGCTGAATCCATGATTTAGTTATACCAAATTCATGTTGTTCCCAGGAATATATAGCTTCATATTCAAATTGGGACCATGGTGTAATCGCATCATTTTCAGTCAAAGACCAAACTGTGACTATAATATCTTCAGGCCATCTTCTAACCAGCTGAGATTCAGGTTGGGTCCAAAGTTTTATTTCATCAGACTTAGCATAGATCCAGGGTATCTGGGCTGTATCTGCTTCAATATGGTATACTGTTTTGAGTACCACTGTTTCAAGATGGTTCCAGGGAGGAACTATTTGCCATTCTGGCTGAATCCAAGGAGTAAAAACAGTGTCAGGTTCAAATTTAGTCCTTTGTGTTACTGAATCATGTTTAATCTGGAACCAAGGTAAGACAACATTAAAGTCAGGCATGTCCAAGTGCTTTTCTGGTTCTGTTTCAGCCTGGTTCAATGGTGTCATTTTATCAGATACAGAATGAGTCCAGAATTTGATTATTTGAGTTTGAGCCGGAGGCAGTAGTCCTACTGTAATGGTTTTTAATTGGATCCAGGGCTTAGTTGTGCTAGCTTGAACTTGGAACCATAGTTTTGCTATATTACCTTTAGTAACAGTCCAGAATCCCACACCTTCTATTTCAGAGTGGGTCCAGTACTTAAATGTACCAACTGAAGACTGAGTCCACGATTTCATTTTATGAGTTTTTTGTTGGACCCAAGACTCTCCTTTACTGTCTCTCAAATTGGTATAAGTACTGAATGTTTGGAAGTCTGGCCCAGTCCATAGTCCTACCCTTTTTGTTTGCATTTTAAACAAATTTCTCCTAATATAAGATTCTGATTGAGGCCAAGACCTAGCTGCTAAGGATATAGGCACTTTCCATGAAAAGTATGTTCCAAATATAGATAAGGACCATGTATTACCATCCACATTTTCAGAATGTGCCCACAGAAGAGATGTTTGTGCAGTTTGAATTACAGCTTGGGTCATGTAAGTTTGAGGTTGCATAGAAATTCTGAATATATTAACTTCAGCTGGTGCTAAAGTTTTCTTAGCTTTACTTTCAATCACTGTTAAAAATGTAACTTCTTGAATTTTTGTCTCTTTGTAAAGTTGGACCACTGGAGACTCAGTCTGCTTGTGAGTTGTGACTATGACACTTGTAGAATTTGTCCTTATTTTGTTTGGAGACTCAGGCTGAGTCCATGAAATGACTGTGGAAGCTACAGTCTTTGACACAGTTTTCACTACTCTAGATTCATCTGTTGTCCACATTGTAACTGTAGCAATTCTATTTTGTGCCCAAAGACTTGAAGGAGGATGAACCTGGGATTTCTGTGTTACTGTGGAACCAGTCCTTTCTACCCTGGTATTAATTTCTAGAAATTCACTCTGGGCCCATGATATGCAGACACTGGAGTCAGACAGCATACAGGTAACTACTCCTGAAAACTTTTCCTTGGCCCATGGTATGCTTGTATCATAAATAGATTGAACTGTAGATGAAGACATAAACTGTGTCCAAGGCATAGATGTAGAAAATACAACTTCTGTCCACAGCTTTTCTGATGTAGATAAAGCCTTACTCCATGTTTCAGATACAGAATCTATGGACACAATTACTTCTGGAGATTCAGAATGGGCCCATATTATAGAATTATATGAAGGCCATACCCATTTGTTTATTTTTGTATAGATATGATCTATAGGCTGTGTCCAGGGATCTACTGGCATATGTTGAGGATGGGTCCAGGTAATTACTGAAAATATGGCCTCTGTCCCAGGATTTTCTGGTATAGATTCTTCGTGGAACCAGTGAATGACTTTTGAAGGTGTGCTTCTTATCCACGGATCTTCTGGTAAGGATTCACCTTGGGTCCAGGGAATGACTGCTAAAGCTGTGGCCTTTATCCATTGTTTTACTAATGAATATTTAGAAGTCCAATAGGAGACTTCTGAGGATGTGGCCTCTGTCCAGATATTTGCTAGGTAAGATTCAGTCTCTCTCCAGGATATTATGTTTGAATCTATAGCCTCTGTCCAGTGATATCCTAGCTGGTATATAGCATGAGTCAAGAATGTAACTTCAGATATTTTATCATCTATACATCCATCTACTGGTGAAGATTTACTCTGTGTCCACTCTATGACTTTTGATAACTTAGTCTTTTTCAAAGGATATTTTATTTGTTGATATTCAGCCCAAGACCCTGCTGTTATTGTATTTTCTTGGAGTAGGAAAGAATTAAATGTTGAATATACAGCATGTTTACATAGTATAACTGCTTCAATCGGAGGCTGCACCAAATGATTTTCAGAGAGTATATTGGGGTTGATTCCTATATTTTCTTCCTGGATCCAACTATTTATTAATGGATATTTAGTCTGAGTTCTTAGTGTGACTTTGTCATGCAGAGATTGTGTATGATAGTTTATTGCTTGAGACTTTCTTTGTGTCCATGTTGTTAATAAATTAGCTACTAATTGTGCCCATAAATTTATGGCTGAGGATTCAGTTTGTATCTGCAATTTTACTATTTTAGCTATATCTTCTATCTTTGGAATTAAAGCTTTCAATGTAGCCTGTTGCTTCATCATGACTGCGCCAGCCTCTGGTTGTGTCCAGAACTTTACTTGTGAAAATTCATTCGGACTCCATGCCAGGACTAGTTCAGAGTTAGAATTTGTCTGGGCATTTTTTTTCTGAAACTCAGTTTGTGTCCATGGCATCACTCTATCATCTTGGATCTGTGTCCAAGTCCAACTTACTGTTGGACTAACTGCATGGGTAAAAAGAAAGATTTTATCAAACACAGGTTTTGTTAAGATGTGCTTTGCAGAAGACTTGTCTATTATCCATTGTGAAACCATTTCTGTTGACGATGGTTTCCAGGATTTCAGCACTGAAATTTCACTCAGTTTCCACTGAGTGTCTGTACCTCTTATTTCAAAGGCTAAGGGATATTCTGTTGGTGATAATGCTTTGTCTATGTCAGAATGAATGAATTCTGAAGTCTCAGGCTGTATACTCATTTTAATCATATCAGATTCAAACTGCTTCCAAGGAATTAATAGTAGAGGAATATCTTGAAGTATTGGTATTGCTGTATTTTCTATAGCTTTTGTCCAGAGACTGCTAATACCAGAATTAGCTGGGGGTATCCATAAGATAGTATCTATTTCAAGCTTTGTCCAGGAATCTGTTGCTGAAATTTCATTTTCTACTAGTCTATCAGACAAAGGCTGTGTTGGATGTTTTACATTTGTTAATTGTAGATGATGCCACTCTGTGAATGTACTAACTCCATAGTTTTTCCAGAAATATATAGTAGGTGAAGCAAAGTACTTCCTTAGCAAGACAGGATCAGATACTACTAGTGCCCAATGTTTTATTTTTGGAGGCTGAATTTGTTCCAAAATTTTATCAGAAACAGAATGAATCCAGGAGTTTGTAACTAGAATTTCAGAGTCAGTCCACTGTGGGAACATATTACCATTTACCTCTGTCCAAGGAATTATCGTTTGATATTTAGACTGGGTCCAGGGTAATACAAATGTATCAGATACCAATACTGTCTTTGTATTTATTGCTTTAGATTCACTCTGGAGCCAAGTTGTTATGATTTCACTCAATACAGGCAATGTCCAAAATTTTACTGATAGAGATTTAGGTGGGGGCCATGAAGAAGAGATATGCTCAGATACCAACGGTGTCCATAGATTTACTGGATAAGATTCAGTCGGGTCCCATAATAGTGGGACTGTATCAGAAGTCCAGGGCCAAATATTTCCTGTTGGAAACTCAGTCTGGGAAAATTGGGTTGTAACAGTATCAGGTAACTGCAATATCCATAGACTAAATATTGGAGACTCGGTGTAGATCCATAATGGTGTGGTGATATTAGCTGAAAGGTCTGACAATATATTTCCTGATGGAGTTTCATTTGAAGGTCCTGTATCAGGATACATCAGTGCCAACAGATTCAATCCTGGAGATCTAGTTTGGGTCCAGATTGGTGCCATTATATCAGATAGAGTCCATCGCCATAGATTTCCTGTTAGAGAATTATCCTGTGGCCAGTGTGCTGTGATAGTGTCAGATAGAGATGACAACAGATTTACTGGTGAAGGTTCAGTTTGTAGCCATGATGATGAAATTTTGTCAGTTCCAGGGAATTGCCACATACTTATAGGTGAATATTTGGCATTTGGCCATGGTAGTATGATTGTTTCAGATATCAGGAGGGCCCACAAATTTATTTCTGGAGATTCAGCCTGTATTCTTGATAGTGTGACTGTGTCAGGTACAAACTGTTCCCATATATTTGTTACTGGAGAATCAACAAAAGACCATGATGGTATAATTGTAACAGTCAAAGCCTGTGTCCATTGATTTCCTACTGAGGATTCATCTTGGGTCCATGAGTCTATGATATAAGATAAAGGAAATTCCCATACATAAATTGGGGGAGTCTTAGTCTGGGACAAAAGTGATGGGGCTTTATCAGGTATTGAAAATGTAAACTTATTTGCTGTTGAACAGTCACTTTGGAACCATGCTGTTATGTTTCTGTCAGATTCCAGTAAAGTCAGATTTATTTCTGGAGTTTCAAACTGTGACCATGGTAGTGTAATTGTGTCAGATATTAGCAGGGTCCCCACATTTATTGGAGGAGATTTATCCTGGGGCCATTGTACTATGAATGTATCAGTAACAGGTAGTATCCATACATATTCTGGTATCAACTCAGTCTCAGACCATTGTAATATTTTTGTATTGGATACAGGCTGTGTAGCCTGATTTACTAAGTCAGTCTGGGGCCATGGTTGTATGACTATAGGAGATATAGGTTTTCTCCACAGATTAAGTGGTACATATTCAGCTTGAAACAATTGTGGTATGATTGTATAAGGTATAGTCAGTGGCCATGGGTTTAATGGTAAGTATATTACCTGGGACCATGGCAGTATAACTGTATTAGATATTTTCTGTATCCATAGATTTTCTAAGGGAGAATCACCTTTGAGCCACACTGTAATTTGGGGAACTACAACTTTCTTCTGAGGCTTTTCTGTTAAATGTACAGTTTGGATTTGTAGTACAACTTTGTCAAACGTAGGAAGTGTCCATCGATTTATTGTTGAAGACTCACTCTGAATCCATGTTGTAAAAATATTAGCTGTGAAGGGAATTAAAGCTGAAAATTCATCTTTGGTCCACAGTTTTTCTATGTCATCTATTGGCTGTGCCCACCTAGTTAGAACTAGAGAGTGATCTAGTCCCAATTCTGTCACAGTTTCAGATTGAGTCCAGTGGTTTTCTTTGGGAGATTCAGACTGGATCCATGGACTCTGTATATGCAGTTTAGTTTCTGACCAAAGATTGTTTTTTGGAACATCATACTCAGTCCATGCCGTGACTGTATCTTTGTCTCGTAGAGTCCAGGGATTTAATGACTTAGTTTGGGCCTGAAACCATGTTGTGATTACATCACAGTTAAGATTAATCCAAGGAACTGACTGAGAATTAGCTTGGTTAGAGAATATTGTCTCAGATATACAATGTGGCCATGAAGTTTCCAATGATTCAGTCTCAGTCAGTTGTGTAATTGTATCTATTTCAACCTGTTCCCTTAGATTTAATATAGGATACTCATTGGTCCATAGCATGACTGTTGTGCGCTTAAACTCTGATGGGAAGATTTTTTCTGGATAATTAATTTGGGTACACAATGGGATTGAATCAAAATCAGGAAACATCCAGTTATTTATTTCTTGGGTCTCAGCCTGTGACCATGAAATAAATTTATTCCATACAGTTTTTGTACAGAGAATTGTTACTAATAGTTTAGCTTGTGCCCACAGAGTGACTGCATCAATTACAGTTTTGCCGATTATTGATGATTCAGTTGGAGTCCATGGTGACATGATATTAGTTATAGGATGTATCAAGGAAACTAAATTTGGAGATTTATCTGAGGTCCATAGTGTGAGTGTGTCTATTTCAGACAGTGTCCAGGTCTTTAATAGTAGATCTTCAGCCTCAATCCATGTTGTGCCTCTGTCAGTTTTAAATTGTCCCCATCCCTTTAGTTCTTGAAATTGAGAGTTTATCCAGGTTGTACCTGTATCTGCTAATAAACCCATCCAATCATGTACTAGTGGAGTGTCAACTTGAGTCCATAACATAACAAAGTCAGGTTCAGACCGTGACCATGGATATAATTTTACAGAGCCAGTGTGTATCCATTGGAATAATGTACTAACTTCCTTATGTACTCTTGATTTGATTATACCAACATTTAATTCATTCAGTAGCTTAACTTTATGTTGAATCCAGCTTCTTAACTTATTGCCAATGGGTTGATTCCAGTATCTACCTGTTTTAGTTTCAGACACTATCCATTTGTGAGCTGTTTGAGTTGCTGGCTCTGTCCTCTCTGCTACTGTCTCCATTTGAGTGTGAAACCAATGTTTAATAGATTCATCTTGAATCTGAGTCCAACTTTTGGCCATATCATCTTCAGTTTTGACCCAATGGGGCAATATTTGAAAACTTGTCTCCATCCAAGTTTTGAAATTATCCATTTGTACATGATACCAAGTTATTATTCTGTCATCTATAGTCTGAGACAAGTAATGGTTTGTTTGAGATTCAGGTTGGTTCCAGGTCCTTGTATCATGTACCTGGAATAAAACTACAGCATTATTATCCTCAGGCTTCATCCAGGGTATGACTATCTTATTCTTAGAATATATCCAAGGTTTAACTATAAATGCATTAGTCCATGGTTGTTTATTTCCAATAGACTGGGTCCATGAACTGATAGTATCAGCTTTAAGATAGGAAAAGAGTTGGAGACTTTTAAAATCTGGTTGTGTCTTCAGTAATATGTTATCATATTTTGACCAGAGCCAGTTTTTAACTACATTTGATTGGTTCCATGGTATAACTGTTTTACCTTCAGTTTGGGCCCAGGATATAATTGTACTTGATTTTGATTCCATCCAATATTTGTTTTTGTTTTTTCCAGTCAGTGTTATTTCTTCTTGTTTAGTCTGCAACCACAGTCTCACTGTATCAGCTTTCATTGTGGTCAAATATTTTCCTGATTCAGTTTCTGAAAGTGTCTGTGTTTGGTGTATGGCTGAGTAAGACTGAGTCCAGAATGTGCCCTTATCAACTTTATAATGAATGAAGGGTTTAATGGTATTAATAATAGTAATAGAATGGAACAAAGGCCATGCAGTATTTTCAGTATGTATCTCAGTTTTGATTATTGTAGGCTCATGATTTCTCAAAGAACTCATTTCAGCCATATGGCTTGATGGTCTGATGTTATTCACTTTATATTTACTCCAAGACATAAAATCACCTTTAGATACAGTCCAAGGGAATGGAATAGCAAATGTAGAGAATAACAGGGTTAACTTAGTTTCAGGAGAAATCCAGTATTCATCTGTTTTGCTAGAGGTTATTTGGGATTCCAATACATGCCAGACTGGATGGAACCATGTGCCCAAAGTAAAAGACACTGAAGGATACTGTGATTCATATTCACTGAATGCAGAATGAGTACATAGTTCGAATTCATTAACTAATAGTGTGACCAATGAATTTGGTCTATAAGCTTCTAGATTAGCACCAGTGGTTATTGTTTCAACAACATAGTATATTTTGGTTCTAATAATTTCTTTACTAATTGGGGTCCACTTTCCTGTTTCATCTGACAAAGAATGTGTCTGTGTCCAAGATTCAGTATCAAGGGTACTCTCCAGCCATGACTCAACTATAAATTGACCAAGAAGAGGAAATGTAATAAATTCACTTTGATAGTGGTTAGTGTAAATCTTAGAATGTACTTGGAATCCATCTATTTCCTTTGAAAATTGATTGAAATCATTATTAATAGTAGCATATAATAGTTCAGTCCATGATTTTATTGAATCAGCCATTACTCTATATTCGTTTTTCTTTGCATTCCTATGAGGAAAGTCCAATGACATATCTCTATCAACTATTTTATGATTCTGGGCCTCAGAAAGTATAAAACATTCAAAATTATTATGTACTATGTTATTACAGGAATCAACTGTATCTGAAATGCCCAGAATTTTGGGAGTAGTAGAGGTCCAAGATTGTGCCATTGGAAATCTGCTGCTTGAAGAGAATTGATCACCTTGAAAGTATAACTGTCTGTGTTTAGGAAAAGAGTCTACGTAATTTGAAACAAAAAATACTGGAGAAAGATTCCGACGTTGTCTACTCTGTGAGGAAGTAACTGATCTACTCCATGACTGTAGAGAGAACTCATGGGAAGAAAAAACAGAATAGCCTGTATTTGTAATAATGCTATGTTCAATTCCAGGATAAAAACTGCATAATGGAGAATAAATAGAATCCAGTGGCTTCTCATGTATCTTGATAAATGTTTTCAACCATGACAGATATGGGGCTGTCTTGATAACAAGAACAGGATCATCACATACCATTGAGGATTCCTTGACTAGTCCTACAAGTTCCCAGTGTCTGCCAAAGAGACAGAGGACAGGGCTGCCTTGCTGAACCTGAATGAGAAAACAATAATATATACTTGCATATATATATATATATATATGTATATATATATATATATACATATATATATATATATATATGAACTGTAAATGACACAAATAAATGTACCCAATATAGAAATCATATATACATATGTAAACTATGGGCTATATTTATGCACTTATCTATGTTTAAAATAATATTCAAATTTCCAAGTTACATACCTTATACTTTATAAATGTATTAAAATATAATATCCATGTATTCTGCTCCACAAAAATTCCATACAATATGATAAATGCACTAAATGTTAGATAATGTGTGTTCAAAACTATGTTAAACATCAGTAATTCTAACAAATTAAACAAGGATACTGAAGTACTGAAAATTTTAGAGAAAATTTCCAATACAGGAAAATAAGATTCATGATCAACAACTTTATCAGTATGTTATATATCCCATTAGCTGTTTATCTTTATTTTACTTTATTTTAAAAATATTTTATTGAGTTTGTGTTTCTTTCTTATAACAGATCTTAATCAAATTTAAATCCCCTCTCCCATCTAGTACCTCTAATATCCCCCCACCAGATTTCTTGCATTCTGTCATATATGTTAGGCTCTATCTGGTTAAGAATTTATACCCAGATGTCCCTCAGTACAAGTTAATCCACTGGAGTCTAGTCTAACTAGAGTCACTCCGTTTACAGAAGATCTACTCTCTTTACCCTGAAGTAATCAGTTACCAATAGTTACAGCTTTCTGTTTATTTTCCCAGTTCTATGCTGGGTATTTGTACAATTGAGTTGGCATGGGAAACTTACAGAGTTCCACAACTGATCACACACAGAATGTACGTCTGAGAGATGCCCAGCCTTAAGTGACAACTACAGTGGAATCTCGACTTCTACTGTTCATAGCACATAGAGGAACAGGGGTCAAGAGAATACTAACACAGGCCTCAATTCTCATCAGTGAAACTTCATAATCTGGGTGCAATGTACATAGAAAGCCACAACTGGTGAACTTTTAGAAAATAAGAGATTGCAGAGTACATGCCCTGGATAGAACTGCTATATTAAATCTCATCTACCCATTGTTCAGGGACTATTGCAGGAAAGGAGGAGAAAAAATTGTAAGAGCCAAGTTTGTTGCATGAACATACAAAAACCAGAGGCTTTCAGGTCTCTGGGAACTTGCTCATATTTTAATTTTTATTTTGGTCAATATCATACATTAGTATTGTCTTTGCATTATTTCCATCCTTCTACTTCCCTACCACCTCCTCCCATGTCCTCTCACTTCTTGTTAATTTCATAATTAATTTTTATTAAATTACATTGTTTATATATGATAGGAAATACTAATGTAGTCTTCTTTCATTATAAATACTGGTATTTAAACAGTTGTAAATTTCAAATGATATTTTTACTTTTTCAGTCCCTATTTTTTATGTAATATTTCTATTTTATATGTTTGCATTATCACCTTTATATAGGTAAGTGCACTCATATCTACGTCCTGCAATACCCACAGAGATCAGAAGATGGTGTTAGATGTTCGGGAACTGAAATAATGGACAGATTATTAGCTCCTATGTGACTCTGGGAACCAAACCTCAGCAAGAGTAACTAGTGCTCTTAATTGATGAGTCATTTCTACATCCCCAGTCCAAATTTATTTCATGACAAATTTTCTTCTATTTCTGTCTTCATAAACATTGTTTTTCTAACTAAATATTACTCAAATATACTATAAGATATCCCAAGTAAATTTGTAAGTAAAAACATAATCATTACAAAGTTCTGTTGTAAGTACATTTCTTAAATTCTGTTATTTTTGTTTTTCTGGATAAATATCCCTTATATTCAGATGCTTAAAATAAGACACACATATTTCAGATATCTTTCGTTTGGGGGCTGGAGAAATGGCATTAAGAGCACTTCCTGGTCTTGCAGAGGCCCTCGATTTGGTTTCTAGCACCCACACTGAGGCTAACAACCATCCATAATTCCAGTTTCAGAGGATCTGACTCCCTCCTCTGACCTCCATGGGCACTGTACAACATGGGTACACTTACATACATGCAGGCAAACACTCATACATATGAAATAAAAATAAATGAATTTTAAAAATTAATTTTGAAGGTCCTGGAGAGATGGCTCAGTGGTTAAGAGAACTGGCTGCTCTTGTAAAAGACCTGGGTTCATTTCCCAGCATCCACATGGCTGCTAACAACCATCCATAACTCTAATTATAGGGGATCTGACAGCTTCCCTGACCTCTGCATGACACAGGTAACTTACATACATGCAGGCAATACACTCATTCACATAAAAAATAAATTATTTTAATTTTTTAACTTATTTGTGATTCTTTAAAATATCTTTATGCATCATTATAGAATTATACATGTATTTCTACTCCTAAAGATAAATTTGCCTTTATATTAGGTACCCAGCAATCTTCTTTTAGATGACTCCAGATACACAAGTTACTAGTTTTAGGCATGTGGAGATGTTGATGGTGACAGAATGAATGATCAAGTAGCTTAACTGACAACTTCTTCAAACTGGTCCCATAGTTATGGTGTTCTAAGGGAGAAAAGATAAGAATTTTTAAGTTCATTAAGCACTTCAAACAAATGTCATTAAACCAATACACTCAAAAATTCTTCCAATATTATCTTTCCCTTTGATCTTACTTTCTATCCAATTATTTCATTTATTTCTCATACATGCTTGAGTATACCAAAATTCATTTCAAATTTAATATAGATTAATTTCAATAGTAGATTAATATAGGTTAAACTCTTTAAACATTTTAACTGACTTTCTATTTTATTCCCTTTTAATCTGACTTTTAAAATAGCAAGTATTTGAGTGCAGAGGCTTACTTCGATATTGGTATACTATGCAATGTCTGTAGACACAATTAAAACAGCTTTTCATAAAGATGTAAGTGTGCGAAAGTGAAATTTGTTTCCTCCTGAGAGGGAACTGCAAGAGTACCACTCCTATGTCTCCTTTGACTGGATTTATTCCATCTCTTGGATTAAAACTGGGATGCAGGCATATTTTATGGCCAAATAAAATACCTTCTTTGTTAATTACTTCTTTAGTGTCAGAGTGTAAATATTTCCTAATAAAATAGAAAAATGAAAAACACAATGTTTAACAAAATATTCATTAGCTATTGATTTAAATAAGCAGATATTTGCTTTTCTTCACATAATAATGTAACCCGACTTATACTGCTGCACAATGACAATTTATATATTGAATAATGTTTGTATTTTAAGTCTTCAAACATTTTACATATTTTTAAAGAGGATGAAATTCTTAATGCATCAAAATTTAGTATGATGATAGTAAATAATGATCAAGCAGAACTGAAAATTTTATATCACCTGTTCATTTTCTCATGACTTTAGATATACTCACAGTTTAGTCAAACAATTGATGGTAGATAGGATCCACCATTGATTCAGAATAATGCCTTGACAGGTTTCATCTATGGATACTATCCATGGTATACTGCTGGATGCTGAAAACTGGGCAATTGCTGGAGCCAAGGTACTGAACCACTGGTTTTGTGAATGAGGTACTATAAACAGTCAGGAAGGATGAAGTAAACAGTGTTAAAACAATATCTTGTTGAGTGAGATTGTCATCCTACAAATTTTATTTGATTAAAAATGAAAGAATGATAAATGGAAAAAACAAGAGTGATAAAAGTGTATGGATAGTTGAAACAGAAATGTAAGGAAATCAATAGCTGTTAAACATAAGAGATTATGGAAAACACTTTTTTAATGGAAGGAAAAAAAACAAAATATGAAAAACAAATCTTAGTAAGGAAAGCTAATAAACTTTACAAGTATTCATAACTTACCACAATAGCAGTAAAAAAACAGTCTCCAAAATTGATAGAGCCAAAGTACCACTCTCATTATGGCTCAATAGGATCTGAATGTCACGTAAGGTCCTAGAAGTTTAGATACCAAGGTTGAGACTGAAATTCCAGGTTGTAGAATGTTGACATCATAGGAACAATTATGAGGTAAAAGTACTTGTTTATGACTAACCAAGTGTTATACATAAGAAACTACTGATTTTAAAGGAAATATTTTTTTTAAGGAACCAAATGTTACTGTTTATTGGTATTAAGCTTTCTTTTCAAAATATTAACAACTAATATCTCTGTCCCAAAGTTATAGTCTCTCTTGAATTGTGCACATGCTATTTAATGTTTTTAAAAAGTGACATAGAAAAATAAAGTCATTTAAAAAAGTCTAAGGAAATGTTGGTTGTGGTGGTTTGAATGAGAATGCCTCCATAGATTTCAAGAATTTGAATAGCTGGCCACAGGAGGTGAAGATATAGGAAGTGTGACCCTGCTATAAGAAGCATATAATTGGATGGCAGGATTTGGAGAGAGGCCTGGCCCACTTTCAGTTTCTATCTCTCTGCTTTCTGTGTGTTTCCAAAGACTTAGATTTTCACTAGGCTGTTCATCCAACATGATGGACTCATACTTTCGGAACTACAAGTCAAATAAACTCTCCTTTCTATATTTTGTCTTGGTCATAGTGTTTTAACACAGCAAAAGAAAAGTGACTAATACATTGCTACTTATTGAAGATGACATAGATTAGTATAAAACCATAACAGAGACTAGTCATACATTTATTTACATACTCATACATTACTTTCTTCCCACTTAAAAATGTTAAATTTAGTGAAGATGATCTCAAAATTTAAATTAATTACCTTATTCTGGGAATCTAGTAGATTTTGGTAGAGTCATAGATATTCACCAAAACTCACAGTGTCATATGTTCAGTATTTGTACATATGGTGAATAATGCTTACTCTTATAAAGTATTTAATTTAGACTAAACAGTGATTAAAACTACTTTGTCCTTAATAGACTATAAAGCCTAAAACTAATTACATGGAAATAAACTTATAGTTTATATGAGTCATGACCTAACAGGTAAAGTAAGTTCACTATGTTATCTGAGCTCAAGTTCATTGATTCATTTTACTTAGTCTCTTATTTTGAAACAAACTCTGAATGGCTTTGTATTCACTCCTCTTTCTCCATTAATTTTGTATAATATAAGGACATTGGGTAAAAATCTCAGTGAACCTAGAAAAATACATAAAACATTTAGCCACAAAAGTTTTAGCTTGAGGTAGCAGGGAAGGTGGGTGACTAGATTTTCCCAGAGATAATTTGATCTTCAAAAAAGAAGTGGAATACTAAATAAACACATATTTCAATGCAACGGAAAGTAGGAATCCTATGAGAAAAAGACACCAGAGATAGGATCATAGTGAGAAACCTGATTATTTTTTTCCCATGCAAAGAACACTCCTTACCATAAAAAAAGGTATAAATGGGAATGTGACAGTGGTATTCAACACTGTCAGCACTGACAATGATAGACAGTTTTATGATCACATGTAATCTGCAGAATGACTTTGCCACAAAGAAGGAACTTGCTTATCTCTGATCCCAAGGCCTAATCACAGACTGCTTTATGTGGAAAATATATTAGACTTCTAAGTACAATGCAATGCCACTGACTGTTGTATACAACTAGTAGCTATTTTGTATCATCTTACACCCGTCACCATTATAATCTGCCAAGCCACAAAAAGCAGACAATTTTTAAACTGCAGGAGTAAAGTATCAAGAAATAACTTATTCAGCAAAAAATTTATAGAACATTACACAATTGAGTACCTAAATCTAAGTCCTTACCAATAATACTGATCAACTAAGAATAGTATTTCCAATACAGAAATGAAGAAAAAAATATTCTAAAAGTATCTGAAATGGGAGGTATTAATTACCCAAAGACTAGATTACAAAACATGCCTCTGAGATTTTAAAATCTGAAAGTGAGGAACTTCCATCACAAAAATAAGTGAAAGTAAAAATTCCACTAGAAGAGTAGATTCACAAAGAATAGAAATGTATCACATGTTGTTAATCATTAAGTATCAACACATCAAATAAGAAATTGAGTAAGACAAGGGAAAATAGATAAAGAATATTCAAACAAACTAAAAGAAAATCAGTAGAAAGGCAGAGAGAAGAGTCTATACTTTTCTCAGCCCTAAACACATTTATATAGGAGCACCACCATATGAACTCAGTAGCTCTGTGGTGTGTGTGTGTGTGTTTGTGTGTGTGTGTGTGTTTGTGTGTGTGTGTGTGTGTGTGTAATTAAAGAAGAGATCATGAAACTGAAAGGCCTGAGCCTTTCAAGAGGCGTATGAGCAGAACTGGAGAGGGACAAGGAGTAATGGGAATAATGTAAATTCAGTTCTCATGTATAAAATCCTCAAATAGTTTTAAAGTAATATTAAATACAAATGAACTAAAGTCTCCAGTTAAATTACATACATTATCCAATATTTAAAAAATTAGACTGTGTTTCCTATAAGAGCAAAATTTCACCACTGAAGACACATGGAACAAAAATGAATGGAAAATTTGATATTAAAAACTCATAAGCCTTCAAAACAATGCAGGCGAGACATATGTGGACATAATAGGCTTTCAAGACAAAAACAGCAAGAAGAAACAAAAAAGATCATTTTATAGTGATCAAGTAATCAGTTTATTAACATAAAATTAAATTTATAGCTTCCAAGTTTTTCGCTTTTAAAACAGCATAAGATCCAAAGACAGTTGATCTCTAATAAAATAATAAAAAAATTCCTGAAAAAAGAAAAAATTCAGTAATACTGAGTGTTTTAGTTATTTTTATTGTTGGTGTGATAAAATAAAACTAATGAGAGAGGGAAAGGTTTGTTTGACTTATATAGTTCACAGTTCATAATCAAGAATAGTCAAGGTGGGAACTCAAGGCAGGAACAAGCATAGACTACAGAGGAACACTGCTTAGTGGTTCCTTGCCCTGGCTTGCTCAGGTATCATTTTCATGCAGCCCAGACTCATTTGGGTACACTTTTATAATATTCTGTTAAGGTTACTGTCACAATTCCACTGTTTGTCATGGGATGTTGGCCCCGAGATGGGGGACCTTACTTTGCTGTTTTGCCTACCACCTGTAAAAAGAGTTTATTACATAGGTGACATATTGCTAACTTTGAAGTGTTTCAATAATTAGAAAAGAAACTAAAAGTGATACAGGTGCACCTGATTTGAACAAAGATGGGTCCATTTATACAAGATACAAAGGTCAGTCACAGATACAAAATTTTTAGTAGTATTATGGTTTGGTAAGATACATATGACACCTGGCAACGTTATTTTTAAAAAATCATGTAACAGCCTGTAACTCTAAATGTACAAAAACTGAAGGCATTTAGAAGAATCAATTAAGCAATGTGAATTTTGGTGGCATCTTTACTTGGACCTTTTTTTGATTCCCTATCAAGGTTGAGTTGATGTTTGTTCAAGTCTTTTCAATAATAGTGTCATATAAGAGGCTTATCATGTGACACCAATTATCCCTCTTCAGACACACTAGTTTATGGGCTGAAGAGATGGTTTAGTGGTTAATAGCAATAGTTGCTCTTACAGAGGACTCAGGTTTGATTCCTGGCATCCACATCATGCTAACTACTGTTTAAAACTCCAGTAACAGGGGCTCCAACACCCTATTCTGACTTTGTCAGGCACTGCAGGACATGGATTCATTTATACACATGCAGGCAGAATAGTCATACACTTAAAATAAGTAGGAAATTTGGAGAAGGACACACTAACTTATAATGGTACATTTCATGTATTGATAAAACATACTGGATTAAAATACCTCATAGACTATCATAACATTCTTATAGGCTGTTCAGTCCTAGAAATTACTAACATACTGTGAAACAACTCAAGACCTACCCTGCTTTTGAGATACCTGTGGTGGTCTGAATGAGAAAGATACCCCATTGGCTAACATATGCGCTGTCTGGAAGGTCATGAAGTCTAGGTGTAACCTTTCTGGAGAAAGCATTTCATTGTAGGCAGGTTTTGATATTTCATAGCTTTGCCCTACTTCCAGTTTTCTCTGCTACTTCATGTTTGCTGTTAAAGATAATGAAATTTCAGCTTCTTTTTCCAGCAGCTATGCCTGCCTGCTGTTCTGTCTCTCCTGCAATGGAACTGTTAGGCAAAGTAAACTTTTACATAAGTTGCCTTTGGTAACAGTATTTTATCAGAGCAACAGAAAAATAACTAATACAATATCTGTTAGGTTAATGCAATGAGTTTGTGATCTTTTAAAACTAGGCAGAAAAGAGGAATTCCACAGAGCTCAAGTTTATCGGGGTCAACTAGGGCTAGAAATTCAGGACAGGAAAGACCAACCAGCAGCAAAATGGAGTTGGCAGTGAGTTTATAAAGGGCCTTATGTGGGAAAAAGTTTCAGGGTGGGAGACTTTGCAGGTAGGGACTGCTGTGGGACAGGAGAGAAGGGGGAAGATGTCTGAAGGGGTGAAGAATGTCCATTTTTCCGTGTTGTACAATTACTGGCAGGGCCCTGGCAGTGGGCTTCTTATTGTTTGCAAAACTTGGGCTTTGCTGGAGGACTATAGATAACATTTTATCATGCCCTAACAAATACCATTGTCCTGTTCTGAGACACTGAATTGCTTATCCTGATATATGCTTGGAGTCTCCTGTAAGAAATCATACCTTGTTCTCATACAGTGTATGGTATTTTCTTATTCTTCTTGCCTGTTTTGATATACTGTAGGTCTAGTGTGAGATAATTTGTGACCAATTAGAAGACTTTATGTCTTTTCCTAAGTAGCAGAGAATTTTCATGAGGTACTACTAGACAATCTAAGACATAAAATTCCAAAGGCCTTACTGAAAACCCAAAATCCAGATCTACTACACCTACATCAGTGCCGATACTGAGAAAGATAAACTTCAACTGCTCTGGATAGAACTAGTCTTATGTAAAGAATGTGATGTTTGTTCCTGAGATACAATAGATTATTCTTCAAAATTCATGACCTGTCTTAGATATTATGAGAATGCTAAAAAAGATGCCAAAATTCCCACTTGTTCCATCCCTCATTGGGTCTTGGCCCCTTTCTGCTCCCATGGCCTGAGTGAGCCAGACTATCAGGATGAGTTACCAAGATCCCACCTACTGGGTTACCATACCCCTACATTGCTTCATGGTTAACATCCTCTCTGCTTAGCTAGTCAAAATCTGCCCACTTGATCCCGACAATTCTGACTAGAGCCTTGCCCTCTCTGCCTTGCTGGAGAGCTCTTAACTTGCCAAGCTGGAACAATTTGGTCCCCCGCAAAAGAATCTAAAGTAAGAACCTGAAGCAAAAACCAACTAAATATTCATACCTGATCAGAAAGCAACTAAACTACATCAGCAATTAAATAGAAACAAACTACCAAACAATAAAGGCAGGCTAGACAAACAACAAAAGAAATACATACACCCAAATCACAATGCAAATGATAAGAAAAACTTAAGATATTGTGTACACACCAAATTCCATTCAGTAGAGCATGATGGGATGGATATTTAAGGAAAACATGGAATCTGTTCCTTTTCTCTGTCTCTATGAACAAAGTTCAATTGACAAGTCTGTGGTTAGAACACTGACATAGTTAGGTATAATAACTTACGTTGTGTCCTGATGAAAAGTTACTCAATTTTACTTGTCTCAGACTTCTGCAATGTCTTTCAGACACAGAATATTTTTAATGTTTTTCTTTCTAATGTTAAGACTTTATAGCCAATCAATAGTTAAGTTTCCCTTTCATTGTAACCCGGTGCTCAATTTATAAATGATATTTGCTACTTCGCTTTGGGATCCAGGTTTTGAGGTTTGAGCCCACTGGATCAGGCTGAAGTGTAATAACAATACATGCTTCCTGTATACTCCTATTGTTCAGCCTCATTTTACCAATAATAACTCTCATGTATTAACGTGGAAGGTGTACATAAAGATGTACACCTTCTTTTGTTGTCTAGTTTCCAGAAGTTTAGCCTTCTGGGTTGCTGGAACACAACTTCCCCTTAGTGGCACTATACGGGTTTTCTAAGCCTCTTAGAGGAACTACTCACCTGGAATCTTGGAGATGCTGCACCCAGCACAATGGAACTCAAAGGAGAAAGGAACCAGAAGCAGCGAACTGGAGCATTGTCCAACTGAACTGGTAGGACCCAGGTCCACTAGGAGACCCACCAAATTTGTATTAGAGAAACTTGATTACATCCTTATGAGAGTCCTGGAGTACCCTCTGACCAGTCCTGGAAGGCAACAGAATCTAAAGAGACCTGGGAAGCACCCAAGTAGTCTCTGGCCAGGGTCAGCAGCCATAGATGAGAAAACCTTGACTCTCTTTTGGTTAGCAATCTGGAATTTTTTTGTCTTGGAACTGTAGGTTGGGAACAATATAGAAATTTAGTCTGGCCTTGTTTATGTGAAATTGTACATAGGACAGATGTAAACTACAATTCACAAGGAATAACTCCTACAATTCACAAATGAATTGTGCGTCACTTAATGGCAGGCACTCACCAGATGGCTGTCAATCTATATTCAGGGAGCTCTCCAAAAGGCAGGCTAATATTAAATTAAACAGTCTAGGGATGTCTATTGTGCTAAGACATCCCAATTCTCTGACTGTTGGAATACCCATATCTTCCTATCTTTTAGTGCAGAACCTGAAACTGGTTCAGGATGCCACCAGGGTACTAGGACAGGCAGGGCTTCTTTCCTCTTTGGATCAAATGTTTTATTGCAAATTTTCTAATTGGTATAAAATGTTAGACTGAAGATCTTAAAATATCCAGTGGTACCAGGGAATAACAATAGGCCTGTCTTCATAACAGAGAACATATGCAATGAAATCTCATCAGAGGACTTCAGTCTTCTTCTGACAACCCCCAGGACCTTGTCAATTCACACAGAAGCCTGAGGAGACTACACTCCTGCTTCAGCTACTCTGGAGGCTAGCTGCTCTATGCTTGGTGGAAGATGGTAAAATTAATGGATTACGTTTGTCTTATAAGTTAGTTACTCTCACTGCAATGCATTGTCACCCCATCTTATACTATATTTTATTTCTTTCTATATTTTTTTTGCCATTGATTTGTTAGAAATTGTTTCAGATGACTGGACATATCCTGAGAAATTTCTTTTAGAACCTCCTTACTTTGCTTATGTAGCATTTTAAGTACTGTCCATTGCTATTATTATCAAGTTATCCTCTATAAAACTGTTTTAGTATCTGTTGTGTCTATTATCTATGGCCCACATCTCTTTGAATTTCAAGAAAGGTCATCTATTACTAACCATGTCTTCTGTGTCAAACCACACTCCATTATGAGGGATATTCCTGCCCATTTTTCCACTTTGGGAAGCTGGCCCCATTGGAAGGATATTATTTCCATGCTCTGTTGGTTTTGAAACTGCTAGAAACTCTTCACGGCATGGGTCAGATCTCAATATCTAAATGTCCTGTTCTGCAAAGGGGACACTACTCTATCAGAAGAAAAATAGTACTGTTAGAAATCAGTACCACCAGCTCTGACCCAGCTGCTGTACTAAATAAGGATTTAAGCCCAAACCTTAAACTTCTTTCTTGAGGTAAAATCCTTTTTTAAAGACATGGCAGAGAAAATAGCCAAAAAAACTTAGAGTTAACAATTGTTGGGCATGTGGAAGTACCTTCATGAATAAAGACTGACCCTGGAGAGGGATGAGCCTAAATGCTTATTTCATAATGCAATGGAAGAAAAATCTCTTAAAATAAAATGATGAAAACCCTCAAAAATGGGCCTTTACATCAGCGGTACTTGGAAAAGAATGTCTTGTTTGACTGGGGCCTAGCCAGGTATCCAGCACACCTTCTTCTGAACCCTGCTGGTACTGCATGATATGGGTGTACTTAGTACATCTAAGTATTACACTCATACACATAAAATAAAAATAATAAAAAATTTAAAACCCTATAGAAACACCCTGTTTTTAGCTAGCATGTAAAATACCTAGGAATAGATGATAGGGCTAATGTGGCCCGAACATGAGTGCATGCTTAATAAGTTTGAATGTGTCTTCAAAATAAAGTTTTATGGAAAATCTTCTATTTACTATTTTCTGCCTATGTGTAATGTGGCATACATATGATTAAAAACAGATGTGTCATAAGAGAGGGCATGTATTGTTAAAGGCATATACATAACCCAAACTTGTCAATCATAACAGTAAGCTACCCAAGATGTTAGGAATTTGAACCCACTTCAGGCAGTTAGCTAGGCAGGAGGTAAGAGGTTAAATCTCTTACTGCTGCAAATGTCCCTCACTGTTTACTAGTTTATTTTAATTCTGATGTATATAACTGTGATAGTCAGCTGAACTAATCAGTTTGATCAAAAAGAGTCATCAGGCTGAATCCTCTCTGCTTTGTAAAACAGGGTGGCTATGGCTGTACACTCTGCACACTGCATACTAATGATTTGGATGAGCTTAAGAACACCAAAGGACAGACACCATGTGAAAAATTACTGTTGTAGAATGCCACCTAGTAGCCAGATAGACCTAATTGGTTTGAGGCTCTGAATTTACAAGGGAAGGACTTAGATGTACAATGTCTCAAAAGACATGACTATACCACCACTGACATGACATAGGTTGACCCCATTTGAAGCATCCTTAGATTCACAAATTCTGAGCTAATTCAGCACACAGTAAGTGGAAAGCACCAAGTGCAGTAATTTGAATCTATAAAAAAAGATCATCTATCAACTGAAAATGTACTATTAAAATAATTTGACCTTGTTTCTTATTACTGCCAAACCAGATTGTTGAAGACATGAGTCTCCTTTTAAGAAAAATGAGACTCTATAACTCTGGGTAAAATAATGAGTTTCAAAAGGAGTTGACATAGAGCCTGATGGAATATTTAAGGAAAATATGGATTATAATCCTTGTTTCTTCGTTAGGAATGTTCATCTGACAAGTTTGAGTTAAAATGCTGACACAATTAGCTAGAATCACTTGCATTATGTCCTAATTAAAAACATCCTCAATTTTCTTTGTTTTTGAATAAATATACAAGAGTGGAATCCTGTGGATATTATTAATTTTTGGTGTAGTCTCATATTTTTTTACATGTTGTCTTTATTAGTTTATGTTTCCATCAGTATTGTCTAAGAAATTTTTCCATATTGTTTTTGGCTTGGTAAATGTTCATATTTTTGTTAATTTATTCCCTGAAAATTACATAGATATATAATATATTCTATAATAATAGAATATTAATTATGTTAATTCTGTAATGATTATTTTCTCACCATCTCTTACTGTCCTTTATTCTTTCATAGTTCTTATTTTATTTTCATGTACTTTTTGTTTTTATTTTGGCTTTATGACCATCTGGGTTTAACACAGACCACTTACACGGGCTTTGGTGCATGAATAACTTGCCAGTAGACACCTCACTGAAGACAAAAACTTCTTTTACAATAGTGTCCCTCAATTGGTATTAGCTCCCCTGAGCTGTATGGGGCCCTATGAGTCAATCAGTCTTTCATGAAAAACCAAATATCTTCTGGCTCAGTCTTGTTTAGGCCTCATGAGGCAACTACAGTTGTGAGTTCACTAGGTCCACACCCATGTCATATTTCTAAGACAGTGTTTCACTGCCCCCTTCCCCTTTTGGCTTTTATTGCCTTTCCAAACCCTCTTTCATAATGGCCATGAGTCTTGTAGAAGGTAACATTAATGTCCTGTTTTCTGCTGAGCACTTAGAAGTCACTTGCTCTTGTTGCCTTCATTAGCCAGTATTCATTGTAAATAGAAATTTCTTACAGTAAGACTAAGTAGATTAAAAAAATATTTTAGAGGCAGTCTGACACTGTCCATTTAGTAAAACAAATGTAATAGGTTCAATCATTATACTATGGGTCTTTTACCAGTACCAGGCATGACCTCCCATACAATCAGAAGTTATTTACCTCAGAAACTGTTGTGTTGCTTTTGCACCAATAAGTATCTCTTGCTTGGCAAACTGGTATTGTAGCATACAAGGTCTAAAGCTGTGGAAAACTAATTTTGACTTTATTACCCTAACTACCTGCATAGCAACTTCTGGCACTCTGAAAGATAACCAACTTCCATGAAGGAGTTTCCACCTCAGTTCCAGCACAATTTCGTTTAGTACTCAAACAAGATGTTTGGTGTCTTCAGCAGTAGGGTTTTGATATCCAGTACTAGTGGGAAATCATGGACAATGGTCCTATTGTTTAGTTTAGTGGGTCTCTGAGGCCACTCTAGTCAACAATTCCTAGGAATACAGCCCAAACTTGACACTGGGATTTTTTATTTAAGTAAACCATGACTTCTGATATCACCCAAACACAAGTGTGCTGTCCTACCAGCAGTGAATGCCTCATTCTTCACATCATTATTGGTATTTGGTATCATTATTTTTTTCTTCATATTAGCTTTCTAACTTTGGTAAGATTAAATCTTAATGTAGTTTTCACTTGCATTTCATCAGTATCTATGCCATTTTTATTTCTTCTTTTGAGAACTCTCTGTCATTTCTATAGCCCATTCTTTAATTAACTCATTTGTTCTCTTAATTCTTTGTTTAGGTTTTTGTATTTCTTTGTATAGTCTGAATATTCATCTGTCAAGTACATAGCTAATGAATATCTTCTTATACTTTTTGTCTTCCTCTTCTCTCACTGATAGCTTCCTTTGCTGTATAGAAGTTTTTAAGGTTACTGAGGTCCCATTTGTCCTACCTGTCAACTGTTAAGCAGCTTACATCCTATTTTGAAAGTCCTTTTTGGCACCTATATGCTGTAGTTTACTGAATATGTTTTCTTCTCACAGTTTTAGCATTTCGAGTTTCACATTGAGGTCTTTGATCCAGTTCGAATGGGTTTCGTGAAGGGTGTTTGATATGGGTACAATTTCACCTAGAGATTCCAGTTTTTGAAGAATAATATTTACACTTTTAAGAAATATGAGTAGCAGGGCAGGGTCTTGCCTTTCATTACTGCCAGCCTTCTGAGTGCAGAGCAAGGTAGAGCTCTGTAAGTTCAATGACAACCTAGTCTACATACTGAGTTTCAGCAATGCTAGGGGCAGAAGATGACACCATGTTTCAAAAAAATCAAGAGACAGAAATAAATATGAGTAACTATCTTAAAAATACTGGAAGTGGATGATAAACCCACGTGTTTAGACACATACCTAAACACACATAAGTGCATGACATACATGTATGAATAAAATTTCTAAATTTTAATATTCATATTTGAAAATACACATATATTTGTATATTCTAGTAACTCCCAATCTGTAGTCCCTAGAACAATATGAATGATACCCATGTATGTAACAAGCCAAATGTTTTCTGATATAAGCTAAGAACACTGACTCTTAGCTTTAAAGGATACAGACTTCTCAATGTGAGAAAAAATATTGTGAAACTTTGAATTGCTACCTGAGACCTCAGGCAAAATGCCTACATTTCTGAGAAACATTCAAATTTACAAAGTTAATTATGAATCGTGTGCATCTTGTTATATACCCATGTTTTATATTTGTTTGTATTACATGTTAGGTTGTTCTCTACAAAGGCAACTATGTGATAACAATTTAATTAATCATTCATGAAGCCAGTAACTCTAAAGAGGTGAAGTGGAGACGATGCACTGGAAATACCTTAAGCATATATGCTGATTATATAGTAATGAAGATATAGTATTATATAGGTGAAGGTATAATAATTGTAAGTAAAAGAATATTTTATCTACAGATATTTGACTATGATTCCATTAAGAATATTTTGACATCTTTTCTGCCTGTTACTAAATTAGAAACTGATGAGTTAGTAAGATATACACACCTACTCTTTACCACATTTCCTACGTGGGATTAGGAAAGGAGCCTGTTAATTCTCTCATCCAGAGTATTCTGGAGAACTAGCTAGACCTTGCTTACAGACCTTGCTCACTCCTTCATAATCCTTCCTCTCTTAGACTAGCATTAGAATCACTTTTACTCATACACCCTGAACAATCTCAATAAACAAATTAGAACTCCTTGACAATCTAGTTGTCACTGTTCAGCAGTCACACCCAACCAGAATGGAATTATTCCCTCCCTCAACTTCAATAAAAAAAATTTTGTGTTACAAATAAAATAAAACAGAACAAAATGTCCACTAAAGGAAAACTAATTTCCTACCACACGTACAACAACAGTAGCAGCAACAAAAAATAGCAACAACAAAAATGAAAACATCAAACGCTCAGGTCACATTGCAAAATGCAACTAATATAAAAAAACCTAGATAAATAAATTCTACATGTCATATTGAAATGTTCTACATTGAGAACTTCTCAGAGGAACCCCAGGACATAGAACAATCATAAGCATGATAAAAGAATTCAATGATTTAAAAAAACTACATAAATGAAGGAAACAAAAAAGGATAGGAATAAATTCTTGACTGAAGTTCAAGAAAATAAATGTGTGCTATTGAATGAAATTACAAATACTATTCTGGATTTGAAACTGAATTCATGAAAGAGATAAACATATTGAAGAAAATGAAAACTGAGGAGAATATGTAATTTAAATCTCAGTAAGACAATTAGAAGGACAATGACTAACCAACAGAATAAATAAATCCAAAAAATATTAAGGTGATAATAAAGTTAAACAATGAAGCGCTCAAAGAATATGTTCCAATTAAAAATAAACATAAACAAAATATACAGGAGCTCTGGGACACAATGAAAAGAGCAAACTCCATGAATTATAGGCATACAGAAAGGAGAGGAATTGCAAGTCAATGACACTGACCAAATCTTCAACAGGATTACAGAAGAAAATTTCTCTAAATTAAGGAAAGGTATACTAATACATAACAAGAAGCAGAAGGAACACCAAATAGACCAGATCAGAAATCACACTCCTAACAGCATATAGTAGTAAAAACACTAAATATACAGAAAAAGACAGGGTATTAAAAGCTGCAAGAGAAAAAGCAAGATACCTACAATGGAAAAACAGAATAACAGCTAACTTTTCAATATAAATGTTAAAAAACAGTATAGGCTGGAGCAATGTACTACAAGTTCTAAATGACCACAGGTATGAACCCAGACTAATTTATTCTGGAAATTATCATAGTTAAAATAATGAAAGAAAAGGGGCTGGAGAGATATCTCAGCAGTTAAAAAGTGTTGTAGAAGACCCAGATTCAATTCTAACACCTATATGACAGCTAATAATTGCCCATAGCTCCAGTTCCCGGGGATCCTCCATGGGTATTGTATGACATGGTGCATTTACAATATGCAATACATGCATAAAATTTTAAAATAGTAAATAAAATAGTAAAAATGAAAGAAAAATCTTCCATTATATAAACATCCTGTCAGAATGCTCGTCCATCAAACCATTCTGAGAGAGAATATACAAAGCACCAAAAAAGGTAATAACCATACATGATAAGCTATAGAAGAAAAACAATTGAATCTATAGCTGTGAAAATACAAAATAAAACTAAGAATACAAACAGAAAATTAAGTGACAGTAACCAACAAATGTCTTACAATAAAAACTTTAATCATAAAAGACCTCAATTTTCCATTCAAAAGACAAAGGTTTGCTGAATGGAGTAGAAAAGAAAATACATCTTTTTGTTTACCTCAAGAAACTCATTTTAACGTCTGATTAATTATCACCTAAGGGAGAAAGGGTACAATACAATATTCCAAGTAAATGGCACCATGAAACAAGCCGGAATTTCTATCCTAATATCAATATTACTCAGAAGCCACTTCATTCTGATATGAGAACAATCAAACCAAGAAGACATTTCAATCATGAATATATTCATATCAAACTTTAGCACATCCAATTTCATTAAGAAAGAGTATACTGAACACCAATATATAAATCAACCACAATTCAGAAACAGTAGGTACCTTCATTACCCCACTATCTAATAGATCATATGAACAAAAAATAAATGGAGAAATACCTGACTTAAAAGATATCATGTTTCAAATGGACCTAATAGACATCTACAAAATATTCCTCCCAAGCATCTATGAATATATATTCTACTTGGCACCCCAAGAGTAATACAAATAGAAATAGAAAGTAATAGGAATAAAATAGATCACATAATAAAGCACAGAACAAACGCCAACAAATATAAAAAACGGAATTAATTCCATGTAGTTTATTAGAGCACAATTCAATAAGGATCAAAATCAATAGCAAAAGAAGCTCTACTCAGTATATGATATCTTAAACATTAAAGACACACCTGAATGGTCAATCGATCAAAAAGTAATCAAGGAAAAAATGATTCCTGGAACTAACTGAAAATGAGAACACAATGCAATATAAACTCTGTCATAGTTCAAAAGCATTCCAAGATAGAAATTTATATCTCTAAGTATCTACATGAAAAAAATCAGGAGCACAAATAAATCATTTAACAATACAACTCAAGAATCTGGAAACACAAGAACAAAACAAACCAAAACCCAGGAAAGAAGAAATCAATAAAATAGAAAAAAAGAAAATAATACAAAGAAACAATGATTCTAAGAACTGGTTCTTTGAAATGAAGAACAAGAAAGGCAAACCATTAGCCCAGCAAATCAAAAGAAAATGAAGAAACTCAAGTCAACAAAATCAGAGATGAAAAGTGAAACGTTACAACAAACAGTAAAGAAATGTAAATCATTTATAAGGTAATACTTTAAAAACCCATACTCTTTTACTTAAAAACCTCAAAAGAAATAGATGAATTTCTAGATTCAATAAATTCAACAAATATGAATAAAAAAGACTTAACAATTTAAAGAGACAAGTAAGGAGATTGCAACAACAGAACAAAGCCTCCCAATTTAAAGATGATCAGGTCCAGATAGATTCACCAAAGAATTTTATGAGCCTTCAGGAACTGCAATTAATGCTGCTAACATTATTCAAAAATATAGAATCAGATGGAGACCTCCCAAACACTTTCTAAGAAACCAGCATACTTTCAAACCAAAACTAGGAAAAGACACAATGAAAGAAAATTATAGCCCAATACCCCTAGTAAACACAGATGGAAAATATTTCAATAAAATACTTGCAAACTGCAGTTTCATAACAAATATATCAACCAATATGGGCAAGTTGGTTTTATTCAAGGGAAGCAGGAAAGTTTCTATATACATCTGAGAAATTAAAGTATGTTTCACCATTGCAAAAGTTCTCTCAGATGAGTGCATGTTTGTGTTGTATGTGTGTTCCATGCCTCTGTGTACATGTGGGTGTTGGAAGCACTTGATTTATGTGAGGACACAGAGAGGCCTGAAGTTGATATCAAAATGTCTTCCTTGATTGTTCTCCACTTTATATTTAGAGAAAAGGTCTCTTAATGAACCTTGTGCTTGGCAATTCAGGTAAACTACTGCCCAGTAAAGTCCAAAGATCCATATGTCTCTGCTCCTCAGTACTATAATTAGAGGGAGATCTTGATACCTGCCTCTGGCTCCAAAGTTCTTTGATAAAATTTATATGCCATAATGCCAGATTTACTTGTAGATTTTGTTGTTGGTGACCAAGGCTGAAACTCAAGTTGTGTGTGATAGTACACACCTTTAATTCCAACACTCTGGAAACAAAGGTAGGTGGATTTCTGCTAGAGCAATGCAAAACTGGCTATATAGCAAGTTCCAAGCCAGATGGCACTGCAGGAAATCACTGCCTTAAAGAAATTAAAGAAAAAAAATCTGAACTCAGATTGTCATGCTTATATAGCAAGCATTTTATTCACTGAAGCATACAAATATTTAAAAACATGTTTCTTTAAAAAAAGAAAATTAGAAGATCATTTAATTGGTTGATATTTCTTTTTTCTTTTTCAGAAAATACATCCTTGGTATAGTGCCAGAATAACAAGGAGTGTTTTAAAGTATGTTTCATCCAATGGTGCTAATATTGTAAAATTTTTTAAGTTTGGAATTTTGTTTTAACATAAATTATAAACAATTACATAGGAATCATGATTGAGTTTCTACTGGTTAAATTTTATATGCTTTTAGAACCACATCAGCAGAGCATAAATTAAGGCCTATCGTGACAGTGGTTCACTAAGAGTTCAAGGCCAGCCATGTCTATATAGCCAGTCCTAGCTTAGCCAGATTTGCATGGTGTAAGTAGTGTAGACACTACATGGTACAACAATTAATAAATAGCTCTATCTTATTTTTATCTATTCTATAGCTATTCATTTATGTCAGGCAGTAAGCCCAGGATATTGTGTATCATCTACATGCAAGATCCTTCTCAGGTCCACTTCCAGATCTCTGTAAATGTTCAATGCTTCTGAAGTAGTGTGCTCCAATCACATTAGAATTTTTGTGTATTCCACTGCCACATAAATGATTTTGAATGTAGTTTGTTTTGATTTATAGGAATTAAACTGTTTGAAACTTTAACTCCCACATTTTTTAATATCCCTTGCTGTGTGTATGCACCCATGTACATACACACACAAACACAGCATACACAATATAAGTGTGTCTCATTCACTTTCAAATATTTTGTAGAATTTTTCAGATCATCCATTAAATATGATGATCTTAAAATATATGCTTATGTGATAATATATATGATAGTACTTTTTCAGTCTGGAGGAAATTGCATAATTAAATTCAATTACATAACAAATTACATAAATGAATATAATTATAAAATTTGCAAAATGTATTAACAAATTAGGAATCATAACTCCTTATGGAGTTTTTTTTATAGATATTATAGTATGACTAAAACTAGTATATTTTAATTTTGTACTCAAAATTCTATCTGGGAAATATATAGTACTAAACTAATATTTAAAATAAATATCCCTACATTTGGATTCATAAGAAAAGCAGATGTTTATTACAAGCATGATTATGCAGAGAGTTCTGTTACATTGTCTTAAAGAATTGAAATAATATTTCTAAAATAAAAACAGCTATAATGATGTATTCCTAAAACTATGCAAGAAACGTGCCATTTCACACATGCAATTTGTAGTTACAACCTATACCTCTTGAGTGAACTTGGTATAATTTGATGAAAATAAGTTTTGACTTCATCTAAGTATGAAGATCATGAGTGGAAATAAAATTGCTGGTTCAGATCTATTTATTTCATCTTTTGATGTGACAATTTTTGGCACATGTTATCTTAATTGCTCTTCCTCTGCAATTTTGGATAGCTCATTTATGTCTTCATGGCAGATGATATTTTGGAATATATATGTTTATATAAAACACCTGCATGGCTCCTGGAAAGATGCTTCAATACTTCAGAGTGCTTCATACTCTTGAATAGGACCTGGATTCATCATGTGACTCAAAACCTTCAGATAACTGCAGTTCAATGGTTTCAAGCACCCTCTTTAAGCATATGGAAGCACATTCAAACACAAACATAAAATAAATAAATCTCAACAAAATATTTATAAGGCATATATATGCCAATTACTAAGATACACAAACAATATCAATAGTGCTTCTTATTTAACTACAAATCTTCTCTTTATGCCTGAAAATTTTACTTGTATAGACTTGAAGAAAATCCTAGTAATGAAGCAAAATCTCATCATTGGGAAAATAGATTCTTAAAAGATAATATGCCTTGATGGTGACTGATCTGAGTCTTTGAATTTCATAAGCAAAGAAATCAATTTCTTTTACTTAAGTGACAAGTGACATGCCCCCTCAGACACTTTAGAATGTGTTATAAAGCTGACATGACTTTAATGGTCGTCCTTTATTTGGAATTTACGTTTGAGTCTTGCATATTAATCAAGCTTCATCTCTTTGAGTATTTCCACAACTGGAGAGATATGAAGAAAAGTTAAAGTGGAAATTTCCATTGGGATTCTTGCAGGGTTTTCCTTTGAGTCATTTTAACATAAGGAAAGGAAAATTGCCATTTTAAAAGTCCAGGTGGGTATGTATCTGACAGTAAAGTAATATAACAAGTGATATCAATAAACAAGTTTGTATTACTGTGGGCAGGTAATCCTGAATCCTAAAGAAAAAAAAACTGTCTGCCATATCCCTAGACAAACAGAATTTCAAAAGCATCTTCTTATAGCATATGTTTTATGTAAACATATGTCTTTCTTATAGAAAACTTCTCAAGTGGAAATTCATGAATTTGAATAATGTTGGATAAAAACAATTATTTTGCTTACAAGTATAGTGGCATTAATTTGCAGAGTGAAATAAATACATTGTCATACATTTTAATTTAGAAGAGGAATAGTGGATTTAAAATTTTAATAGGATATATCCAAATGACTCATGTTAGTATGTTATCTTTCAGCTATAGTTCTTTAGAAAAAGCCTACAGTTCATATAACATTATCTTGGCATAATTAGTAAAAATGCTGAATGAAGTCAGCTCGTTAATTCTACAACATTATGAATATGTGATAATTTTTATTAACCCAAAGCTTTTCAAGGAAGTGTTTGTCTTCTGGGTTTTTCAAGAAGTAGGGTTTATTATAGATCCATTGATATAGTTCAAAATCAAAGGAATCACCAAGCTTTAAGTAGGGAAAAACATACAGCATCATTTACAAATACCCATCTCCTGCCAGTCCACAGTTATCATTTCTAATACAATGCAGAAATAGAAAGAAATGTGTGAGAGAAAAAAGATTCAGATAGGGTTCCAAAATGAACATTTTCTAATTAAATTTATTTATTTTTATTAATTTTGCTTTTGGTAATTTAACATAATTTTATAATGCATTCTGATTACTTCCCCATACTTAGCTTCCTCTCAATTGTATCAACTCCCCTATCTCTAGCCTGTTCTTTTCCCAGAGTAAAGAATTTTGGTTTTGTTTTGTGACCAACGTAATTCAACCAGGATCATCTGTAGGCTCATCAGTGGGCACAACTGAAGGTAATAATGCCCGCTTTTTATAAATTTATTCATAGAAAGTAGTTCTGCAGTAATGGGTCATCTCCCAGTGTCTCTCCTCCAGACTTGTTTTACTGTTGGATGCATTTCTGTGCAGACTCAATGCTCCAGAGTTACTCAGAGTTTGTGACTGCAATGACTGTTGTTATTTCCCAGAAGATGGCATTTCACAGCCTTTATCCATCTCTTCTCTTACATTCTTTCCAACAATTCTTCCAGAGTATTGCCTGAGTCTCAGAGTGAAAGTGTATGGAACCTTCTGAGAGTCAACAGACCAGCAACCAAGAAAGGTGAAGGAGTTTATGCCAGTGAGTTGATACTGGTATCATGCCATAGGGGCACCAGCCCCAAGCTCTCTGTGGGGTAATTTATAGTCAATTTATATGCAGATTTGAGGTAAGCACATATGGGTTTCCAGAAATATATATGATAGTTAAATTAGTACTTACCCATAAGCACATGGGTACAGAGAGCACAGGTGAGCACTGAGTATTTGAAGATGCTCAGTTCTGATGTGGCCACTGGTAGAAAGCACTCCAACAGGGTTAGGGAAAATAACTTGGTTTGTAGACTGTTTACCTGGCATGTACAAATTCCTGAATTTTACCTATTGAACTGCAGCGAAAACAAGCTTCCAAGTGAGTGAATAGCAGAAATTTCAGCACATTATTGGAACAGATAGGAAGATTAGAAGGATACAACTATTCTTGGCCACATAGTGATTTCAGGGACACTCGGGAATAAATGAGCCACTTTCAGAAGCAAGGAAACAATAAACAGAAATGAGCATATAGATTGTAGATTGTAAGGTTCTTGATTCGTCAGAATTTATGGGTACTAGATAGGAGATCCCCTGTGTCTTTCTGTTTTTACTGTGCTGAAAATCTTGTTTGCATTTACAGGGTGAACATTTGCTTTTGTGTTTTCATAATTTCAAATCCATGTTGCCACAGGTAATTCATGGAGTCAAGTTCACATCTTCAGGTACCATCTAAGCACATGCAAGAGTTTGTCTTATATTTCTTATATTTTCATGTTGTGTGTGATGGAGCCCAGGAATTTATATATAGTATACAAGTGAATTTTTATTGATCTATAGGAGCAAATGAGTAAACTGAGCTTTCAGACATACATCATCATATTCTACATTAGAAGCCTGATTTAGAATAATTACCGTGAGGTTCAGATAAGCCTGGGCTACATACCATGTACCAAGGTTGCATGGGCCAAAATCTATAACCCTATCTCAATATAAACAAAGGGAAGATAATATGAAAATTAATCTACATATGAGAATGGATAGAATTTATGCTGTGTACATAACAGGGAGTCAACTGCCTCAGCAAAATCCCCATTCATTGATGCTGGTTTTTAAAAAACAATTATTAAATTTTGTGCATTTCCTATAATAGATCTCAGTCACATTAGATCCTCCGTCAATCTGCACAGCCATAGACACTTCCACCTGATTTTATGCATTCTCTCATATATAGTAAGGCTTATCTACAGTCAGGAATCCATACCCAGATATTCCTCAGTACAAGTTCATCTACTGGAATCTAGTCAACTGGTCTAAAGTCACTTTCTTAAAGATCTACTATCCCTTGCCCCAATTCCCAATAGTTCTATGGCTAAGATTGGGGCCTGCTGCCCATTTCCCTAACTCTATAATTAATTTTTTCTCAAATTAAGTCAGCATGGGTCTTGTGCATGCTTTCATCATTGTTACAACTCCATAAGAACAAGTTTCTAGAGGCCTGAAAGACTCTGACTCCTTATATTTGAGCATCACACCTGTTTCTTGAAATCTTTCTGGTCCCTCTTCTATATGTTTCCCTG
The DNA here is from genome assembly GCA_035773235.1 of Eospalax fontanierii. Classification (NCBI taxonomy): domain Eukaryota; kingdom Metazoa; phylum Chordata; class Mammalia; order Rodentia; family Spalacidae; genus Eospalax; species Eospalax fontanierii. The sequence continues at coordinate 64,446 of JAJHUQ010000066.1, read as the reverse complement.
AGACATGGGTGAGTAAGCTTTAATATAGAAGTCTTTTCCAGGGACAAACCCTCTACCATCTCTTTTCTCTAAAACTTGGCCAGCTATGAATTTCTGTTATATATCATACTCTGTTCAAAGTATGTCTGTAAAGTATGTCCTGTCTTCAGCAATAGGCTCTTATCTTCGACTTCAGAGATGTAATCAACAGCTGTGGCAATAGCCTCTGTTATTTTGGGAGTCTCTTGAACTAATCTGACTTCACAAGACTGTTATCACAATTCTACATGGAACTTGGAATAATATGGATTTTTGTTGCTGAGCCATTGTTGCTCATATTTGGCTTGTGAATAAACTCTCTATTATGTCCTCAATGATTAGTGTAGTGTCAATGATACATAGGAGATGGAGGCAGGGGATCTCCAGGGAAAGCTGCCTAGATAAACTAACTGTAATGATAAGCCCTAGGTTTACCAAGAGACCTACCTCAATAAACAAACTGGAGGCTGGGTTTTGTGATACATGCCTTTAATCCTAGCACTTAGGAGTCAGGTGGGTCTCTGTAAGATCAAGTGCACCCTGTTCTCCATAGTAAGTACAGGCCAGCTTGACTATAAGGAGATGCTGTCTCAAAAAGAACAAAAATAAAATAAAATAAACTGGAGAGCAACTGAAGAAGGTAACCACTGTGTGCTTTGAACAATTATAAGCAAGCACACATGTCTGCATACCCACATGTGAAATAACACACATGAATATATGCATGTGCATTCATTCACATACCAAATTTAAAATTTTTAAATATCTTTTAATTGAATCATTGTATTTCATACAGAACATCTCAATCAATCTTAGTCATCTTTATCCCTTTCCCCACTGGCACCTCCCACAGCCCCCCAACTGGAGTCCATACATTCTTTCATCTATGTTAAGGTCTTCTATGTTAATTTAGTGTCCCAAAATGGCCTCAGTACAGGCTCATTCACTGAGGTCTAGTTAGTCTACCTCGCTTTAGAAGGCCTAACTTACTCTCATCCAACAGTAATCAGTTGCCAACCCATTTCCCCAGTTCCATCCTAGGTTTCTGTCTGCTTCAGTGTGCACGGGTCCTAAGCATACAGAAATGATTGCTGTAGGATCCCAGGAGATGGTAGAATTCTATTTCCATCTGTTTATGAAACTCCTCACTGCCTCTTACAATCTTTCTGTCTCCCCTTCCACAATGGTCCCTGAGTCCTGTGTGAAAAGTGAAACCTGTGTGAGTCCTGTGTGAAACCTATAGTTTTCAGATTTCTAATTTCTATCATTTAGCTAGTTGTGACCATCTGTGTTACTAGCCCTTTGTTGCAGGAGGGACCTTCATTAAAGTGAATTGAGTCATTAGTGACTTCTTAACCCTGTGTTCTAAATTGTGTGAGAGTTGGGTGTAGATGCTATATTTTAGATGTGCTGCTTTGGCATGGGCAATTCACAGACAATGTCTGTGATGTGCCAAATTTTTTAATAGTTTAAAAATCTTTTTTCCAGAGGGATTTTGACATACACTCTTTTAAAAATATTTTTACTTAAGTTTAATTGAGTGTGTGTGTGTAGTGTTGTGTGTACCTGGGTTAAAGGTGACAATCCATCTGTAACTGGAGTGCTATTCAGCCATCTAAACTAGAAAGTGGTAACGAGCTCAGATTTTCTAGAAGATCCTTATTTAGTGTTAAACATCGAATTGTCTTTCTAGCCCATGAATTTAAATAAACAGTAGTTCAATGGGGCCTGGAACTCAGTATCCTGGTTTGTAAAATGCTAGGAGTACAGATATATGCCACCACACCTAACTTACATTTTACCTTCTTTGAAGCACATCTACAGTTGAGTCTGGCTATATTTTTATTTAAAGGTCTTTTTGTGATCTAATTAAAGTTACTGAGTGAATATAAAAACTGGGTGTGAAATATGTCAGACTCTTTCCAAACATAGGACTTACCAGTTAGAACAGCATCTTTCTTACCCACAAAGTCACTCAAGAGAAGCTATAGTTATTCCTCTCTGATGCATTTCTGAAACATGAATCTCTTATAAATCACTGTAATCTGTTTCATGGTAACAAGATTTCAGCATAATAAACTCTTGTGGCTTTAAGATCACCTTTAATGAATTTTTCAAATTCTATAAAACTGCTGCTCTGAAATGCTAGTGATGTTACCAGAAACTCTGTTATAAACAACACATAGTACTATGTTGGAAGGCATGAAATAAGGAACGGAGACTAATATTCAGAAAACAGAATTCTATGCCTGTGTCTGAATTGCTTCTTTTACATTATGAATGAGAAAAATCTGGTTCTATTTTTAAAAGTAGTTTTTAGTAGTGTCAATAATTTTAATTGAGCTTCCCAATTAAAGTGCTAGAACATTTTCAAGATATAGATAGGGTGGGTTTTACAATGTGTTGTTTGCTCTTTTAAAATTGCTGTTTAAACTTGTAAGATAAATAAAGGACTGTACTATTAAGTAGTCACAAACTGGTCACAAGTATTAAGGAAATTCTATCTATGAATCTATTTCCTTATTTGATAGTTTTCTTCATTTTCTTCTTTCCTTACTAATTTTCTACTTTCATCCTTTACTTCCATTTCCCTCACTTCATTCTTGTTCTGGCTTCCCTCTTACCTCTCTCTACTTTCCTGTGTCAATACCTCCTGAGCTCTCTCTTTCTCTTTCTCTCTCTCTCACACACACAATCTTTCTATTCCCTCTTATCCTGTATGTATGACCCTGTCCCTCCACCTCTTTTCTCCTATCTTTCTTCTCTACCTGTGTATCCTCCACTCTCTTGACCCATCACTCTACGTCTTGTCAATCCACTTCTGTCTGCCTCTCCTCTATCTTCCCTTGTTTCTAATTCTTTTCTATCTTCTTATCTCAATCCCTCCCTGTCCTTTTATTCTGTTTAACCCTCTAAATACCTTTCCTGTCTCTGAATCACCTCTCAAATGTCTGCTCCTATGTCTGCGTCTCCTCTGTCTATCTGTCTCTCTATCCCATATCTCCATTCTCTTATGGTCTCAATTTGGTCTATATCACTTTCTCCCTGTAATTCTCCTAAATATTCCCATTTCCCACTCCTGTCTCTAAGCCTCTGTCTTCATCTCCTCACTCTATTGCTTTCTCTTACTCTATTCTATCTCACTAAGCATCAATTTAAATCTCTTTTCCTCTTGTTGTCTCCTCTCCTGTCCTCTCCTCCAGTCGCCTCTCTTCTCCCCGCCCTCCTAATATCTCTTCTCTCACTCTACTCTCCCCTGCCTCTCATGACACAAATCCTCTCTGTATCTCTTTCTCCTCATGTCTAGTCTACCCCACTCTCTACCTCTCGCATCTGTACCCTTTCTCTACCCTTCTACTTTCCTATCCAACGCCCACGCTTTCTACTAGGCAGCTTCCTATCTCATCTACTGTCTCTGCCTTTCTTCTCTTTTGCTTTATATCTCCCCCTCAAACCTCCACCCTATGCCTTCTTCTTTCTTCCTTTCTTTCTCTCCTTCTCTATCTCTCTCTCCTCTCTCATTCTGCGGGTCTCTTTTCTCTGTATCTTTTACACATGTATACATGTCTCCCTTCTCTCCTTTCTACTCTTTTATGCATATCCAAATTCTACCACTCTCTGTGCCTCTAGTCTGCCTATAGATTACTATTCCTCGCTTCCGTCTACACAATTGTATTCTCTCCTCCCGCTTTATCACCTGCACGTCCTTTCTCTCACTCTCCTCTCTCTAAACCCTTTTAACTGATCCACTCAACCTCTCTGTCTCTCCTCTCTCCCCATCTTTTGTGTCTTTTATCTCTATCTATACCTTACTCTTCTCTCAGGCCCTCTTTTTTCCTGTGTATCCATTGCTCATCTCTGATACTCCATACTTCACTCCTCCCTGAGACTTCTCTACCTTCTTTCGCTTCTTACATTTCCTTATGTCTCTCCCTCTCATCTTTTTCTCCATTCTTTATACTCTACAACCTTGTCTCCCTGTCCACATGTACTAGCTCTCTCTGTCCTGTAGTTGGGTTCTTCTCTTTACCCACCCTTTCTTTGCCTCTTCGCTCTCTAACCCTCTCTCTGCGTCTTCCTTTTCTACTCCTCTGCCTCTCTTGTACCTGATTCTGTCTATGCCACTGTCTGCTTCTGACCTCTAGCCCTCTGTTTAGATCCTCCTTCTCTACTCGTCTTACTCTGTTACCTGTTTGTCTACCTTTACACTGTCAATCTCATCTATTTCTGTACACTCACCCCCTCTCCATGGTCTATACCACTCTTGGTCACTCTACCCTACCCCTCTGTCTGCCTCTCGTTCTTATATTTACCCTGTTTCTTTCGATCCATGCCTCCTCTTTCCAAATTCTCCTCTTATGTATCTCTCATCCTCTCCATATTCTGACCCTTTCTTGGCCTCTACACAAACTACTCCACCCCTTTTCCTCTCTGCTTCACCTTTTTCCACCCCTCTCTGACCTTCCTCTTTTCTCTCTGCCTCAATACACTCCACTACTCTTTCTGCCTATCCAACTTCATTCCTTTCTCCACCTCTCCTTTATCTTATGCACTTCTCTCTGATCTGAAGACGCCACTCTTCTATATGTCAATTTCTCTGTGTCTCCTCTCTTCTGTCTCTAGCTCTATCTATGGTGTCTATCTCACTCTCTGACCCTCTGCCTCTCACCTGTCACTATGTTCTTCTCTGTACTCCCCATCTCTCTACCTCTCCACTGTCAACTCCTTTCTGTGCTACTCCTACCTCAATCCCTCCCTATCTCTCCCTATCTCTCCCTGTGATGTGCCTCCTTTCCCCTTTTTGTGGACTGACTCAATCACTCTCTCTGCCTCCCCGCTCCATAAGCCATCACTCTTCATGTTGTGTTTCTACCTTTCTATGCCTCTGTTGTGTCTGATATTTCATTCTACATTTTTCTCTCAACCTTATTCTGTATCAACACTCTCTTTTCTACCTCTTCCCAGACTGTATGCCTACCTCCTCTGTAACACTTGATTCTCTTTCCCAATCTCTCACTTTCCTCTCTACACACATCTCTCTTATGCCATACTCCATCTCTCTATTTGCTGTCCTTCAAGCTACACTTCTTTTTAACTCTTCAGCTTTTTCTCCGACCTTCATATTCTACCTTTCTGCCTTCACTTTTCTTTCTTCCTGGCATCCTTTTATATTTTTCTCTCTACACATCCCTCTGCCACACTTCTCTACAGCCCTACAGCCCAGTGTCTGCATCTCCTCTGTCATCCTTCTCTAGACCTCTACATTCCCTCCCTTCGGTCTTGCTGGGTCTATGTCCCTGTGTCTACTTCATCCCAACTATTCCTCCCTACCTCTCCTTCCTTCTCATTCACCCTCCTCTCTACTTTTCTGTGTGAATCCACTACTGTATTCTTTCTCTTACACTATCTGTCAATCATGGCCTACCCTGTATGTATGACCCTTTCCTTCCACCTCTCTTCTCCTATCTATCCTTCTGTACCTGTCTGTCTCCTTCACTGTTTCTCCCAAACATTCTAAATCTGCTGAATCCAATACTGTCTGCCTCTCTTCTATTTTCTCTTGTTTCTAGTTGTCCTCTATCTCCCTAAATTGAGGCTTCCGCCTCCTTTGATTCTCTCTCTACCAGTAAATGCCTCTTCTATCTCTTTCTATGAAACACCTTTCAAATCTCTATTCTACTCCTCTGTCTTCCTCTCCTCGTCATCCCCTCTCCCTGGCTCTCTCTATCAACACTTCTCTCTGGTTCTCCACCCTCTACTCTCACCCCTGGCCTCTCATATCTCTGCCCGTCTCTCTGTCTCTCCTCTATCTACACTTTTCTTTCTCCCCATCTACCTCTGTCTCTCTCCTCTATCTACACCTCCCTCAGTCTCTCCTCTACCTATACCTCTCTCTGTCTCTCCTCTATCTACAGCTCTCTCTCTCTCCTCTATCTATACCTGTCTCTCCTCTACCTACACATCTCTCTGTCTCCTCTACCTACATCTCTCTCTCTCCTGTCTCTACACCTCTTTCTGTCTCTCCTCTAACTCCAACTCTCTCTTTCCTTTATCTACACCTCTTTCTTTCTCTCCTCTCTCAACACCTTTCTGTCTCTTTTATGTATACCTCTCTGTCTTTCCTCTATCTATACCTCTCTCTCTCCATCTACCTCTCTCTCTATCCACTATCTCACCTCTCTCTCTCTCCTCTATCTAAAGCTCTCTCTGTCTTTCCTCTATCTACCTCTCTCTTCTATATCCACACCTTTCTCTCTCTCTCATATATCTACACCTCTCTGTCTCTCCTCTATCTACATCTCTTTCTGTCTCTCTTCTCTATATACACCTCTCTGTCTCTCCTCTATCTACATCTCTTTCTTTCCTCTATCTACATCTCTATTTCGCCTGTATCTACACCTCTGTCTCTCCTGTATCTACACCTCTCTCTCTCCTCTATCTACACCTCTCTCTCTCCATCTACCTGTCTCTCTCCTTTATGTACACCCCTCTCTCTCTCCTTTATCTACACCTCTCTGTCTCTCCTGTATCTATACCTCTCTCTGTCTCTCCTCTACCTACACCTTTCTCTGTCTCTCCTCTACCTACACCTTTCTCTCTCTCCTCTATCTATACCTCTCTCTGTCTCTACTCTATATCTCTGTCTCTCCTCTATCTACCTCTCTCTCTCTTCTCTGTCTTCCTCTCTTCTCTCTACCTGTCTGTCTGCTTCTAGTGTCTCTACCTCACGGCCTCTCCTTTCTCTATCCCCGTTTCTACCTCTTGGTGATCATCCCCTCTCTGGCCCTCCTGTATACTCCTTGAGTTTCCTCTTTCTACAAGAAAGAGGAAGAACTTTCTACAAGTTCTTCCCTCTACCTTCTTGTTTCTACCCATCTGTCTGCCTCTCCTCTCTGTCCTTCTCTCTTCCTATCCTTTCTCTCCTCTCTGTCCGTCTCTCTCCCAATCCTTTCCCAATCCTCCTCTCTTTTCTCTGCTGCTCTCTGTCTGACCATTCTGTACCACTCTACCTCTCATATCTGTAAGCCTCTCTCCTCCTCTCTGTGTTTGCACCCCCCCCTCTCTCTCCCTGTGCCCCCCCCCCCTGCCCCCCCTTTCACCCCCACTCTCTTCACCTTCTATCTACATTCTTCTCTCTCTGCGTCTTCTCTATCGTCCTTCTTCTCTGTCGTCCACCCTACTACTTGCTCTACACTCTCTTCATCCTGTCTGTCTGCCTCTCCATGCTCAGCTTCTCTCAATACCTCAACCTCTCTACACCCTTCTGTCTTTTCTCTATCCAACCCCATGTCCCCCAGTTGTCTGCCTCTCCTCTGCTGTCTACCCTGCCCTCTGCCTGTATTCTCTGCACGTTCCTGTCTCTAACCCTCTCTCTGCCTTTCTCCTTTCTCTACCACTGCCTCTGCCTCCCTTCTCTTCCTCTCATTATGTCTCCTCTTTCTGTGCCGTTCCTCTTTCTTCCCCTCTCTATGCCTTTCCTTCCTCTACCCACTCTTTAGGTCTCCCTTTTCCCCACCTGCCCCTGCTATCTCTACCTGCGCTGACTGACATTCCTCTTTTTACCGCTTTATCTGTCTCTCTGGCCTCTGCCCTTCTCTGGGTTGCTCCTCGCTTCATCTCCTCTCTCTCCCTCTTGCCTCTAAATTTTTCTCTCTATTCCCCTTTACCTTTTTTCTCTACCCCTCTACCTCCCTCTCCTCATGCTACACTTCTCTCTGCCTTCCGTTTTTCTCCTCCTAACCCTGCCTCTTCTCTCTACTGCTTTATCTACCTCCACCCACTCTAAGCTTCTCGCTGCCCCTTCCTCTCAACCCCTAACTCAGCCTCTCCTTTATCTACTGCTCTGTCTGCCTCTACTCACTCTACACCTCTTGCTGCCTCTCCTTCTCTACCCGTCTATGCCTTTCTGTGCTCTATACTTCCCTCTGCCCTCCCTCTCTCTATCCTGCTGTCCACCACTTCCCTGTCTATTCAAACCGCCCTCCGACAGACCTTCTCTCTGCCTATCTTCTCTGTACCTTCCTGTGCCTACACACCCTCCCTTTGAAACTCACTGCCCCTCCTCTCTCTCCTTCTGTTCTCTATTATGCTACCTGCTTTCCTCCATCTATCCCTCTGTTCACCTCTTCTGTCTCCGCTCCCCTCTGTCCACCCTAACCCTCTCTGCTTTTCCTTTCTCTCTTTGCCTCTCATCTCTACACTTCTGCCCGCCTCTCTTCTATCTGGATCTCTCTGTGCCTCTCCTCTTCCTCTCTTCTCCCTTTCCTCTTTCTCTGCCTCTCCACTCTCTATGGATCTGGCTGCTTCTCTTGTCTACATGTCCTCTCTCTGCCTGCGCTCCTTCAACCCAGCCCCTGTCTCTCTTCTGTATCTCCCTCTCTCTCTGCCTCCCCTCTCTCTTTCTCACTCGCTATACTCCGACCCTGTCTCTGTCTCTCTGCCCTCTACCTTCCTCTCCCGGTGCTACGTCTCGCTTCTCTCTAACCCTCTGTCTCACCTCTCTCTGCTTACCTCCTATCTTCTACTCTCTGGTCGTCTCTGCCCCTCGTCGCTCCACCTCTCCCCGTTTCTCTTTCTTCTCTCTACCCTCTCTTCCTCTCTTCTCTTTACGTGTCTCGGTTCCTTTCCTCTCCCTACCCTTCTCTCTGTCGCTCCTGTCTCTGCCTCTGCTTCCCAAAGGACCCCCTTGCCAGCCTAGCCCGGCTATCTTAATTATCCCTCGAATCTGCCTCAAACCGGGCCTTCCGTTCTAACCCTAACACAACCTAACAGTGACGCGACCCAAATCCACCAGGGGACACGTCTTAGTCCCGGAACACAGGATTAGGACGTGATGCGGAGCTGCTATGCCGCACCAGTGTCCTCACCGACACACACGTGCACAAACCTAGAAAACACCTATCAATCATGAGCCCCGCTCCTACTGCCACGCCACGCCCACACCCCTCCAATACCTGCGGACCCCTGACCCAGGGTGGAGGCCCAGGCTCTTATCCCCTCCGCTGCTCCGGCGTCCGCTGCCTGCAGCCTGCTCCCTGTCTTTCTGGATCCGGCCTCAAATCAAGCACCTCCTTCCTCTTCCTGCTTTCCCAAGACACAGCCTTCGCTGTGCCCGGCAAGCCGCCTTTTCGGCCAGGGGGCCTCCTTCTCTAAGAAGGCGCTTCCTTCTCCCGAGCCTAGGCTCAAGATGGCGCTGGCCGAGTCAGAAGTGGAAGCTGGAAACTCGAGCACCTAGAACCCGAATGCAAGAGAGCCCCGCCTCCGCGCAAATCACTTGTGACGTAGTCAGGAACCTACCTGTAGGAACTGGAGATAGGCCAGGTGGGGAGGGCTCAGCACCGTCAAATCAAGAAATGGGAGATATCTCCCCACCCCATATAAAAAACGGGAATAAAAACCGCTCCTCAGCGGTGCGTTGCCTAGCATCTGAGCCTGGGAAGTGTGCTCCCACTTAAAAAATGCCCATGCAGGCTTCGTGCAGGTGCCCAGTGCGACGGTTAGCATGTTCTGGGGAGGCCCGGGCTGCCGTCAAAGCGGAGCACCTCCAGGTGTGTTCCATATGGGCGGCTCCCTTCCCTTCCAGCCTTTCCATAGCTGCAAACGCAGCCCAGAGCCAGCGGGCACATGCCCGACTCCAAAATCGCGTGCTCCTCACTTGCTGCTGCCCTACCCTGACTACAACATGCCCAAGACCAAGGTTCGCCTTGGGCCTACCGAACACCGGGCTTTTAGACAAAAGCACTGGTGTTTTACTAAGCCCAAGTATTGTTTGCTCTGCTCTCCCTGGTATCTGGGACGAAGCTGGGCCTGCTTCTCTTTACCCAAGCCCACGCGTTCTGGGAGGTGGGGCATCAGCAAGACAGTCCCCAACCACACCCCTACTCATCCAATGTTCCCTTCCCTCCCTGCAGCCTGTGCTGTCACTGCTCCCACCACTCAGGAGCTGTGCGTTCCAGTGGGAGTGCTTGTCCCACTCCTCCCCACTCCCCACCTGGGTGTGGCAGCACTTACAGCAGAGCAGGGTAAAGGACAGGCTCCCTAGAACTCTACTAGTTAGATCCTCACTAAGGGCCTGGCTCACCATGGAGGTGCACCCATTCACTGGGGTCAGGTTCCCCCTGGTCCCTGTCAGCACAGACCTCCCCACCACTGTCCTTGTGGCCTTGTGCTATCAACAAGTTGGCCCCCTGCACCTCCTTGAATAAAGTTTTGCTGCTGCCTGCCTATGGTATGCTTCTCATTCAGCTTCCATAGGTGATTTGTTGATTCTGTGCCTAGTCATCCCCTTTTGCCAGACACCCTCATCCCCCTTGGGCCAACTCCGAGCAGAGGATCCTCAACATACGCAGCCAAACGGATGCTGCGCTCCCAGTAGCAAGAAGTCCCGACTTCTTGTTTTTATGTGCTTACAGCCCTTGAGGTGAGCAAGTGACCCTCTTCCTTTTCCCCTTTCCTGTATGTCTCCTTAACCCAAAGGAAGCACAGGTCATCACTCAGTCCCTAAGGTCCGTGCTGGCCCCTCTCTTCTTGATTCATCCTGGCAAAATCATGAGGTCTTGACACCCTAAGATTTTAGAACCAAAGCAAGGTTACCAGGCCAGCCTTTCCAGAGAGCACAATAGGCCATAGGGAAGGCTGATTTTTCCATCTTTGTTTCAAAAACCTAGTTTCTGCTTTTGAGTAGGCTCGGGAACCTTTAAAAGATGATGCAAACCAGCATGCTGCCCATGTCACTTCCACCAGGGCCAGCATACAGATCCATGGAGGTTCCCCAGTAAGCATGAGACATTTGGGCCCCAATTGTCTATGTCTCAGTGGGCCATTAAAGTGATCATTGCCATAATGGGCAATCTCCACAAATGGGCAAAGCACCACATTTGCAAGTTTTTAAGCCTCTTCTCCTGCAGCCTGACTTGAAAGTAGAAACGATAAAACAAAACTCACTCCTCCCCCTATCTACTCTTGGGCAGAATTTCATCCACCCAGCCCACCCTAGCCATGCCTAGGCAGTAGCAGCAGTTTAATCTCCTTGCTTAAGATTTGACCTTACTTTGGACATTGATGTTTGCATTCTAGGACCCTTCTTACTTCTCCCTTTGCTTAATCCACTCTAGAGTCTCTCATTAATGTACCTTGATCATGCTGCTTCTGGTCCCGCTTCATCCTGAAGCTGCTCATGGTCCCTTGGTCTCTCCCCACATGCTAGAGTCTCCAACATAAAAGGCCCTTGATCACAGGCTTTTGTTATCAGGTGGGTCATATAAATTCCACCAGCTCAGCCTGCCTTTCCCTGGTGCACTTTACTTTGAGCAACAACTACTTAATACGATTTCAGCTTTTTTTACTTCCCAGTTTACTGGACTGGAAAAATAGCTCACTGGTAGAGTGCTTGCCTAGCACATGTAAGACTGTGAGTTTGATTCCTGCGTACATCTCACATGTATAACTTTGAACAATGCAAGCACAACTGATCTTTTCCCAGACAGCTGTGTCCTGTCCTACCAGCACCTGGTATTAGCTGTACTACTGTTTTGCTACTCAGCGGGGGTGATAGCAACAAAAACTGCTGCAAGGTTTCATTCTTGCTAGTAGTGACTGTACTCAACAGCTCTTCTGTCCCATGTAAACCATTGAGTTAAATCATATTGGTAAATTGTCACATGCTGTTTGAGCTCACAGACTGACTAACTCTGGAGATGGGATTTGCCCTCCCACTTAAGACTCAAGCCTGTTATTTCAGGATGTTTTTCAAGACTAGTCCATGCTCAGGCTAGCCCCTGATCCTGTAACAGGGGAAAAAAAGAACTAAACAGCAGCAGAGTCCTACATGAAAAAGATCATATTTCCATTTGTTGACTACTGTTCTTCCTTCATTGAAGGAGGGGTAGGCAGGGTCATTGGACCATCACCTGAGTATCTAGCCAATCCTACAAGGCAACTGTATGTAATTATTCCAAAATTAACTTTTTAATATTACATCTCATGGTACTAAGAAAGAAAATAAAAAGGTGAAAGATGGTGTACATAGCATACAGTAATTAAAAGTACCAGATTGGTGGAACTAACCTCCTTGGGTGTTTAACAACAATATTTAGAGGCCTATACTAATCTGATCAGAGGGAATTAGAGGGGCAATTTTTTTTGTCTCTTGCAGTCCAAGATCAACTAAGTTCCAGGGGACTATGGGGTATCTCTTGAAATGTTCTGTAACTGTGATGAGTCACCTGTCCTCCTGTTCAGGGAAGTCATGGAGACCCCACTGGAAGGACTCAAACCACTGTCCAGTCTGCAGAGGAAAATGTTTCCTTGATGCTTCTAAGTGAAGCTATGGTCTAGCAAGACCTTCTCACTTATCTTCACATAGGTGGAACTGGTAAAACAAAGGCCTAGGGAGCCAGGGTCTTCTTCCAAGCCCATGTGACCTCCTGAGGAACAGATACTCAACTGACCTTAAGAATAAAAATAGGCTGGCTTATTTGGGCCAATTATATGATCTTAAACACCCAACAGGAAAGAATAAACAAAGATTCCTACTTCGACCCTGTAGTGCATACTTGCTGTCAAGAAAGTCAAGTCCACTAATGATCTAACCTAACCATTAAATGTTGACTAATTTCTTTTCTTTCCCTGTCTAGAAGCCATTTAGGAGGGAACTTACATTGACTCTAGCTACTCCAACAAGCTATCAAAGTACCTGAAAACAAATCCTGACTTCAAGACTCTCAAGCCCAGCCTTGGCAACCAAAAGAAAGACAATAAATGGATGATCTTGGAAGTCCTATGCAAAAATTCTAATGGACTTTAACATCAACATTTGAAATTTTTCTCGTTCTGACTTTTCTGTCTAGAACATATAATGCTAACTACTCTTGCCTTTACTTCTTCACATCTTCCAGGCACCAGTTAAGGACTTTCTTTTTCCCCTACAGCTCAAGAGAGACTAAGAAGTAACAAGCCTAAAGATATTTGGTCTGAATTTCAGTCTCTTGAAACTGGTCACAACGGAGCATCACAATAAATCAAAGATTCCTGTGACTCTGTGAGGAGTGTCACGTAGGTTCATTTTCAAGTCATGATTGAATGGGGCTGCATAAGTAGTTGCTCTTAAGTTGGTATAGTAATTTTCAATGCGATAAACAAACAGTGGATTGAATGACAGAAGTAGCTAGTGCAGAAATATTGTGCTACTTCCATTTTATCTAACTCCAGATTCTAGAGGTTCCAGAATATCTTTTAATCATATTGGGTTTGTTCAATTTTGGAATAATTACATACAGTTCATGTTCCTCTTACTGGCTGCTGCCTTTGCTTGAGGCCTAAGAATCCAAGCAAGTCATTCAGTAGATGAAGGTATTTTCAGGACTGTGTAACTCAATAATATAATCATATTTATTTCATGCAGGTTTTTATTTTGAAAGTTTGACAATGTAGATATTTAATCTCTACCAGACATGTAATTTTCAACTAACATTAACAAGCATTGCTTAACAAGTTATAACTTCCTCATCTTAAGATCCAGAATTTCCCAAACCAACATTTTTTTCAGTGTTCAGATAACACACTGGAGCTCAGTATATGCTCCTTCCTCTAACTTAATAAATTTTAGTATTCTGATAACATTGAGAAAACATATTTTACTTTTCTCCTGGTAAATGAACTTTAGTATGCAACTTAAGATACATCTTTTAGTATCTGTTTCTGCCTCCACTTTTGTATCGGCTTTCCCCATGACCTGCAGTGGAACTCCCATACCTTGGGCTAGTGTATGATTCACGAGGACCAGTGTACACCCTATCCATAGGTGAGTGCCCTCGCTCCTGTCTGCCACCACGTTCCAGGTATGCCTCATCTACATGTGAGAGCCCTCTCTCTTGTCTACCACTGCGTTCACGATCACTTGAGTATATATTACTTCGGCTGTTTGAGTAATTTTCCCGATTTCCACCATATCCATCTCGTGAAGTACTGTAATCATCAGAGGGGTTGTTTCCACTGTATGTCGCTCTTGCAGATGGTGTAACACGGAGGTTCCCTGCAGTAGACAAATATCCAAATAAGGATCCTACAAAATTTTTCTTTTATTAAATCATGATTTAAATATCTAGAATTTTTGCTTTTATCTTATGAAAATGGACAGCATCTTTATTTATATCGTTCCAACATTTTATAGTGTTAAACATGCACCAGTACTACATGGTACATAATGTATATTCATTCTTGTAAAAAATTCACTAAGCAATTATTTACGCAGTCAAAACACCTCTTACCATAGTTGTCATATGTCTCTCTGAATGAGCCTCCACCAGAATAGTCAAAATAATCTCTATCAAGATGTCTACCGTAGTCCAAATGATCACTAAATTTAAAAATAAAGCTACAATTACTACAAAAACTAACAACTGCAGTCATGTGTTTCATAAGAAAATATAATACCTGAAGCCTTCGGGTTCTTGCTCATCCTGAGAAATGTAATAGTTAAAATCACGGTATCCATGCTCTCTAGATGCTGATGCATAATCACTGGTGTCTCGAGAACTTGGATAAACTCTCCTGTAATAAACGTAAAGAAAAAAAAAATTGAAAACAATTTCTAATACCCCCCAAACAAACTAAACTCACAATGCCTATACATGCATATAGATATATCTGTGTACATAACATTTGGAGGCTCATGGACAGTCTTGTATATTTACTTCAGTATCATCTATTTTTTTGAGAATGAGTCTCCCACTGTACTGGAACTTGACAGGATTAGCTGGGGCCCCTCAGGCTGGGTCTGAGTGCTGCGACCTCTGATAACAACCACCACACTATACACATTATAATGCTCTTTGCACACTGGACGTAAATGGTAAGGCCTATTATTGAAGATGTGACATGATTCCAGCATGGAAAGAGACATGTAGCTGGGACTGAGCTCCCCACAAATGGATGGCTGGCTTTCAGAGTGCTAGAGGGCACTGTATAGACTTCTATGGGAGAACAGTCCTGAAAAGCTCTGCTTAAGGACAGACCTTGCATGCTTCACTGTCAGATGTCTCTCCAGGTGTAATAGAGGCTGGTCTGGTATGTGCACCCCTAGCATATTTAAAATTGGATTCAGGGCCCACTATTCAAGGAGGACACACATACATCTGGTATTAGGAAAGGTATATTGACCCCCAGTGATGAGGGGAAGATTTATAAGCCCCCATGAAGAACCTACGGTAATTGTTTGTAAGATAAATATGATGTGCCTACTTAGGCACTGACTAAGTACCCATGTTTACACTCATAGGTTAGGTCATTCAGTATTTCTGTAGATGTTACTCTTGCTGTTGTTGTTTTACAATTATTATGTTTTTACAGTAGAAAGAACATTACTAAACCAAGATGATAATCCATACCACAGTGGAAAGAACATCATCCTATACCTGTTTATTCCCTCCCCAGACCCGATATCGGCTCTTGTGGCTCAGGGACTATTGTGCAAGAGGTTGGCAGAAAGTGTGTTAAGAGCCAGAGAGAAAAAGGGGTGGGATGTTGCATAGATAAGCAGTTCTCCCTCTCTCTGCTGCAAGGGACAGGCTATACAACACCTCTGTCTCTCTCTATCCCCAGGGGATGAATCCTTTGTATATTACCTGGAAAAAATTAACTTCTCTAAAAAAGCATTCTCTGTCCACTCACTCAGTTCAAACCTGGGGGATGGGATGGAGCTGAATGTCATGCCTCACCGTAAGAATTCATGATATACCACTTGTTTTTGCCTCCCAGTCACAGGTGGAATTACAGGTTTTATATCTGGCATTATTTACATGAATTCTAAAAATCTAATGTTAGCTTTTCATCTTTGTGAATCAATCTACCAAGACTGGAAGTAGGGTTTTTTTTTTAATGTATGGACCTCTTTATTCATTGTTGTATATGTTTGAGTATGTACGCTACAGAATGGAGGTCAGAGAAAATTTGTGAGACTTGGTTTTCTCCTGCAACTTTGTGGGATGTTTGAACCGAACTCCAGTGCTCAGTTCTGAACAAAAATGCCTACATGTATTTAGCCATATCACTAGGCTGGTAAGAGACCTTTAATAGAGATATAAGAAATGTTTTAGAACCACACATAAATGTTTACTGTATGATTCTAAGTACAATAAATAGCTATTTGAAAGCATTTTACTTCAATAAAATAGTTAACAATTTTGGTGTTTTCCTTTACCTGTCTTTAGGAGAGTATTCATCACGGCTCTGTAAAGAATAGTCATCTCTCCGAGAGGACACCAGCTCTCTTTGTGGCGTATCTCTAGAAGTCTCTCTCCCACGTGATTCTGGACATTTAATTAAAAAAATTATACAAGTATTTCAATTTGAAAATGTTTCAAACTAAAAAAATGCATTTTCAAAATACCCTTTAAACTATTCTAAGATATGATCTATTACTAAGTCTGTCTGGCATATTAGTATTAATTCCTTATGTTATTTTCTGACATATTTCCTTGTTATACTTTTTTATAATATTTAAATCACAGATAAACTATACCTCATAATTTGATAGATCCATATTGGTAATATAATCAATTATCAGTCTTTCTTACATGTTTTTTATTTCAACCCAATTTCTTTTATTGCTACTCATTTTCATGTTACCCATGTAATATCTACAGTTTTAATCTTTTAAATTTTCTTATACTGCTTACCAAATCTTCAATGATTCTACAACTACAGTTCTCTAATATTCAAATGTCATTATATTCTAGTTAAAATTTTTTACTACATCCACAAAACTAGAACATTAATCAACATTAATTTTCCATTATGTGATTATCAATTATCCTTTCAATAAACTAGTTTTTAAGGTTCAAAAATACTTTTTGTCTTCAGATCTTTTGTGTATATATTAATACTGAACAGAATATACCTCTGGACAATATGAAGATACCTTCTTTGACCTGGAATGTGCTTACATTACAATGAACTGCTTAGAAGCTGAAAAGATTATTAAACGCTAAACATTTATTACATCTCATGCAATAAAGCTTAGTGACTAAACTACTAAAGGTACTGTATTCATGATATAAGTGACTAATGGGGAAGAGGACTTAATGCCTTTGACTAGTATCAAAAAGAATATGATTATACATATATTGTTTATAAAAAGATCAAAGTAGAGTAATATATACTGCTTTCCATCAATAAAGGAGGAAAATCTTAAACTTTAACACAATGACTGTAAGTTCAGATTTTATTTTAAATAATTACCTTAATGTTCTTCGCTTTCCTATAAATATTTTAATGACACATTATTTTTTTGGAAATTAAAACTTTTTAGTTGTATTTCCCTTTGCAAATCCTACTTTCGTCATTTCATGTAAGCCTGTATTTTCTAGCTGCTGTTGCTGTTTCTGCATGACTTCTACATTATATGATAGATAGGTCTTTATGTCCTATACCTCTTCTCAATTACAGTGTTCCTTTATCTTTCTGCAAATTGCCAGAATTTCCTTGTTTTGCTTATCTCTTATGGTTTTACACAGCAAGTTTAGGCATCCAGTATATCTTGTTATCATTCATTATAAACCATATTACCAAAAAATGTGTTTGCATGTACCTTGTTCTCTCATTCCAGTATTGCTTCTTGTTTGAGTAGAAGGAGCTGATCTTTTATGAGGAGGACCTCCAGTTCTTGAAGATGGACCTCTTTTGTCTGGAAAAGATGCCCTAGAAGCACTCACGTTGAAATTAAAAGTATATTCCCCACCATCTGTGTTTAAAAGAAAACCTTCTTTGCTAAGAAGCATCCATACTTTACTGGGATTTAATTATTATCCTTAAATGACAATATGCACTGAAAACTTAAGTGTTTGTGTAAATTGCTGAAATTTAGTTTCCATTCTAACGCAAGTACAATTCATGCACAAAGTAAAGGTACAGTTGCTAAACTTAGGAAGAATCTTAAACAGTTTGAAAGACCTGTCAGAGAATTGTAAATTGCAAAGTCTATAAACTATATATGCCTAAATTTCAGATGATCCAGAAAAATAAAATGTGAGTAAAAGTTGTTGAATGAGGGAGATTGCTCAGTGGTTAAGAGCACTGGTTGCAGAAGATCAGAGTTTGAATCCAAGAACCCACATGACAGCTAACAATGGTCTGTAACACCAGTTCCAATGAATCTGATGTCCTCTGTTCTCTATGGATACTGTACAACATGGGTACACTTACATTCACATAGGTACGATAGAAAAAAGTAAATTTTTTTTTTGAATGACAGGCCTGATGAGATGGCTCAGCAGTTACTAGGACTAGAAGCTCCTCCAGAGGACCTGGGTTTAGTTTCTAGTACTGACTTAGTTGCTAACAACTATTCTTAACTGCATTACTAAGTGATCTGACAACCTTCTTCTGGCCTCCCTGGGTACTGCACAACAGGGTACATAAATAAAATAAATTTTAAAAATTAAAAATTTGTTGAATGAATGAACTCAAAAACGTTTAGGTCTAAAAACCTAAATTACAATTTACAGTATTTTATGTAAGTTGATTATAATTTGGAAATAACTGAAATTCTTAATCATTGTATAATTCTTCAGTGTTCTGAAATACATTTTCTTAGTAAAACTAACTCTTCTACCAAGAGAAGTGAATAAAAACGAATTAATTCTACTTGTATAATCTTACTAATTTTTAAATTACCCCAATGTCCCTCACGTGAAGGATGGCTTCTTGTTCTGCCGCTTTCTCCTCTTCCATACTTCAGAACTCTTGAAGGGTCTCTGGATCTTGAAAAAGATGTTAGTCTGCGCCGAGCACTACTTTCAAATGTTGGTTTGTTGGCTTGCTCTACTTTAATTTTTTTCCCATCCAAATACTAAAATAAAAACCAAGCATATTACCAATATTATGTTACATTTAACATACAAATGCACTTTACTAACATATTTTACATTGTACCAAGAAAGAAGTCTGCATCAATTATTTTCTTATAGCAAACATTTTCCTCCAAAACTGCCATGTGCCTCACTATGCTAATTAGAATGTTTAATTAGCAAATGTTTTTCTATTGAGCTATTCAATAAAAGTGCTCATAAGAACTGTAAAAATATATCTCATCTATTTTATGCAATGCATTCACATAAATTCACATTCCACAAAATTTCAGTAAGTTATTCAAAGTTATTGAAAATTTTTGTTCTGTATTCATTCTATGCAAATGTTTAGGAAAGGAAAATTCCCAACTCTTTTTGCAATTGTGTATTTTCATTGGTTCTAATAATCTTGTTTTAACAGTGATCTTGTTTTGTTTCATTTAAGACATTTCATATTTTACTTTGGGCATTACTTGAAAAGATTCTGTAACATACAAATTTACATTTTTAATTTCGTGAAGTACATATCTTAAGTAATCTCACAAGAAATTTTCTGAAATTGAAGAATCTAATTTTTTTCTATTTTTTTCATTTTTATTTTATGAAGTATTTCTCCTGGATGGGTCTAAGTACAACTGTGTCCTGAAATGCCACTGGAAGAGGGTATCAACATCTCTGGAACTGGAGTTCTGGAGAGTTGTTAGCTGCCATGTGGGTGCTTAAGGAACCTGAGTCCTCAGCAAAACAGCCAGTGCTCTTTAACTGCTGAGCCATATCTAGTTTTTAAAGACATTTTTTTGATTTTTTTGAGACAAGCAAGGTATTCCTATAGCAGGAATTCACTAGGCAGACCAGGCTGGCCTCATCTCAGAGAGATCTCCCTGCTTCTGCCATTGAATGGTACGATTAAAGGACATGCCTAAATATGAAGACATTTAATTCAGCCCTAAATCCATCTAAGTAAACAGTCTGATTGCTTTTTAATTTTGTGAGATGCTAAATTCCTACCAGGACTTCCCCCAACACAACAGGGTATTTTTTGCCAACTGTGGGCCCAAAGCATTTATGCCAGATTCCTGCCCAGAAATCGACTACATAGTTAAAATATTCCTCTGTAAAATGAAACTGTCTATTCCCCATGAATTTGAAATAAATCTACTGTATTTTGACTTTTAAAATTACATGCATATATTTTTCTGCAATGCACAATTACATAAAAACAATGTATAAAATTTCAGTAAGTTATTAAATTTATTTACAAAGAATACATGGATACATATTTTTTTACTTTTATGTTTATTTTAAACAAAAATCAATAAGGAAATAAGTATTTGACGTTATACACAGATACACACCAGACCAACATTTAATATAAGAGGCATTATCATTTGGATTAAGCACACCAGTATAATATATGAGATCTATTTTCATGTTTTTATTTTTCATGTAAGAAAGAATAAAATAATTATATTTTTAACTAATAAAAACATGAGTCAAATAAAAATTTCTTTTAAATATTTAAAGTATGAATATGCTATAGTACCAAGAATTCAGATTTATATTATAAAAATAAGTCTAAATAGAATATGTATTATCATAGGACAAGCTGAAAATTACTGACAGAAACTTAGTAGTGTACCAAATATATGACATGGTGAAAAGAAAATATATAGAATAAGATGACAAGGGGACCAGAGTATTTCATGAGGCAGAAACAAAATAATTAGATGGAAGTTTTAAAACGAAGAGTGACTTATTGGAGAGAGATAACTACAAAAGTTACTGGAATGATATAAGGGAAAAAAGAAGCACAAATAATCTGGATCAGAAATGATTTTAATGTAGTGTTAAAGAATTTAGGGGGCTGGAGAGCTGGTTCAGTGGTTAAGTATACTGGCTGCTCTTGAAGAAGACTCAGGTTTAGTTCTCAGCACCCACATGGTAGCTAAAAAGTATCTGTAATCCCCAGTTCCAAGGGGATCCTACACATTCTTTTGACATCTGTGGGCAGTGCATGACATGGGCATACTTACATACATGCAGGAAGTACAAGCATATGTATAAAATAAAAAAATAAAATATTTATAAAAAAGAATTTCAGTGGCTGCAAACATACCACTGAAAAGCTCCCAACTTGTCTAGTAGGTTAGTCAGAACATGTCCATTTCATTGCTCTTCCAGAACTAGAATAAGAAGGAATATGCTACTGGAAATCTTAAGCTGAGGCCTGAAAAACTCTGTGAGCTAGTCAGGGCCAGTTTACTACACACTGCCACATCCACACTCCTAGATTTGTTTGCTCACCTTGAACACCAGATTTGGAATCATTCCTTCCCTCCAACAAAAATATCTAAAATGAAATACCTGAAGTACAAACCAACTTAATCAGAAAGTAACCCAGCTACAACAATCAAAATAAAACACAGAACCAAACTTGAACTCAACAAAAGTGGGCCAAAATTTCATAGGAAACACACAATTAACAAAAGAAGTTTCTATGCCAGGACCACAATGCAAAAGCACAAATAACATGAAAAACCAAGATACTATGCTTCATAAATTCCCAACATTCCTAATGTTCACCAAAGAGAACTACTCAGAGTTTATTCTTTTAAAAACATGATCAAATAAATTCATTAAAAATAGTTAATTTATTATTTCTTTAATTTTATGTACATGAGTGTTTTGCCTCCATGTGTATAGTATACCTGTGTCATGCAATGCTCACAGAGGTTAGAAGAGAGTGACAGGAACTGGAGTTACAGATAGTTGTTAGCCACCGTGTGTGCTGGGAACTGAACTGGGTCCTGGTCCTCTTAACAGTCGGTCTTCTTAACTGGTGAATAATCTTCCCAGCTCACACATTCAAGGGGTTTAAAGAACACATTACAATTCAAAGGACTCAAAGAAGAAAAATAAACTCCCGATTTGAAGTTCAAAAAAATACAAAAATATGCTTGAATGAAATGACAATTCATGAGTTGCAAAATGAATTCATAAGAAAAATGCTAAAGAAAAAACTAAAATGAACACGGAATGAAAAAACTCAGTAAGCCATTTTGAAATGACAAGAGAAAGTCAGAACAGCAGAATGAATCAAATGGAAAACAGAATATAAGGTTGAAGATATCTTAAGATGGATTATAGAAGAAAACCTCCCTAAACTAAGAGAAAAACATTACCCAGATATAAAAGAAGCAAACACAATGTCAAATACATAGGTACATAGAAACAAAACTCCCCACAATATTGAAAACACAAAAAATATACAGAATAAAGAGAGTGTACTGAAAGCAATAAGAAAATCCATCAGAATAACACATGACTTTTCAATGAAAGCTATAACAGTCATAAGAGTCTGGAGTCATGTATTCCAAGTTATAAATCACTAGAGATGTCAATTCAGATTACTTTACACACCAAAACTGTCCATAACAGTCAAAGGAGAAAGAAAAATTCCCAAGATATAAGTAGGTTGAACAAATTCATGTCCACCATTCCTGTCTCAGCCGGACAGAGAACATTTGAAGCCCTACTGAAGAATGAAGAAAGTAATGACCTAATGACCATATCCAAAAGGCTACAGAAAGGAAAAATGAACGTACAATTACAAAAACACCAAACTTGGCTAAGAATAGAAAATAAAATGACAGCAATACACATCTTTCAATAATTACTTTAAATATCAATAGCTTCAGTTTCCCAATCAAAAGCCCTAGACTAGATTAAGAGAGAAAACCCATCTTTTTGTTTTCTACAAGAAATTCCTCTTATCTTCAAGGATACTTAACACCTGGGACTAAAAGGATGATAAAAAATATTCTAAGGAGATGGTACCAACTGTCTAATAAATGACAAAATAGACTTCAAAGAAATTAATCAGAAGAGATAAAGAAGATGGTGATTAACAGAGAAAACCACCACTTGCCAATGTGCAGGTTACAAGGGAGTGCTGAATGCTTATATTTGAACTGAACACCTTTGTGTTCTAGGGATCAATGTGGAAGACAGGGCAGAAAAATTGTAAGAATCAGAAGTGGGCACAAAGCAACAGAATTTTCTAAGACAACTCATCAGTTATTCTCATGAACTCACAGTGGTGACAGAAAGCACAAGCTCAATTCAAACAGAAACCCAGCATCAAACCAAATGAAACCCCATCATAGACATGCAGAAGTGGATAGGAAAATCCCAATTTAAGGAAATTTTGGCAACTGATGGCTGCGGGGAGGAAGAGAGACAATCTCTTTGAAGGCAGTATTCTTGGTAGGTTGACCAGGCTCCAGTGAATGAACCCATACAGAAGGACATTTGAGGACACAAATTATATCTGTAGACTGATACATACAAGAGTATATGAAATTGGGCAGGGGGAAATAATGGGATATGGGCATAGAGAGGCTCTAAATATCATCAAATAGGAAAACTGCAAATATATACAAAATCCTGTGGATAATTAAACACAAAACCACATGATTATCTCAATAGAGGAAGGTCTTTGACAAAATCCAGTATGCCTTCATTATAGTGATTTGGACTGGAAAGAACATACCTCATCATAATTAAGGCTGTATACAACAAACCCACAACTAATACCATTCTAACTTGAAAAAAGTATGAAATATTTCCATTAAAATTAGGAACCAGAGAAGGTCATTCACTACTCCCATTCCTTTTCAAGAACAATACAGTGCTTGTAACCCTAGAGAGATCAGTAAAAACAGGAAGAACTGAAAGTGGTTCTAATCAAAAGTATTAGGCTCATCTAAAATGGTGCCTAGAGGAAGTGAAACTAAACCAGAAGGTGTCAAGAGATAAACAAGAATTCCCTGAAATGAGGAACTTGCAAAGAAACAGAAACCTACTGTGCTAATGAGATGGAATGTAGAAATGCTTACCATTAGAGCAGTGTGTTACTTCTGCTTGCCTGCCTTGATAAATGTATACAAGTTATAAGAAGGACAGGTGTTTTCATTTATGCTAGTAGTGACTAAACAACTCTCCTGTGCAATGCAAAACCACTGAGTTAAATCCTAAAAAGAAAGAAATGTCTCTTTGAGTAAACAATATTGATAGATCATCATGTGCTAAACTAAACAGAGGTTATTATCCATGTTATAATTAAAAATGTCTGTAGCAGCAGTAACTCATGAAATTCTCTTATCTTCTCACAACAATGAAGGTCACTAACATAGACTAATGCAAATGTATAATAAAGAGATAATTCACAGTCCCTGGAAAGGATAGACAGCAACCTTTGCCTAAAATTCCTCAGTTAGTGATTGGATGCTGGAAATTCTAAACTTCAATATGATAATGCACCAATTGCTTCCCTTTATCTAGTACCTACACTCTCAAGACTTAAAGCAAGATATTGGCAGACCAACTCTCTAAAATAGATAAAGTAAAAAGGATTTTAACAACTCTTATGTTTTCTATAAAGTTTTACCAGGAACTTATAATGTAAAATGTACATTATCCTATGTGTGTAATTACATCCCATGTTCTTTATTGAGATGCTGCTGTACAGCAGTCCTAAGTCAAATAACTGCCATCCTCATGATTTCAGTGTGTCTATTTACAAAAGTTCTTCAGTTATACATAATTTTGCCCTAATAACAAATGATCTGCGTTTGGGGAGGAAATT
This sequence comes from Eospalax fontanierii, assembly GCA_035773235.1. Lineage (NCBI taxonomy): Eukaryota > Metazoa > Chordata > Mammalia > Rodentia > Spalacidae > Eospalax > Eospalax fontanierii. The sequence continues at coordinate 39,936 of JAJHUQ010000066.1, read as the reverse complement.
AGCTACACTCAGATCACCCATATACCCAATACTGCACCGGTCTGTATGAGTAAAGTCATTCATCTCCCAGGGTGAACTTTAATGTTATCAAACATTGGTTTGATGCTAGAGCCTTAGAAAGGGAATAAACATTACTTAGTACACCCAGGAAGACAATTTTAATGTTATTACATCTCATGGTACTAAGAAAGAAAATGAAAAGATAAACAAAGGTATTAAAAAGATATGAGAATGGAAATGTTTTATTAAGAAGGATCTATGTAGGAAGATTATGATGGCTGGATAGTTCCAGACTAGAAAAGGAAAAATGAGAAAGTCTATGCAAGTGATTAAAGGTTTGAGTCAATGTGTTGTAATATATAAAAGGTGAAAGAAACTTATGTATGTGAATCTTGGAATTTCTGAGGTGATGCTTCAGATGCTCTGAAGAACAAATATATGTTTAGTTTTTGTATTAAAAGTATTGGCTGGCAATCCCACTTTCTCCAATGCTTTGCCACATTAGGCTTACGTTTACCTCGAAAAAGTAAAAACCGGTAACAGACCATTCTTCTTTGAGCAAAAGCCTACAAGACTTCTTTTCCCTATGAGGAATCCAACATACTACTATTATTCCTCACAATCACCAAAACATCAAAGCACAATTACAAAAACAAAAAGGGGGAATAGAACTGACCCCATGCTCAGCTCCAACTAGCATTGTTTAAAATTTTCAAAAATCTAAAATGGAACCTAAACTTGTGAGACATTGGAGGAAACAAGAACAGCGACCTGAGGTACAGGTATGCTGGAAGGACCCTTTAACAGGACAATGGAGGGGGTCCATATCCCTTACTTACCCTGGGAAGTGGATTTGGATGTGTGTTTCCTATGGATGACCCATAGCCTTTTTGGATCCCGGCCAGAAATTTAAAATATTGTGAGACCAGAGACCAAAAAGGACTAGGAAAAGGAAAGAGAAAAATTTAACCCCTTAACCCAGGAGGTAAAACCCCCTGAGGGCTATGTTTTGTTTTTGCTTTCTTCTTTGGCAGTCACGTTAACTGCCAAAGACCTACTATGTATAATGAGATGGAGTTCAACTTGGAATTGGACAGGACAAACCCCCACCAAGAGGTACCACCTCACAGATAGCCAACCAGACAACCACCTTCCCAACGCCAGACACTTGGTGACCTGACTTGTATGTGGATCTTTGTGACTTGGCCAGAGGGAACTGAGACATTGGTGACTGTACAGATGTGGGGAGGGAGAAAGCCAGAATGCCTAAACCCCCAGGAGGCTAAAGCAATGTGCAAAAACAGGCCTAACACCATGTATTAATGCAAATCTTTTTCAGGGAGAGAATCATTCCTGTGTGTTAGTAATAGTCCTGCCAAAGTTAAACTATGTTTCAGAATAGGAAATGCAAGCAGCAACTATAACTAGAACTAAAAGAGAGACTTAGGAGCCAATGAAGGTGGGAGCAATGTTAATACTGGGATTAGCAGGTACAGGATTGGGAGCTCTCGCTCTTTGGCAACCTCACAAATTGGATTACAAGCCCTCTAGGCTACAATGGATTCACAGGTGGATCAACCAGAAGCCTCCATAAGATTAATGCAGCAATCCTTATCATCCCTAGCCAAAGTCACACTGCAAAATAGGAGGAGCCTAGATTTACTAGTTTTGAAGGATGGATGACTATGTAAAGCTTTCAGAGAAGAATTTTTGTAGAGCTTTTATGTAGAGCATTCTGGAAAGGTGTTACAAAATTTGGATATTGTGAGAAAAGACTTGAACCAAAGAGAAAGGAATTGGAGTAGGAACTCCTGGTTTCAACAATGGTTTGAAACATCCCCATGGCTTACAATTTTAATCTCTAACGTACTGCGGCCACTTTTCCTGATTATACTGGCTCTAACCATAGAGTCATGTATTTTTCACTGCCTGATAGAAATAATCAAACCCACATCCAGGGTGTTCAAGCCATGACTTTGTGAATTCAGTATGACCCCATACCTGTCCCCTCATTGGGAGAACTAGAATTTGATGCCCAAGTAGAGACCCCCGTATCTCTCTCCTGCTAGGGGAACTAGAAGTTGAAGCCCAACTCCAGAGGTCTGGTTTCCTCTAGGGCTGCATTCTTCTAGGCTCCATAAAAATAAATAAAACTGGGGTAGATATTGGGCTCATCTAAAATGGCACCTAAAGGAAGTGAAACTAAACCAGAAGGAACCAAGAGATAAACAAGAATTCCCTGAAATGAGGAACCTGCAAAGAAACAGAAACCTACTGTGCTAATGAGATGGAATGTAGAAATGCTTACAATTAGAGCAGTGTGTTACTTCTGCATGGAAAGCTTCCCCTCCCCTGTATGCTAATAAGGCATTCTTTTTCCTGGGTAGTAATGGATAGATTTACTTGCCAACTGTGACTGCTCATGTAACCACACATTTATGCTACACAAACAAGGCTTGAAAATGACACAATGAGATAGGCTGTTAAGAAATGGGGAAGTGCACCTGACTGGGGAAAGACCTGTATATAAGAGCACGCTTGAGCACTGTAAAGTGATTCCCCTGCTGCACTAAGGAAGAGCTGTAACACAATAAAGAGCTGTAACACCAGAAGAAGCCAGCTGTAGAGACTCTTCTTGGACAGACAGGGGTCCCAGTTTCACCTTAGGATCTCTGCTGCATAGCGCTGGGCTTCTGGGTTGGGGCAAGTTGCTCATCCAATCTCTCTTGAGCTCCCCTCCTCGAAGGTCAGAGACGGGTATTTACAAGGAGGAAGAGGAGCACTTACCCATATCGGCCTCACTCATTGTGATAGCCATGAGGGGGTGTGACAGAAAAATCAAATTATCATTATTTGCCATAGCTCCATTACACATAAAAAAATCCACAAGAAAACATTTAAATTTATGAACACTTTCAGCAAAGTGGCAGGATACAAAACCAATTTACAAGATCCATAGACTTTCTATATACCAAAAATCAGAGAAAGAGTTTATAGAAACATTCTCATTCAAAATAGCATAAAAATAATATTGAGGAACAAACTTAACTGAAGACATTAAAGACTTATACAATGAGAACTTTAAATCTTTCAAGAAAAAGACTGAGGAAGACACTAGGAAATGGAAAGTCTTCTTGGTCATGGATTGGACTAAATAAATTTTTTAGAAGATGACCACTGTACTAAAAATATTTTATAGATTCAATTTTATCTAAATCGCAATGAATATTTTTTCACACAAATAGAAAATTCTAGAATTGTTAAGTACAATACCCCAGAGAGTCCAAACAATCCTTAACACTAAGAGCAATACTGAAGGATTTACCATACCAGGTTTAAAATAAGAAGAGTTAATAAAACTATAAGACTAATAAAACAGCATGGTGTTAGCACAAAAACACACAAGTCAATGGAACAAAACATAGGTTCATACAACCAGAGTTAGCAAAGAAGCCAGGAATACATCTTCATGAAATAGTGTTGGGAAAACTGGATAATTAGACCCTTAGCTATCAACCTGTCAAAAAAAATCTCCAAATGGATCAAAGACCTCAATGCAAAACCTAAAATGCTTAAAAATATTAAAAGAAAATCCAGGCAATACTCTAAGACAGAGTACAAGAAAAGACTTTCTAAATTGGACTGAGGTCACTTAGGAATTAGGATCAATAATTTACAAATGGGATATAAGTAAACTAAAAAGCTTCAGTACAGCAATGGAATCAGCCAATCAAGTGAGGAGGAAGCCTATAGAGTATGAGAAAATCTTTTCCAGATATACACTGATACAAGATTAATACCAAGAATATACAATGAACTTAAAAATCAAGAAAACAAATTGATCCAATTAAAAATGGGTTATGTATCAAAACATATTTGTCAAAAATAGCTAAAAAAATCTTTAAATGTTCAATATTAAAATTACTTTAAGATTCTATTTTGCCCTTAGAACACTAAGATCAAATGAACAAATACTGGCAAGAATGTGGGACCAGGGAACCTCCATTCATTGCTGGTGGGATTGCAATCTGGTGTGAACAACTGTGGAAACTAGTGTGGGGCATTCTGAAAAAAAAAAATAGGAGCTGGAGAGATGGCTCGGCAGTTAAAAGCCGAAGACTGGCTTTCAGTTCCCACCACACACATGGTAGCTAATAATCGTCGGTAACTTTTTATTTAAGAGATCTGGCACCCTCTTCTGATCTCCACAGGAACTGCAAAACAGGGGTGCACTTACATACACACACACACACATATATATATGTATATATATATATATATATATATATATATATATTTAGGCAATACACTTATAGCGTTAAAACAGAAATAAAATTTTCACACACTGAAAAATAGATCACTAGCAGCAGGTGTCCTAGTGTAACAGTTTCTCATTACATCTATTTACTTGCAAATTTTATGATTTTGCTTTTTGTTTTTACTGTCTAGTAAAACATTTATACCACTGTGTTGAACTAGGCAGTAAAAATAAAAGGCAAAATTATAAAATCTCTTATACTAAGACATCTGCTACTACTTAAAAGTATTCTAGACATGATAGGGAAGCCACACTAATGAAATTTCTATTGTATACTAGTCTAATGAGATTTGAATAATGACGAAGCCATTTCACATGACAAGGTGGATGTATTTCAAGGTGTTTCACTGCAAGATAAAAAACTACAGACAATCTATAGATGATGATGACGGGAGGGAAGCTCAATTTTCTCCACAGACAAACTGCCTGAGAGGTTATGTAATTCCAAGTAGGCAGTCTTAACACAAGGGTACTATTAAAGTAAGTCAGTGCATTATATATATATAGACACATAACAATAATAATCAATGAAGGCAGGAAGAAGAGACAGAATAGGGCTTATAGGAAAAGTTGGAGGGGTACTAGAGCAATGAAAAGAATGCAAAAAGATATACTCATGTATAATAATCACAAAAATAAAAAATGTAATAAAAATTTATTTTTTAATTTAATAATTGGAGTAGAAATTTGGGAAATAAAATTTCTAGAATTTCAAATTTAGGAGGATAAAGAATGTCTCTTGAATCAATTGATTCCCACAAACACTACTATAAAGTGAATAGGATGACTATTTTACTAAAATAACTCTATACACTAGGCTTATTTTTGAAAGATTAAAGAACTATGCAAGATTGGTACTTAAATGGACTTAGGAATAGGAATTCTGCTTACTTATTCTGATAATCAACATAATTTAACAACCACACTGTCTTCATGGAATGAAAATATTAGCAGTTGAATTTTACATACAATTTTATCAATTTTTTTTCTAGAGAAAATTTTTCATGAATTGTAAATGCTGTTTCCAAATAGTACATTAATTCCTATTTTCTGTAAAGGTTCCTTTCTTTAATGGAAGAATCACACTTACAATACACTGAATTATACTTACAATAGAAGTGTAACCTGATATAGATTCAAATACTATTTACATATTTTTATTAGTTGATAAAAATATCAGTGGCTGAAGAATTTTATCATATGGTATTATGCTACTTTAACATGTTAGAAATTTGAAAAAAATTAATTACTTAACAGATAAATGTTCTTTTTAGATTCTTACCATTCCATTCATTTCTTTGACAGCATTCTTAGCATCTGCAGGGTGGTGAAAAGTCATGAAGGCAAAGCCTCTAGACTTCTTAGTTTCCCAGTCCTTCATCAAATTAACTGTGATACATGTAAACATTTTCAATTTACAAAACGATATAAAATTTTATTTTTCATCTTCTAAAATTATCAACAATTTTAAGTTATTTACTTTTTGATACCTTGATAGGCTAGTCACAAAACAATTCAGCTATTTGAGAGATCTACAAAAATCCCTAAAACCTTACATTTTACATTATTACTAATTTTCTCAACACTAACAGAAAATAACTTCATTGTATTTCATGCCATAGATTCACTTTGTACATGCATGTGCACATACGTGTGTGCGCGCACACGCACGCACACACACACACACTCAGCAGAAAATACTTAGAGCAAAATTTTGCCCACAGCATCAGTGCTTTTCTAAGGACTAGAATATTTACAAATTAATGACATATTTTTGCGAATGAACATGTTTTAGTTCAGCTCTCTCACAAAACATAATTTATATGTACTTTGAAGAGTTATACAGCTTGGTTACAAACATTACCTTGTGCTATGGGTCCAAATCTCTCAAATATTATTTGAAGAGTCTTTTGTTTGGTCTCCATATTGAGGCCTCCTATGAATATTTTCCCAGGCTGATCAGCTTCTGCCATTTTCCTGTAAGTAGGCAACAGATAAAAATTTTACAAGATTCTTAAAACTTAACTGAAATGCATAAACAAGTCAACATCTTAATATTTATTTGTATCTGCTTGGAGAAAGACTCCCATTTATGTCAAGCTGGCCTTGAATTAGCTGTGTACAAGAAAATGATCTTAAGCACTTATCCTCTTGCTTCTACACGCCAACTGCTAAGATTACACGTACTTGCCACTGTTTCTTTTGAAAGCAGAAAGTAAAAGCAACACTGACTATGTATCAGTAACAGCATGCACACACACACGTTTGCCTTCCCTCTCAAACTTCCTTTAAAACTTGCCAGTGCAAGCCACTCTCCCAGGCTAAAAGCCACTTGTATCAAGATGGCAGCACCTCTCCCTGCCAAGTTGGCCCTCCCCACATAGCTGGATCTCTTCAGTCCAGCCACCGTAGGTGGCTACCACCAGAGGTGGTGTCTCTATGGACTGTGAAGACTACTCGCCTGAGCAGGACCACAGACACCCTATTGTCCAGTTTAGTCTCAAGTTAATGGCGACTCACTAGTCCAGAGACTGCAATTGGCTCTCCTGAGGCAGTGATGATTCAACCCACTACCGAATCCACCCAATGCGAGTCCAAGGACTCTCAGAGGACTGCCAAGCCAGTCTCCCTAAATTCTGTTTGATACCTGAACACAAGACCTTCCCCAGGCGGTTCCCAATGCAACTGAGCCTGCTCTCCCAAAATGGCAGCACCTTAATCTGCCTCTTCTGCCATCTCAAATCCAACCCTCAGAAGGTAGCATGTCAGCCCTTGGCTGCTCTCCCCAGCAGTACCAAGACTCCAAAACGTCACACTTGGCAATCTAAAGCTGTGGACACTGTAGCCACCAGTCTGTCCTCCTCAGGTGGTGGCTGTCCCCCAGAATCTGTATTCCATTGGCAGCATTTTCCAAGTAAGCTGAATCCCCACTCAAGGCAGATGCTGAGGCCACCCAGACTGCTCTTCCAAAATGGAGGGACCTTGTCTGCCTTTTCTGCCCTCCCAGGCCAGTCCTCAACCTCCAATCCATCATTTGGAAGCAGCTAGCGAGTCAGCTGTAAAGGCTGCCAGCATTCATCACCACAAGGCCGTATCTGGTCCGCAGCCCCTACCCGTTCTCTCTCCTGCACCCAAAACTAGAGTGGCAGAACTTCCGTCCCTGCTGTGTGGTCTCACTGGACTTCTTTGCCTTCCCTCCCCAGCGATCATTAAAGCATTACTGAAGAAAAAGCCCTTACCAGTCGATTGTTGACCCCACCTAAAATGCTCACCCAAAATGGCGACCTGACCGGGCCTTTTCTATCCTCCGCAGACTCAAACCGCCAGAGGCAGTGACTAGTGGGCCCTTGGCTCGTCACAGCATCACCAAGGCTGCAGCCACCGTTCTGCCCTCCTCAGGCGTAACTGTCCACCAAAATTTGTATTCAATAGGCAGGATTTCAAAGGCTACCGAATCACTTTCCCTTCTCGGCAACTTGTCCCGAGTGCTACTTCAGATGACTGAACACGGGCCCTTCCCCAGGCAGTAGCCGAGGCCATCCAGCCTTCTTTCCCAAAATGGCGGCACCTGGCTTTTCTGCACCCCACCCCCCCAGGCCACTCAGCCTGGTCGCCCAAAATGGCGGCAGCGTGTCCGCCTTTTCTGCCCTCCCAGACCACCCTGGCTGCTCCGCCATTTTGGCGGAACCTTCTATACCATCCCAGGCCACTCAGCCTGCTCGCCCAAAATGGCGGCACCTGGCTTTTCTGCACCCCACCCCCCAGGCCACTCAGCCTGGTCGCCCAAAATGGCGGCAGCGTGTCCGCCTTTTCTGCCCTCCCAGACCACCCTGGCTGCTCCGCCAAAATGGCGGCCACGTGTCCGTCTTTTCTGCCCTCCCAGACCGCCCTGGCTGCTCCGCCAAAATGGCGGAATCTTCTCTACCGTCCCAGGCCACTCAGACTGCTCGCCCAAAATGGCGGCCACGTGTCTGCCTTTTCTCCCCTCCCAGACCACCCTGGCTGCTCGCCCAGAATGGCGGAACCTTCTCTACCATCCCAGGCCACTCAGCCTGTTCGCCCAAATTGGCGGCCACGTGTCCGCTTTTTCTGCCCTCCCAGACCACCCTGGCTGCTCGCCCAGAATGGCGGAACCTTCTCTACCATCCCAGGCCACTCAACCTGCTGGCCCAAAATGGCGGCCACGTGGCCGCCTTTTCTGCCCTCCCAGACCACCCTGGCTGCTTGCCCAAAATGGCGGAATCTTCTCTACCATCCCAGGCCACTCAGCCTGCTCGCTCAGAATTGCTGCAGACAGACTTGCATGGCAAGTACTTTTCTTGCTGAGCCATCTCTCATGCTGTTGGCACTTTTTTCATAACCAAAAATTGCAAGAATTTCCATCTTAAATTATTGCTCAGTACTGTTAATAAACTTCAGCATTGTAAATTGTCCCTAACTAACTCAACTAACTAACTAACTAACTAACTAACTAACTAACTAACTAACTAACTAACTAACAACTATATGACTTTGGTTTTTTAAATCTTTAAAGACAGAATATTTTAAATTGTGTTAAACAAGCTTTATAATGCGATGATTAAGATAGTCATAGGGGGAATATACATTCTCATTGGAATTTACATAACTTTATAGTTCTTAAAGTTACTTAGAAGATTCTTTTGAAGAAAAAAATTATAAAATGAAAATATAGGCCAAATATTTCAAAACCCAAGGTAGAAAATAGTCATGTCATTATTATAAAGTGAGAACATCTCCTAAATTTTCTTATGAAGTAAAGTCTTCATAGACACTGTTAAGTTTTACTAATGATAAATTTTAATATCATTATTTCCCTATACAAACCACACTGAAAAGCAAAAAACAAAGAACCTGAAAGTAATCTAACTTAAAATAATTAATCCACTAAAATATGCATTTGTCAAAACAGTTGCCATTCGAACTCACTTTCTCATTAAAACAAAACTCTAAATGATAAGTACTAATTAAGACTACATAACGTTTCCTATAAATATTTTCAATTTCCTTTCTATTATTAAAAAATATATTTTGCCAGCAATTATTTGCATAAGCTTCAACTAAATCAGGCTGAAATATTTATTGACATGAAAAATAAGCATACATATTTTATAAGCCAATAACTTTTAAAACTATGATGTAAAATATTAAAATTTTTGGATTTCCTTACAGAGTAATATACTGAGACTTCTATAATATGCATGTTTACAGACAGGTACACATAAAGTACATATAGTCATTAAGTCTGAAGAACAATAAATGAGCCTAGATAGAAAGTCTTTAAAAATTGAACAGTGGAAAATCCTTTAAACATTAAACAATTTTAATAAACGTTTATGTACAATGCTAAGTAAACTGTTTTTATTTATACATATAAAATTTTAACAGTAGCATTTAAAATTACAGAACTTCTTAATGACAAGTAAGTCTTGAAAAAATAACAACATTCCGTTCACAAATATTTTCAAGCAATAAATATATACTTATAAATAGTTTGAGTCTGTATCAAGATTAGAAACAAACATCACCAACCTGCAATTTATTCTTTACATACAACCCATTATCTTTGTGTCTTGGCTGTTAAATTTTATGGTCACAAATATAGCATCATGGCTTCAAAACAAAGGAAAAAACATAAAGTACTAAAAGTCTTTCCCATCTCATGTTCACATTAGAAAATGATGGTCAAAAATGACAAATTTGTTAAACATCTTACAAAGAAGTATTCCGTCATGATAATATCTATGTCAGGAAGAAAATTCTGAAAGCCGAACATACAGGTAAAAATTAATCCATCAGTCCAGAAATGCAAAGATATAAAAAGTGGTGCCTTTAATTCAGTAGTCTCTGTCACAATGACATTCCTGTAGATATATACAAATCATACAATTTTACTAATTATTAGTTTTTAAAAAATTAAATATAGCTGGGTCAACACTTTGAATCTTGAAGCAGAAACAGTGTTCTCTGTTTAGTTGCCTGACACTTATTCTTGGAAGGTTGCATAGACGTAGTTTTGAGATGTCAGTCTTAAGAAATAATAACAACAACAACAACAAAAAGGCGGATTTCCTGAAGAACAAAGGTCTCAATGTTTGCAGAAGAGTATTAAGATGCAGAAGATAATGAAGGAGCCTACAAATAAGGACAAATTACATAAGTGGTTTTATTACATAAGTCTCTGCTCTGTGGCTTATGGTTATAAACAAATAACATATAGATTATGAAGTGAATTTCAAAGAAAAAAAATCTTTGTGGCAAGCTGAGAATTTATACTGTTATCCATCACACTGTTCCTAAGATTCCTTTGGCCTTAGTCTCTTAGTCAAAAAAGATTTGGAGGAAGCTGGACAGAGGTCTCTGTGGTTAGGAGCACTGCCTGCTCTTGCAGAGGACACGGATTCCATTCCTCCCCCACCCTCAACATAATGCTTAATAACTGTCTGTAACTCCGGTTTCAGGGTATCTGGTGTCCTCTTCTAGTCTATACAAGGAAGGGTGCACTTAAAGAGATGCAGGCAATACAGTCATAAAAATAAAATAAAGAGTAAAAGAAAAAATATGTTTGGATTTTTATCAGCTGACTTTATTTTTAATACAAAAAGTCTGAAAAGGCTGAATATTCAGTTAGTTTAAAAATATTTTATAAATTCACAGAGTTTTTATCTTTTCCAAGCAAGATGAGTATTCAACAATAAATATCAGAAAATATATTTATAATTTAGAACTAAAGGCCTCAGAAGGAGAAAAAATAGAAAAGAACTGAAGCCCTAAAATAATATGTATAACTCAAATTCTTTTTCTTAAAACAGAATTATCGAAACCCAGAAATAAAAGATTATCTGAAGTAATATGTTTTTGAAGTTAAAAACTGTAACATATGAGTAAATGCTCTTCTTACATGATTTTCACAATTAGTCAAGATCACACCCCTCTGAAATGAACATATTTCTATTTGGATAATTACAATAGAAACATTAACTAAACTCTACCAACAAATGTTTCATCAAACAACATAAAGTCTATGATAGTCTGGAGAACACAAAATAATTTTTTAAATTTAGGTACTATGACTACTACTTAAGACATTCTCATAAAGAAGAAGAAAAATGGAGATATATCAACTTCCAATCAGTAAGTACAGCTTGTCTGTTTGAGCAAAGGAAAATTTAACATATAGGTGATTTCAATTTCCCCACAGCAAAATATGAACTGCTGCTTTACAATTGTATCTACGTATGTACTGACAAGTTAATTCACTTACTAATGTAAAATGGTCATAAACTTGCATCAGGTCTTCCATTTTGTACTGTTCTAGCACCACAAAATTTTCCAAATTTCCACTTGTTTTTCGAGCACAATTTTGGCAATGTACTATGTAATTCTTTTGAGATTTGCTTTCATTAGTGACAAAAAGCAGATTAAAAACTTCCACCTATTTTTATACAAGGGAAAGGGTCAAGAAAAAAATAGTTGAAATTCAAACACTTCATTATAACCATGGTGTTTTATTTTTTACATGAACATGTGGAGTGAGTTGTCGTTAATCTGAAATACTTAAAAAAGGCTTAGTTGAATCCAATGAAATACCATCTATATATGATAAATATCCAGCAAAAGGTTACTAGTATTTGCTATTTGTGACTATATAAGGAAATAAAAATTCTTCTACTCATTAAAAGCTTGTATCTAGGTTTAAGAGTCATCTAGTTTTACTTTATCCTAAATATAAGTGTACAATTACATAAAAAGTGATGATTTTCATTTCATTTTTCTATGACAGTACTCATAATTTACATCCGCAATGTTTTCTTCCTGGCTAGAAATGCTTAATGTTTAATCAGAGTTGAAAAGGGGATGGGGAAAGCCCAAATAATGTAACAGCCTTAAGTTAATATAATGTTATATCTTTTAAAATCAGGAAAATGAAAGATGGATAATAAAAAGTTTTCAGATCTCATATATTAATAAAACAGTACAAACAGAAGTGCTTTGACAAGTACTAACCTAACAAAAATAATAGCTTAGGCATTGAGGCAGCCTTTAATTTCTAACACCTGAGATTTCTGTACTAGGAAATGTCTTACAAGATGTACTCAAAACGCTAAGTAACAATCTGTCTGGATTTGTACTTAAGGAAATGGCATATAAATTTATTAAATATGTATATATACATAAACATATCATATATACATATATAGAGAGATACTAAATGAAATTCTGAGACAACTATCATCTGGTAAGGAGTTATTACATCAATGACTAGACTTTTCTAAATTAATATATATACTTGGTGAAATATACTTGGTGTTTATTATCTTCCAATGAGAATTTAAGGTTTTAAACATAATGCATGACTTAGTAAAAATCATTTCCTAAAGATATGAATAAGCTTAAAAGAAGTTTAAAAGAAGAGTGGGAAAAGCACTTGGAAACCTAGAGAAACTGAACAGGATATCGTGAAACATGCCCAAATTCAAACAAGCCAATCTATAATTCAATGGACTTATAACAAAACATCTATCAGTAAGAATAGTTAATTACCTCACAGATGCTACAATAAGGAGCTGGTTCATCATTTGTCCGTCCATGCCATATAACCTCTTTTCCTGCTGCAACAAGAGCTTCTCTCAATGTCTGACACTGTTTTAGAATTTTCAGGAGACAATATCTATTATAGGGGAAAAATTTTAAAACAATCAAATGTTCAGTAATATAGACTTTAATACATCAATTAAATAATTCATTTTTTAAAAATATGGGAACCTGTCTTTTTTTAATGTGTAAGATATTTAATAATGACATAAATATAGTGATCTTACTATGTATTAACTCACCCCTATTGAAACATATATATTTCTTTTATGGTCTTTTTGAGACAGGATCTACCTGTAGCCACAGCTGGTCTGGAACTCACTATGTCTAAACTGGGCTTGAACTCACAGAGAACCACCTGCCTGTGCCTCCCGAGTGCTGGGATTTAAGGTGTAAGCCACATGTATGGCTTCAAAGATAGATTCTTTAAAAAAAACAAAAAAACAAACAACTTTGTGTCAAAAGATCTGATATATCCCAGATAGACCTGTCTCATTATGTAACTGATGATGATCTCCATGATCTTCCTGCTTCAGTCTTCCAGTTGCTGGAATTACAGATATGCAATTAACATATAAAAAATTCACACACAGGCATAGATCCATATTAGAGATAGAACCCAAGATCTCATATATAGTTGGGAACTACTTTACCAATAATATTCCACTTATATGCCTACTTTACTGGGTTCCAAAATTTAAAAGTAACACTATTTTCTAGGAATCAGTTACTTGCTTCACATTTCAAAGACCCTAATTCTAAGGTAATAATATTACAGGAAAAAAGTTCATAAGCAGTATTATTTATGTATTTAGTTATACATTTTAATAACTTTTAATCCCAGCACTCAGAAAGCAAAGGCTGATGGATCTTTTTTGCCTCAAAAAGATCTAAAATGAAAAAAAATTTTGAACAATCTGAAAGAAAGTTAATAGGAATTGAGTTATTTCAGTATAAAAGAAATTTGGTTTAATAGCACAAAGGATAAAGAACAGTATTGTATAATTTCAAATTAGTGTATAGAATCTATCATTTCTCTGTTTTGTATGTACAGTTACTTAAAATTTTTTTTAAGAATCTCATTGTTAGACATATTGGGGAATGAAGGTGAGAGGTAACTGAAAAAGAAGATATAAGATAAATTGTCTTTTATGATGAGATGTATTAGCAAGTATTAACACCACATACAAGAAGATTCTGAAGAATGAGCTTTAAATTCTGCCAGACAATAGTACTGCTCCTTCTCTTAAAGCTTTCCAAGAAGGATGAAGAAGGTATACTACAGAGTTAATATATACTAGATAATATGTACTTGTGGTAGGGTTGCATCCTATTCCTGGGAGATAGGGAGAAGAGGGAAAGACTGAAGCAAAACAATATGTTATTGCCATCTCCTTTATGATACACAGCCACATGCCTGAGAATTGTTACCAAATGGAAACCTTGCAATCAGTTGATACAGCAGAATTCCCTATAGATATAGAAATAAATAACATAGATATGAGTAACTATTGACAATTTTAAGGTGCTAGATATAAATTAGAAGGTATGCAGTCCACTGAGCATGGATCCATGTTTCAGAGTGGAGTTTAGACTCCATGACCCAAATTCCTAGTAACAATAACCTAAACAAAGCATCACAATCGTTCGTCCTTAAGATTTAAAATACCACATGAAGAGGAAGAAAAGTAGAGGTTGACTATCTTTCGAAGGCCATTAAGGGAAAGATAGTTCATGTTCAACAGAATTCATTCTGTGGGATCAATTTGCACACATACAAACATCCAAAGTGATAATACAAATACATACACACTAATCACAGTAATGTTTTGTTCATTCTGAGTTAATTGTAAATGTATGTTTTGTTATCAGAGGGGAGAGGAAGAGAGAAAAGTGAGGGAGGGAAGAGAGAAAGAAGACAGAGATTGATTCGTAACTGTGGGCAAAAATATGCCAAGGCACATATGTACAGGTGAAAGGACAAATGTGAAGTCTGAAATCAGTATATCCTTCTACCATAGGATCCCAAGGTAGTCAGCGTTGCAGAGAATGTGTTTTTATCTTCTGAACTATTTTGCCCGTCTTGGTTTAATTGTAAAGCCAAACATCAGCAATATGGATCCCAATAGCATCAGTGGCCTTTAATATATATATCTTTAAAAGAGAACTACCTGCCTAG
Organism: Eospalax fontanierii; assembly: GCA_035773235.1. Classification (NCBI taxonomy): domain Eukaryota; kingdom Metazoa; phylum Chordata; class Mammalia; order Rodentia; family Spalacidae; genus Eospalax; species Eospalax fontanierii. Next base: position 24,826 of record JAJHUQ010000066.1, on the reverse strand, counting down.
AAAGAGGTGATTGACTTTGATCTATGCTAACGAAAAAGATTGGGGAAATCAGATCTCTGATCTCACACCAACTTCCATGATAGTTGGTACTTCAAAGTACAATTTAAAGTAATTAAGTCACTTACATAGTAGCTCTCCAGATTGTCAGCTGAATATAGCTCAGCTCAAAAATTCTGTCACTTTCCATTTGTGTTTGTACTGGAAGACAGCTTAAGTTCCAATATCCTGATTAGGTTCTTATTTCTACTTTCCTTACATTTTTAATCAGGTCACAAAACAGCAAATTAAAAAAAAAATTGTGAATTCTTTTTGGCCGCCTGATTTCTGAGAAGTTAAGTGTCTCAAAGCACATGAGACTATTTCAACTTTAAAATTCTACTGAATACCATGAAATAGGTTTTACAAAAATAATATTAATGGGCCAGTAGATTTAGAAAAATAGTATAATCAGCCAGTAAGATGGCTTACAGGGAAAGATTGCCTTGCTGCCAAACAACTAGAGTTTGAACCCCAGATTACACACAGTAGGAGGACCAACTTTGACAAACTTTCCTCTGATCTTTACACAGTGTAGTATGCATTTAACCCTATATACACACTAAAATTTTAATTAGGTTCACCTCCTGTGCCTCCCAAGTGCCTAATTAAAGAAGTCTGCCACAAATGTTACATAGATTTTTTAATAAATTAGTTTTCAAAGTAGTGCTTCAATGTGTGTAATACTTTATAGGAAGTTAACATCTAAAATTAGTATTTATAAATGAAAATAATTTTAAAATGAGAAAATAAAATGTTACTTAGAAATTAGGATCTAGGAAGGCTTAGTACCACAGAGAAGTCATGGAGTCACGTAATTTACACAGGTAATTTCACCTGTCTTGTTCATGAGACATCCATGGACATTTACAAATAAAGAACTTCAAATCTTGGAACTGGTGACATGATTCAGTGTTTAAGGGCACTGGCTGATCTTATTGAGGAGCCAGGTTTGGTTCCCAACTAACAACTATATGGAATGACAGTTCCAGGGGATCCAACATCTTCTTCTGCCCCCCTTGTGCATTGCACAATGTGAGTACACAAACATTCATGCAGGTAATAAAGTCATATACATAAAAAAATAAAGATAATAAAATATTTTTTAAAAAAATAACTACCGGGCTCTTGTTAACACATTTCTAACTGTGTATATGCATGTGTGAATATGAGTGTGTGTGTACATGTGTTTTGTTGCCTGCATGCCATAAAGGTGAGAGGACAACTTTCAGGCATCTGTTCTTGTCTTCCACATTATTTGATATAATCTCTCTTGTTTCTGCATATTGTAGGTTAGCTGGTCTATACACTTCTGTGTGATTCTCCTGTCTGTCTTCCACTTTGCCTCAAGAGTCCTAGGATTACAGATATATACCATTTCATGTGTGTTTTATATGGGCTCGAGGGCTCAAACTCAGACCATTAGGTTTCGTGGTTAATACTTTTTTCCTAGTAAACCATCTACCCAGCCTGGTTATGCTGATAAACCACCTATCCAAAACAGTTAAATTTAAGCTGCTTTTCCCACACTTTGCTGTCTACTAATGAAAGTACTTCTGTTTTCCATTTTGTTCTATGATAGTGAGATGATTGCACCTTCAAAAAAAAATCACATGCTAGACTGGAGAGATGGTTCAGTGGTTGGGGAAGTTTCATTCAAGCCTAGTAACATGAGTTTGATTACTGGAGTCTACAATGTAGAAGGAAATGAGCAACTCCTGAAAGTTGTCTTCTGATCTCTATATGCATGCCAAGGTTACATGCAGGCCTACCTAAATATATAAACACACAATGAATAAACAAATAAATGTATTTTAAATTAAAAAAAAAATCACACACTGTCTCAAACAACTTGAATGTAATCTTAGAAAAATAGAAGAGTTTAGGTCTCTTTGGTTGCCATTATTTCACTTTATAAACAATATACTTGAACTTCCGATAACCAAAGGCTATCGAAATTTTCTCAATTTAACTACAGTTTTTGGTTGTACCACTTAATGTTTTCTCTTTGTTTTTGAAATTTTATTCTTTCCCATCTTGAGATTGTCTCAGCAAAACAAAACAACAGACTACTGTGGAGATTGTATAAATGTGTAAATGAAAATCAAAGTAATCCAATAAGCTCTCCAATGTGACTGTTTTTAGAAATAAGATTTAATGTGAAGAACATTCAAGATGTTACCATTATTGCAATTAAGAATTCAATTAAAAAGTAAGAAATAAACAGGCACAATACCAGAAACAAAGAGGAAATACAAAATAATTACAAAATGTCCCTTGTCAACTAAGCTTATACATTTGCAACACCCTCCTTTGAAAAAAAATTTATTTATTTTTAATATTTTATTTAATGCACCTAGGTCTCATAGTGCTCACAGAACTCAAGAGGACACTGGATTGACTGGAATTAGGGACAGGTCTTAGCCACAGGTGCTGAGATTCAAACCTGGCTCCACTGCAAGGGCAGCCCCTGCTCTTAAGTATTGAACCTTCTCTACAGCCCCAGAAAAATATCTTTAAAAGATAACCTTTGAATTTTAGGAATTAGATAATAAAATAATTTTAGGAACAATAGATGACTGTTATAAATTTTATTTTCTGATCTAATCTTCTTTCCCAAAAGTTTACGTGAAGACAAGATAAGGATGGATTAGAGACTGGCATAGGATGGGCAATCATAAACGATGATCTAAGAATCTGCAACTCTAACCTAAAAGATCTTTGTACATAGCTAGAGTGTTAGAGAGGAATGGGGGGAGGAGGTGGCTGAGTACCTAAAAGTACTTGCAGAGGATTGGGGTTCAGTTCCCTTCACTCACATAGTAGATTACAATCATCTGTAACTTCAGTTTAAAGGGATCTAAGACCATTTTCTGGCTTCTATGGGTATCAGAAACAAACAATGTGCATATATACATTAAGGCAGAATACTTATACATACACATAAAATGAAAGTAAATTAATCTTAAGATATTTTTAAAGACAAAGGAATAGGTTTTGCAATAAAAGAAACTACCAAAAATGAGGCATTTAAAAAAAAATCTTTGGAAATAGGACTTCATTTAGAATATGGGAAAAAATATAGTTGTCATTAAAGGACAGAACAAAAAGAATTAGAATTATTTTATCTCTCTCCTTTCCCTTTCTCTAAAAACACTATCTCTTTATAATACAGGGTGACTCAGAACTTACTGTGAACAGTACGCTAGGCTCAAAATTGCAGGATCTTCTGGAGTTTGTGTCTCAAGTATTAAGGAGTTCTTGTGTAGAATATATGTAGCAATATGTACTTCTGAGCTATTAAAGTACATTTAATTAAGTACAATTTCATAAACATTCTTAAGAAAGTTTTAAAAAATTTAAAAGTATCAAACTCATTAAAAGGAAATAAAAGTCATTTTGTAATCAGAGTAGAAATTCTACAGCACTTCACAAGAAATTAAATGTTGCTGAGTATAGAAGGGAAACAGTCAGAAAGAACATGCTCAAATGTATGAAGGCAGTCAATGTAGACATGATTTGAGACAAAGTTGTAGCCCTATCCTAAGACTAAACAAATATGTCTGACAGAAACAACCAACACTATCTTTTGAAGAGACAGGGATAGAGACAAAGTCTTGATGGTATAATAAATTTTCCCAAATAATTTCTTTAGTGTCAGGACAGAAATATAGATATTATAGGTTCAATATTGGTGGACTCAACAGTGAACTTCTCTGACAGCAGTTCCATTCCATCACTACAATCTAGGAAAACAGTCTAAATTATTATTAAGGCATTATTTGTCTTCTGCAATCTGTTATGAACAAAATCACTGTGTTAAAGTAATTCTAATATGAAGTGCTATTATAAGCACAGTCAACTGCAATCAAGTACAATTTCCTTTTGCCTTTCCAATTTACTTCCAATTCTTTCCTTTAACTTTCCTGACTAATCATACCAGTTCTATGCTGAATGAGGAATGGAGAGGAGAATTTTGTATATGGTTATTTTCAAAATGACAACAATATTACAATAGTACTGACTATGTGGAAATGTGGAGAGAGAAGCATTGCATACTATTGGTGGGTATGTCCATTAGTACAGCTTTTGAAGTTATACTGAAATATTAAATCCTGTATGAAGGCTCATAACACTCAAGCATCTAAAGAAACAACATTCAGGAAACATAAATACAGAACATTTCAAATTCACAAAGCCCTTCCTCAAAATTTTAAGAGTAAGAAACAATTACTGAGGAAAGGAAACTTCAGTGGTCCTGCTGAAAGATGCAAACAGAACTCTAGGATTACAACTTTTGTTCAGTCATCAGTCATCTGGGACATAAAAATTCTCCTGAAAGTAACCCCTATGTTCCTGTAAGCAACCTAAATAAATTTATGGTTCATGAGTTTACATGTGGTAACATCATTTCTCTGACTTGTCACTAAATAGAGATGTTTCTTCCCATGTTCTCAGGAACAAACAACAATCATCACTGTGAGTAAAAGCAGGGGGTTGCATCAAAACCTAAAAATAGATCTAATAGATCTTTAACAATCAGAGTTCCAAGGTAGAATATCAAGGAAATAATGGAAAAATTGGATAATAGCTATTATAGCAGGTTATGTAAAGGTCAAAACCCTCATGTCTAATAGTTAAGTAAAGTAGAAAATGTTAAAAAGTAAAATTATACCAGTGTCAGAAAGTGACCAGAGTCGCAGAAAATTGGCATTGTACTTTCAGTAACAGAAATTTTAAAAGAAAGAGGAAGAGAGACAAAAATCCTGCAAGGAACATGCAAAGATGCAAAGGAAAAAGGATGCTACGCATTTATTTATTTCTCTTAAAGTACATCAGCAACTGTTATTTATGGGTCCCCATTTCTCAACTTCCTGAGACCTGGGACTCCTTTATGTTACCTGATTAATAATTTTTTTTTTAAAGAAGAGATTCCTGTAGCCCCAGTCAGCCTGGAACTTACTAAAAAGACCAGACTAACCTTGATCTCAGAGATCCACTTATCTTTGCCTCCTGAGTATTGGGATTAAAGGCATATGTAACCATACCTGTAGTATCAGATTAAAATTTTTAAAAGAAAGTCTTACACTTTTTTAAATTTATTATTGTGTCTCTGTGAATATGCCCTCCACAGTACACATATGGATATCAGAAGGCTACGTTCAGGATTCAGATATCGCTTATGGGTCCCACATGGGTCCCAAGCTGCAAACTCAAGGTTGTCATGCTTGAGAGCAGGCACATCAATTTGCTAAGCCACCTCTCTGTCCCACTGAATTGCAATCTTTACCTCTTTTTCTCTGTTGAAAAAATTCCATTTATTATTTTTATGTTATGTGTATGAATGTTTTACCTTCATATATGTATGTGCATGTGTCTTGCAATATTCTCAAGAGGTCAGAAGAGGAGGTTAAATCCCATGGAACTGCAGTTATAGACCGTTGTTGGCTGCTGTGTGGGTGCTAAGAATCAAACACAGGTCCTTTGTAGAAGCAGTTAGCACTGTTAACCTCTGAGTTGCCTTTGTAGTCCAACATCACCCTCCTTTGCACTGTCTGTTTACATTTCCCTTGTATACTTTTTTCTTAGCCAATACACTAAATATTCAGTAGCCTTTCACTGCTTTAATCATTTCCAGTCATAACCCACAACAGTTACTATCATCGTGTATGCCATACTATCAATGTTCTTTTATTTCCTAAAATGACTAGAGTTTAAGGGTGATTGGTATTTGATTATCAACGTATATTAATTATGGGCTTACACTTTGATAGTGGCTGTTTCTACACACAATATTCTACTTTCACATGGAATGAGGTTTGAGTCTGATTCCTAAATCCCTTCAAACATCAGAGATCTGGAACTACTGTCCTAATAAGTAAGATCATATTGCTGAAGATACCACACATTTGAGTCATACAATATAGAGAAATCAAGTTGTGATAACTGGAAGCATCATCCTACTTACTGGTTTTCAATATACTAGATGTTTCTACAAGTACTACCAGGGAAGCAAAGTCATCATCAAGTTTACCTACGTGTGAATCCTGTGAGCTACAAAAACTGGCTTGGCAAGACATGCCCACTGGTACAATAGTGTCACAAATCTTATGATTAGATGTTATGACCCATCCCATCTAATGAAGTTCACACTTGGTGTTATTACCTGAGCAAGCAAAACAAAACAAAACAAAAACTACCTGACTGCTTAGAGCACAGAGAAGAACCTAAAAATTTTATTCTACAAAAAAGTACAGAGTAATAAATTGCTTCCTAAGTTCTTACCTTTATCTATGGATTAGGAATTCACTCCATTCTTGTCAAAGAAGTTTATTTTTCCAGCAGATTAAGATTAATAGAGAGCTCCACAACTGACCAAAGTAAGCAGAATGAGATGACGGAGTGTTCAGCTCCAAATGTGGTACCTATACCAAACCCTCTCCCTCCCACAGTTCAGGGATTGCTGAAGAAAGATTTTAAGAAAGAGCCAGGGTTAGAGGACATCTGCAGCAACACATATTTTCCAGGCCTGATATGGCCATTACATATATGAACTCACAAACTAAAACTGGGACAAGATTAAATAAGCAAAAACTCCCAGTATGCATGGAGGAAGAGCTCATGAAACTCCCTCCCATATGAGGTACTACTGACAATGGTTGCCTGCTGGTAGGGCAAGAGGAAGTATGGCCTGTCTAGAATTTAAATGAAGATTACATCGGTAGGTTAGTTTTGGAAGGATGGCTATTTTCACAATACTAATCCTGTCACTCTCTCAGATTGGGAAGTCTTTATGTTTTATGATAGTTTCTTTCATTTTTTTCTTAAAGTTGTTATTATAAAAGTCTTTGTTTCTTGCTAATTTTTTATAGTTTTATGAATTACATCATCTAGAATTGAGGATATTTTACTTCCCTTCCAATTTTTATCACCCTTGGTCTTACTGCTGTAGCTCAAACTTCAAGTACTATATTAGACAGTAATGGTGCTAGTGGACATCCTTGATTTATTTCTGATTTTAGTGGAATGCTAAATGAGTTTTTTCTTCCAATCAGTATGGTGTTGGCTGTGGATATGTTGTATATTGTCTATATTATGTTGAGGTATATATCCTGCACTTGCAGATTCTCCAGGACTTTTATTTTCTTCATTGCATATTTTATTGAATTTTTGTGCATTTCATACAATGTATCTTAATGACACTAGACCCCATCACCTATCTTCACTACCACATAACCTCCAACCAACTTTCATATATAGTCTATCACATATTTTAAGGCCTATCAAGTCAATTTTGTGTTCCCAGATGTCCCTCAGTGTGAGTTCATCTACTGGAACCTGTTCAGCCTGTCTAGCATCATTCCCTTGAAGAACAACTTCTCACCCAGAAGGGATCACCTGTCAATGGTATCTCAGCAAACACTGGGGGTTCTTACCATTTTACCCAGTTCTATGCTGGAGTTTTTGTGTGGTTTCATTTTGCATGGGTCTAGGACATGCTGTCACCATTGTAGTAAGTGCATATGGGCAAGTTCACAGACACCTGGAAAACTCTGTTTTCGTGTAAACATTCACAAGCCCTGTATCTTAAAATGCTTCTTTCCCTTCTTCAGCCATGCCTCCTGAGCTCTGCATGTCAGAATTTTAATACGGGAATTCCCTCCAGGGACATTTACTCCTCAGTCTCTTATTCTCTAAATGCTGGCCACTTGTGGATTTCTGTGTTAATTACCATCTGTTACATGAGGAAGCTTTACTGGTGAGAGTTGAGACATGGATTAATGATGTTCCTACTCCCTATACTGTATGTTATGCTGTGTGAGGCTTCGGGCTAGAGGTTTGATCAGTTGCGGAACTCTGTTATAGTCTCTATCCATTGCACAGAAGCTTCTTTGATAAGTGCTGATGTATACCTATAAATATAAAATGCATATTCAAAATAGAAAGTACATTTATCCCAGGAAGTGACAAAAAGAAACAGGAGTAGATTTTTCTCTAGGATCTATGATCACTCCAGTCATGTTTATGGACTGATATTTTGGCTAAGTCTACAGTGTCACACATGCTTTCCATTCCATTGAGTATAATTCAAGATAGCTGTTGATTGTTCCCAAGATAAAAGTATCATCACTGCATCACTATAGTCTGTTTTCCCCATCATTGTTGTGGTTATTATGTTTTATAGCTGGGATTGGACCATTTATTTATTTTACTACTTTTAGAAGCTTGCTAAGACACTAGGAGAAATCTTCTACAGGAAGAAGGATTTCATGTCAATTCCAGCTCCATTACTTCAAGTTCTATCTGAAGTATAGGATCTTACCTTCAAATTCTAGGAAAGAAAATTCAGGGCTATGGCAATAACCGATGTTATTTTGGAAGTGTCTTAGATTACTTTGACAACTCAAAAGAGATTTCATTTTACTGTTTGGCATTGTTCCTTGGTATCTAGCCGTCAGTTATACATGTGTACTCATAGAAACTTTATGTGCATTTTTTTTCAGTAGGCTTAGGAACTAATTCATTTCCCTGGTTTGAACACCATCTAAATATTATTTAGGTCTTCTCTCTCTTCCTGCTTAACCTATCCTCTTCTCTCTCCAGGCAAAGTCCCCATTTTCCACTGTTTCATACTTGATAATATCTAGATCCTATTGTTAAGCATTTCTGGAGTTCCTTTTCCCCCTCTATACCCATGGTTCCTTGTATAACCCTCCCTCTTCTTTGCCAGTTAAATACTCCCACTTTCCCTATTTCCCCCTCAGTAGCACATGTCTTCTACTATTCTTTTGTGTCAACAGCTCCTTCTTTACCTCTACCCCATGGTAAAGGAATGGAAATTCCATTTTCATGGCTTTTGAAGTTATATCAGGATATATACTCACATTTAGGGTTTTGGAGCTTAGCTCTATAAAAAGACCAAGAACACATACTCATTCATTTTTCTGAATCTATGTTACTTTCCTTAGTATAAATTTCTAGCTTCATTCATTTATCTGAAAATATCATAATCATAATTTCATCTTTCCTTACTGCTGAGAAGAATGCTGTTGGGTAAAAATACCACACTTTCATTATCTACTGATCAGTAGAGAGACATGTATGCTGTTTCCATTTCCTAGTTATTGTGAAAAGAGCAGCAAACTCTCTACACTAGGATGACTCCTTTGGGTATATGCCAATGACTAGTATAACCACCAAACACCTCCACTCTTATACAAGTGTTCTACAATAAGAACTACAGATTCCATCCCCTGCCAGCCTTGGACACAGATTAGCTACAGCTCCTCAGCCTTAGTTCTCTGGCTGAGCTTTCTAACCCAGACTACCTATACTCTAGTATTCATTGCTAAGACCCTCCTCAATACTACACCCACCCCACATATTTCCTGATTCCAGACTATCCTGACCGGGCAGGACCCTGGTAAGTCAGATCCTGACCACTGAATCTATCCATTCGTCTCACTGACCCTTACACTGTCCCACGTCAGCTTTAAACAAAGGCTAGCTCCAACTCCTCTGACTCAGATCTCTAAACTAGATTCATAACCCAGACTAGCTAAATACTGTAGCATAGATTCTAAGTCGCTCATCAAGTATCCTCCCAACCCACATCTACTCTGATCAAAGAAGAAACTAAGAGAGAAATAAAAGTGTCCGTGAAACTAAATGAAAATGAGAATACAACACAACAAACCTCTGGGACACCTTAAACGCAATCCTAATAAGGAAGTTTATAGTTCTTAGTACCTACATTAAAAAATCAGAAAGAACACATGTAAATGATTTAACAACACAACTCAAGACTCTAGAAACGCAAGAACAAACTAACCCAAACCTAGTAGATTAGAAGAAATAACAAAAATCAGAGCAGAAATTAATGAAATAGAAACAAAGAAAATACAAAATAAATTAATGAAGAAGCTGATTTTTTGAAAGATTTAACAAGATAGGCAGATCCTTAGACCAGTTAGCCAAAGGAAAGAAAGAACAAATCCAAATGAAGAAAATTAGAGAAGAGAAACATCACAACAGACACCAGAAAAAGTCAGAACATTTCAAAGGAACACTTTTAAAATGTACACTACATTAAAGTCAAAAATCTCATAAAAATGGGTGAATTTCTAAAGACATGAACATCAGCAAAGTTAAAGCAAGAAGAGATCAACAGCTTAACCAGACTTATAACAAATAGGAGAATTGAAACAGTAACAGAAAACTTCCCAATTAAAAAAAGCTCAAGCCTAGATGGATTAACAACAGAATTCTACCAGATGTTCAAAGAAGATCAACAACCAATACTGCTTAAATTATGCAAAAGGATAGACACAGAGGAGGAACTCCAAAATTCCTTCTATGGAGCCAGTATCACTATAATACCAAAACCAGGTAAAGACACAACAAACAAAAAACTGTAGGCCCCTATCTTTGATGAACACAGATGCAACAATACTCAACAAAATACTCAAAAACCCCATACAGATGCACATTTAAAAGATCATTTACCATGATCAAGTTGCCTTTTTTCCAGAGATGTAAGAATGGTTCAATATAGGCAAGTCAATCAATGTGATAAATCATATAAATGGACTGATAGACAAAAATCACATGGTCATCTCAGTATATGTAGAAAAGGCCTTTGACAAAATCCAACATGCATTCATGATAAATTTCCTTCAAGAAATTGTTCAGGAGGAAACATATGTCAACATAATTAAATCTATATACAACAAACCCATACCCAACATCATTCTAAATGGAGAAAAACTAGAAGCATTCCCATTAAAATTGGGTACCAAACAGAGCATTCCACTATCTCCACTCCTTTTCAATATAGTGCTTGAAACTCTGGCAAGAGCAGTAAGACAAGGAAAGGAAATTAAAGAGGTACTAATTGGAAAAGGTCCAACTGTCTCTGTTGGCAGATGATATGATATCATCCCTAAGAGATACCAAAAACTGTTAGAATGATTAATACTTTCAGTAAAGTGGCAGGTTTAAAAAACAACTTACAAAAATCAGTAGCCTTTCCACATAGCAATAACAATCAGGAAAAGGATTCAGGAAAATAGTCCCATTAACAGTAACCTCCAAAAATTAAAATATTTAGGAGTTAAGCTAACCAAAGGCATTAAAGATCTCTACAATGAAAACTTCAAATTTTTAAAGAAAGAGATAAAGGGAGACACTAGGAGATGGAAAGACCTACCATAGTAATGGATTGGTAGACTCAATACTGTCAAAATAACCATACTACCAAAAACAATCTATAGATTCAATGCAATGTCAATCAAAATACCCATGACATTCTTCACAGAGCTTGAAAAAAAACTCCTAAAATTTATGTGGAATCAGAAAACACCCAAGAAAGCAATGTTAGGCAAAAAGAATGGCACTCGGGGATCATCATATGAGATCTCAGATTATATTACAGAGCTATAGTCATAAAGATCTAAGGGTACTGGCACAAAAATAGACACATCGGACCACAATAGAAGACAGAAACAGGAGTCCAGCAATTTCAGCCACCTGATGTTTGAGAAAGGTGCCGAGAATATACAATGGAGGAAGCATAGTGTCATCAACAAATGGTGCTCACAAAACTGGGTCTCCACCTGTAGAAGACTGACACTATACCCTTAACTTTCGCCCTGCACAAAAGTTAACTCCAAATGGATCAAATACCACAACACAAACCCTGAAACTCTGAAACTGCAAGAAGAAAACATGAACCAGAGCATTTCAATCCTCTAAGATATAGGTACAGGAAAGCAGTTTCTAAATCAGACATCAACTGCTCAGTTAAGGACAGCAATCACTAAGTGGGAGGTCATTAAACCACAAACCTTCTATACAGCAAAAGAAACAACTAAGGAAGGGAAGAGGAAATCCACTGAGTGGAAAAAAAAAAACTTTACAAGTCATACATCCAACAGAGGATTAGTATCTACAATATGCAGAGAACAAAAAGACAAAGAATAAAGAAAATAAATGAGCCACTATAAAAACGGCCTATAGACCTGAATAGAGTTCTCAAAATGCAGAAATAAAAAGGGCTAGGAAACATCTTCAACAGTGTTCAACATCCCCAGTAATTAGAGAAACCCCAAATTAGAAAACCACATTAAGATTCCATCTCACCACCGTCAGACTAGTTAAGTTCAAGACAATGAAAGACACCGAATGCTGGCAAGGATGTGGAGAAAGGAAATGCTCATTCACAGGTGGTGAGAATGTGAACTCATGTAGCCACTATGGAAAGCAGTGTGGAACACTCTCAAAAAACTAAAAATGAATCTTCCAAATGACCTAGTTATACCACTTGTTGGCATAACTATATACCATATAACATATATACCACTCATTGTCCTATAGATATCCCTGTTTATTCATGTTTGTTGTTGCTTTCTTCACCACAGCTAAGGAATGGAAACAACCTAAATTTCCATCAAGTGATGAATGAATAATGAAAATGTAGTACATTTACACAATGAAGTTCTATCAGCAGTAAGAAAGGATGAAATTATAAAGTAGATAGAACTAGAGAGGTGTACTAAGTGAAATAATACAAACAGACAAATAAAGCAAACAATGTATCCTCCCTTATTTGCAAATTTTAACACCATTCTCTTATATGTTAGTATATATCCTGATGTAACAGCGGGATCCAGGAAAAGGGAAAAGATACACGAACGTAAAAGAAAAGCACGAACGTGTAGTAGGGGTAGTGGGGAACAGATGTACGAGGTGGAAGTTGGGAAAACTGGGAGTGTTTAGCTAGGAGGAGAGGAGGAAGGGATATCCAAGGGGCCATGGTATCAGGGCTAGGGGTTGGTGAGGATGGATGGTGGGAGTCTGGAGTTTTGGGGGGAGAGTAAGGATAATGCAGACAGTGGGACTGAGGAGGGAGAAGGGAGATCAGATGGGAGTAAAAACAATAGAGATGAGTGAATCTTGAAGGGGTAGGGAACCCGGAGGGAAATGCGATGCCCCTGTAACCGAATGAGAAATGCACACACAGTATCTAAACATTGGTGTGTATAAATGCCTGGTGATTGTTTGGCAAGGAACACTGTAAGACAGAGGAGGTCTCCGTCTGAATGGTTGGTGGGAGTGGTCCAAGAGACTACTAAACTGGCACAGGCTATTGCTAAGACTCTTTTGTTATCCCTCAGAACTAATAGATGGTAACCTGTTGCTGAAGACAGGACATACTTTGGGTATAGGTCTTGGAGCAGTGGAGCAGGAACTGACCTGGAAAGGTCTAAAGTTTGACTCTCATAATCCTAGATGATCATATTCAAACTGCTAAGGGAGAAGATCAACAAGCAGACCATACACTACTCAGCAGGGAAGCTTCTTTTTGTAGCAGAGAGAGGCTTTTGCAGAGCTCCATAACTGGTCTGACAAGAGTATTCATCTAAGAGATGCCCAGTACTAAGTGAAACATCTACCATTGAACCTCTACATCCAAGACTCATGGAGCACAGTGGTATGATGGGTAGAGAGAAAAATAATGCATCCCTCAACCCTCACCATTGATGATTCCTTATACAACAGAGTGCGATGCCACAACTGGCCAAGACAAGTCCTAGACAGGACTTCTATACTGAATCTCATTCACTCAGGGCTCAGGGCTCATTGAGGATTTTAAGAGCCTGGACTGGTTCATGAATGCAGGGGAGCAGAAGTTTTCAGGTCATGGAAACCTTGCGCATGTGAACTTGTGGCAATAGTGCCATCGAGAACAGGACCTATGCCAACCCAATTAAACAGATTCTACAGGGAAAAAGTGAAATGGGTGGTGGGCTGGCCCTAGCTTGAAAAAATGTGGGAGATCTTACTTGGGATTTCTGCATGGGATGACTGGACACCAGTATATAAATTTGTACTGAGGGATATTAGGGAGCATGTGTTTGAGTGCATAAGATTTGCCATGCGGGGCAGAGCTCATGGGATCTGATAGGGTATGGACACAGAAGGGGGTCTGGATTTAATTGAGAACTGTTGTTATAAAATTACAAAAGCTCAACAAATTATTAAAGAGAACCATCTAGAAGAGTCCCAAGATACAGAATTTTTAAAAATCATGTAATAACCAAATAATTCAATGAATTTAAAGAACACAAAAACAACTCAAAGAACTCAAGGGCTATAAGGTGTAAACTCCTGACTGAAGCTCAAGAAAAATACAAACATACACCTGAATGAAATGAAAAACACAATTCAGGATCTGACAGAGAATAAATATCCAAAGTATAAAAAAGAACTCAATAGACAAAGGAGAAAAAAAAAAAAAGACCCAATTACTAATTGGACTATAGGTCTGAAAAGAGAGCTCTCAAAAGAAGAAATAAAAATATCTAACAAACACTCTAAAAAGTAATTAGGGGAATATTACTACTTTAAGTTTTATCTAATCTGTCAGAATGGCTAAAATCAAGAGAACAAATCACATCAAATGTTGGCATGCATAGAAGTAATTTTCATTCATTGTTGGTGGGGTTGCAAACTGATGTTTCTGTGGAAATCACTACAGAGACATATTTAAAAACTAAAACAGGGGGCCGGAGAATTGATTCAGGAGTAAAGAGCACTTTACTAGAGGACCAATGTTTGATTCATAACATACATATGGTAGCTCTGATGCTCTCTTCTGGCCATCACAGGCAGTACACACATACCAGTAAACCTATTGGCAATTAAATACTTCTACAAATAACAATATAAAAAATCATTTTTATAGGAACCTAAAATCAAATATACCACATGTTTCAGTTATACCACTTCTTAGAAGATACCTAAAGGACTCATCCTACTGCACAAAAACTTGTGCAGCCGTGTTGGATTCTGCTCTTTCACAATAGCTAATAAATGGAAACAACCTAAATGTAGTTCAAGTGTTGAATGAATAATGAAAATATTGTACATAAAGTTTACACAGTAGAGTTCTACTCAGGGGTAAAGAAAAATAAAATCATGAAATTTACAGGTAAATGCAAGAAACCTGAAACTGTTATACTAAGTGAAATAATACAGGCTCAGAAAAAAACAGAGACATGTGTTCAGTCTCATTTGTGGATTTTTAGCTCCAAATCCTTGGCTATGTTCTACATATCCTGATGAAACCATAAAAGCCAGGAAAATGGAACGGGACCATTTGGATAAAGGGGAAAAAAACTGGAGAAAAGGGGAACTGTAAGAGACAGGTTAACACCTGTTATCAAGAGGGAAATGGGAAAAGAAATGGAAACAGAGCTTTCCAAGTGTTCAATTGCTGTGAGAAAATATTTGACCAATACCAATTTGGGGAGGAAAGAGTTGATTTAGCTTACATTTCCTAGGTAACATGTTGTTTATCACTTAGGAAGCCCAAGGTTGGAACTCAGGGAAGGAAACGGGAGACAGAAACTGAAGCACTGGCCTTTAAGGAACCCCGCTTACTGGTTTGCCCCCTCCCCCCGGCCGCAGGCCATGCTCAGCCTGAACAAACTTCCCAGGGGTGGCACCACCCACAATGGGCTAGGGCCACCCATATCAGTCAACAATTAAGAAAATACCCTACATACATGACCACAGGCCATTCCAACAGAGGCAATTCCCCTATTGAGGCTTCTTCAACCCAAGTGTGTCAAAATAACACTAAAGCTATCCAGCCACCAACCTTCTGGGAATTTGCTCATATAAACTTAAAGCAATCGTGAAAGCATGCACAAGACCTGTATAGAGTCATACAATTGGTATGAGAGACTCTGTGAGATGCTTAACTCTAAATGATCCGTCTTCAATGCAACCCTCTATACTTGAGATGAATTTTTGTCTCAAATTCACCAGACAGGTTTCCTTATGTTGCTCATGGGGATTAACACAGAACCCACAGCTGGTCAAAGTGCAGAGAACAAGAGACTGCAGAGTGTTCATTCCTGAATAGAACACTTATTTAAATCTCTGGCTCCCAAGGCTCAGTGATCCTTGTGAAAAGGGGCCATAAAGATTACAAAAGCCTGAAGGTGTGGGTGATCACAAGGAAACCGATTTCCAGATAGGTGGTAGTTACACAAAGAAACTCACAGCAATGGTGAAGGCATAAACAATTCACAGGCAAGCTCTAACCAGACAAAATCCAAGCACCAACATGGAGAAGTGGGTAAAAAAACTCTAGATCCAATCAAGATCTTGTGGCAACAGGTAGGAGCTGGAAGGACAAGAGACAGTCCCTTAGAGAGAGTAAACATTTGGTAGGTTAATCAGCCTTCTTCAGTGGACAGACCCACACGGAAGGACATTGGTGTACAAAACTGGCCTCCATAGACTATGTCTGTGTATATGTGCGTGTGTGTACATTAAATTTGGCAGGGGAGGAGGCAGAAAGGAAAAGTATAGAGAAGGGAGAGGATATAAATACCATATTTTATTGTATGAAAATCTCCAAAATCCCATTTTAAAAAAAGTTTAATAATCTCAGAAAACCAGAACTAACCAATGACAAATCTAGTCAATGAGAAGAAACAATTCATACAGACCACAGCAGAAATTAATAGGCTAGAAACAGATAAAACACTATAAAGAATCAACAGATCTAAAAGGAGGTTCTTTGAGAAGGTAAAGAAGACTGAGAGACCCTCTACTCCAATTAACCAAAAGGAAGAAACAGGGTACCCAAATAAACAGAGTCAGAGACAGAAAGGGGAACAAATTCAGGGCAGTATAAGGGAAAACTTTAAAAACCTACACTGCAACGCGTTGTTGTAAAACCCAAAAGTTGAACCAAGAAAATAACACCTTAGATGTATAACAAATAATGACAATGAAACAGTAAAAGAAAAAGGAACAGAGAGAGAAACCGAAAGTCTTAACCTGTTTTAATATAATACCCAAAACAAGTAAAAACATGACCCAAAAGAAGGTAAACAACAGGAAAAATATGTCTGAAGAATATACATGCAACAACTGTCTATTGAGACATTATGTTCCCACCCTTGGGCCTTGGAGTTGTTCTTCTGAGGCTGATTACGAATGCCTAACTTGCCTACCACCATCTTGGCGAGTTGCTGAAATCCCAATGTGTCCCCCACCTGCTTTGGGACCATATGTCATTCTATGGCTCCAGGGTGTGGCCTCCCCTGCTAGCCAGTAAGAGGTTGGCATATTCTGGTCACATCCCCTCACTTTGGGCCTTGGCACCATCACGCTGAAGCTGCCAGAGGGCATCAACTACCCGGGACATGTTCGCACTCCTGGAGAGCTCCCAACTATTCTTCATGGATCCATCCAATTCCTCCAATATAAAATTAACAGAGAAAAGTTGCAGGCCAGATCACCTGACTTTTCAGACTCAAAGAGAAAGCACCCAGCCTACATCAGCAGTACTAACAGAATCAAATTTTCAACTCAACAAAGACACGCTTGAGTTTCATACCAGAATCAATGAAAGGAAAGCAAGAAAAGGAAATGCACGTGCCCAAACCACAACAAATAAAAGTAATTTGGAAGTCAAAATAATATGTCCCCACCAAAATCCATGAAATTCAAAGATAAAAGGATGGAACTACAAACTGTTATAATCAGAGAAAAAGCACAGAAAATTAAGCAAATTTGCACATCTTCCCTCTAATTTGCACAAGCTAGTATATGGGAGTATATATCCTGATGGTAACTTCAGGAGTCAGAAAAGTAGAAAGGAACCCTGGAGGTAAAAGGAAAGAAAGAGTCCAAAGAGAAAGGGATACAAGGATACAAGTATTACCAAAGGGTAAATGAAGATACTATAGGTACTTAAGTAGGATGAAAGGATATACAAGGAACCATCAGGGACAGAAGGAAGAAGAGACTCAGGAAACAGGGACAATAGATGATAGATATTATCAAAAGGAAAATGTGGGTATTTTAAGAGGACAGAAAGGAGGGAGGTGAGGCACAGAGAGAGAGAGAGAGAGAGAGAGAGAGAGAGAGAGAGAGAGAGATGAGAGATAAGTAATGCCTTTGTGGCATGAAACAACAAAAAAGAAATGTTGAAAATTGTAGTGAAAAATGTGTTTGTATATACAATGTATATACAATATACAATATATGAGTAAATGTCTATAGTTGAAGACTATACAAGAAGAAACGGTGCCAGACAGAAGAAAACTTCCTTTCAGTTATTGGTTGGGTGGGGGAGGGAATCCAAGAGATTCCCCAAATACCACAGACTATTTTCACCCTTGATAGTCTTCCAGAACTTGAAGGAAGACCAGATTGTGGAAGATGGGACATACTAGGGACACAGGACTTGGAGTGATGAAGCTCAAACTGACTTTGAAGGCTCCACCCTGAAGATTGGCTCTCATAGTTTTAGAGGATACTATGCAAGCCGCTAAGGGAGAAAAATCAATCAATGGACAAGGCCAGTCTTAAAGCCTAATAAAGCACAACAATGACTGACACAGCAAACCATATCCAGGCAGCATTCCCCCACTTTTAAAATATTTTATTGAATTTTTAAATATTTCATATCTAACACCCTAATTATCTTGATAAACCCTTCCCATTGGCAGCCCCCCATACCTTGACACAGGATTTCATGCACTGTGTAATTTAAGTGAAGGTCTATCCAGTCAGGTTAGTGCCCTCTGATGTCCCTCAGTAGAAGTTCATCCACTGAGATCTACTGAGCCTGTATTGTTACTCCCTTAAAGATCAGATCTTCCTCACCCAGCAATAAATCAGCTGCCCAATAGTTCTTTGGATAAGATTGGAGCCTGCTGTCCTTTTCCATACTTCTACCTTGAGTTTTTGTCTTCCTGAGTTTGCAAGTGTCTTGGTGCATGCTATCACCACTGCTGTGAGTTCATATGAGCAAGGTCCCATGGGCCATTAAGGTTCTATTTCCATAGGTTCGTGCACCTTCTTTTTTGTGTGTGTAAATTTTTTATTGAATTTTTGCATATTTCATGCAGAGCATTGTGTTTGTCAGCTCTTCCTCACCCAGCAATAATCGGCTGCCAGTAATTCTTTGACTAAAATTGGGACCTGCTGTCTGTTTCCATAGTTCTGTGCTGGTTTTCTGTCAGCTTGAGTTTGTATGGTCTTGTGCATGTCGATGCCATTGCTTTAGGGTCATATGACAAAGGGTCCCCTGGCTCATACAATCTTTCCAGTTCTTCTTCAGCAATGGCCCCTGAACCCTGGGTTCATTGTCCTCAATTGCACGAGGGTGCTTTGTTGATGAGAGTTGAGAGATGCATTAGTATTCTCTCTACTCCTTGTACCACTATGTATCATGAGCCTTGGATTTAGACGTTTCCATTGGAGATGTGTCACTTAGGATTAGTGTTTCACAGACACTTAATCTCTGTGTGTGACTGGTTGAGGATCTCTGTGATAGTCTCCATCTGTTGTAAAAAAAAAAAAAAAAAAAAAAAACTTCTTTGATGAGTGGTGATTAGCATACTACTCTGTAAATATAAGGATTCATATTTAGCACATAGTAAGAAAATACATGTCTACGGATATAAGAGCCTTTGGGTTTTTGCTGTTACAGCGCCGCATCTCAGTTCCTCGCCACGTAGACTTTAAGTATAATTAGGTAGCTGTTGATTACCCCAAAGCACAGGTGCCACTACTACCCAGTGTAGCTTGTTGGGCTGCTCAAACTGTGGCTATTCGGTTTTAAAGCTGGGATTGGACCGTCAACTGATGTTCTCCATTAGCAGCTGGTGTAGTGTTCTCCAAAACTATGAGAGGTAGACTTCAGGGAGGTGGCTTCCAAGTCAGTTCCAGTTCCATTGTTTCAAGTCCTGTGTCCAAAGTATGTCCTATCTTCAGCAATAGGGTCTTAGCCTGGTAGGGAATCCAAAACTGTGGCAATACCGTAGTGTGTAATTTTGGAAGTCTCTTGGACTACCTTGGTCAACCACTCGAAGGGAGGTGTCTCCTGTCTGACACTGTTTCTTGTTATAGACTTCAGCTATACACAAGGACTCGTAATTTTTCAGTAGGTTTTTTTAATCTTATACCTCTCCCTCTCATTTTTTACACCACCTACGCATTATTTATCTCTCCTTTCTCTCCCCGTCTAAGATTTCCCTCCTCCCTCCCAAGCTAAAATATCCCCCTTTCCCCATTTTCTCTCTGAATATACCTGTCTCCTATGGTTTCCCCCCTTTTTTGTGGCTCTTCTTCCCCTTTACCTCCATAGTTACTAAGTGGAGGCGGGGGAGCATTGCCACTTTTATCTTCAAGGTAATCAACAGGTATTTAATTGGCCTTAAAGTCCTTAATGTATGGCACTGTAAACATACCCAAATCCACATGGTTGGAGGTCATAGTGCCTAGAGAAAATCATGTGTGTCACATACCTCAATAAACATAATTTCTTATTCAGTGCTAAACATGGATCCTTATATTTACAGACAAGTATATCAATCACCACTCATCAAAGATGCTTCTCTTTGCAACAGATGGAGTTTGACAATAGTACAGAGTTTGGCCACAACTGGTCAAACATATAGATTAATTATCTGTGAAATGCTCAACACTAAGTGACAATGGAACCTCTACACGTAAGGCTCACGGAATACAGTGGAACATGGGGTAGAGAGAATTCCAGCGCATCTCTGAGGTCTAACCAATGAAGCTTTCTCATGCAATAGAGGGTGATGAACACAGAAAGCCACAACCAACTAACCTAGAGAGACAAAAACCCACACACAACTGGGGAAATAGGCAGAGGCCCCACCCTTATCTGGAAAACTACTGGTAGCTGATCACTGATGGGTGAAATAGAGATGATCTTCATTAAGGGAATAAATAGGTTGAACAGGCTCAAGTGGATGAACTCATACCAAGCTGCCTCTGGGTACCCAAACTTGACTTGATAAGACTTAACATATATGATAGAACACAGTTAATCCTGTGGGCAGGCTACTGCGGGTAGCAGATTGGGGGAGGCGGTCTGAATATGACTAAGGTGTTTTAAATGAAATGCACAAATATTCATTATATATCAATGTATATCCACATTCAAATATATCAAAGTAAAATTTTCTATAAAATATTTGCACACCGAATACAGGATTACCTCAAAGAAGAGGTCATCCACAACAATCAAGTTGGCTTCATCTGGGTGATATGTGGATGGTTGGATATTCTTAAGTCAATAAAGATAATCATATAAGTGAACTAAAAGACAATATCCACATAATCATCTCAATAGATCTAGACAGACCTTTGATAAAATTAAAGACACCTTCAAGATTACAGTTCAAGAGGGAACTTAATTCCAAATAAAGGTTATATATGACAAACTCAAAGCCATTATCATTTTTATGGTAGAATAACTCAAGGATTCTCATTAAAGTAAGGAATGCAACAGCATTATTCACTATCTCCACTTTTTTCAATATGGTCCTTGAAGGGCTAGCTAGCACATTAATACGGAAAGAGAATACTTAAAGGGACTGATGGGGAAAAAAGGAAAAGTCAGAATATATTTTTGAACATGATATAATATGTAAGAGATCTCAAAACTCCCACCGGAAAAACTTCAAGAGGTCAACACTTGCAGCAAGGTGTTAGGATACATAATGAACATAAAAATCAGTGGCTTTTCTATATACCATAACAGCAAGCTGAGAAAGAGACCATGGACACACTCCAATTCACATATAACCCTGGATAGCCACAGCAACCCTGAGAGAGAACAAGGTTGGGGGAATTAGGTATTAGTTACATTTCTGTTGCTATGTTAAAACACCATAGCCAAAGCAACGTGTAGAAAAAAGAGGCTATTGTAGCTTATAGTTCCAGAGTGAGAGAATCCATCATGGTGGGGAGGATAACAACAGGGCAGGCATACGGGTTGGGGCGGGAAGCTGAGAGCTCACACCTTAAAGCAAAGACAGTGAAGCTAGAAGTGGGGCAAAAGTATGAACTGTCAAAGTCTAAGCCCAGTGATATCCTTCCTTCAAGTCCCAACCTCCATAATGTGTTATTTATTTAGAGTATGTCTCAGTTTAAAGGTGAAAAGCAGAATGAATATAACATACTACAGAAAGATAAACCATGTAAACAGAAGAATGAATATAGTGGGAAATCATCTTTAAATATTTGTCTCAAGAGACAAAGAAATTCTTATGTAGTAATAATACTGTTTGATTCACTGGATATTAACAGTTGTAAATGCATACACATTTAATATGAGAACATCAGTATAAAGACATTATTTGCAAACCTAGATGGAGATACTTATGCTCATGCAGTAATACCTAGAGATTTCAATGCTTATTTATAATAAAGTACTAAAATACACAGTAATAAAATCAATTTGAAATAAGAGCTGACCTTACATTCCAGACACAGAATACCATCCACACATTCTTCTGAGATAAATTTAGGATAGATAAATCAGGACAGATTTAAAGTTGAAATTATTACAAAAATGTTTTTTGACCATGAAGGAGTAAAATTAGAAATCGACAATAGGACAGTCACAGCAGAAACAACAACATTAAAAACAAGTAAACAAAAACTGGACTTTTCACAAATATGTAAAAGTAAGCATCACAGTCTTTAAAAACTACTGGTAAAGTTGAAATCAAGACAAATATAAAAAGGAATACTGAAAATAAAAACAATAACCTATAACACAGACAAAAAGGCACTAAAATGAAAACTTACAGCAATGAAAGTAAACAATTTTTTAAAGAATTTATTGGGTCATAAGATGACTCAGTAGGTAAAAGGAACTTGCCACTAAGCGTTACATCCTGAGTTAGATTCCTGAGACTTATAGGAGACAACCCCTACATGTTCTTCTCTGATAATCACACACAAATCATTCCATGTGAACCCTGATACATATGCATGGAGGGGTGTGTGTGTGTATGTCTCTGGTGTATGTGTTACGGTGTCTGTGTGGTGTGCTGTGTGAGTGTATGTGTGTGTGTGTGTGTGTGTGTGTGTGTGTGTGTGTGTGTGTGTGTGATTAAATGGTTTTCCTGAGGGGCTGGAGAGATGGCTCAACAGTTAAGAGCACTTAGTGCTTTTCCAGAGGACTGGAACTCAGTTTCCAGTACCCACATGAAGAGGTTCAGCACTACCTCTTTCTGTGTCTCCAAATGATTCAACCCCTTTGACTTCCCTTTGGCCTCTGCAGGAACTTGTACATAAACTCAGTCATATGCACATATATATTATATATGTGAATAAATTTTAAAGGCTTTAAAAAATTAGTTCCACAATAAATTATTTTTATACATCAAGTTTGTATTTTATACAAACTTCAAAGCAGAGAGAAAATTCTTAGAAATATAAGTAGCATTTTTTTGAAGGAAGGGTGAGGTTATTTTCTTAAGACACACTGTTTCTGCCGTCCGGATTGGCTTTGATCTCACAAAGATAAACCTGATTTTTGCCTCCAGAATGTTGGAATTAAAGGTGTGGGTGGAGTATCGTGTTTTTAAATGACACAAAATGAAAAAAAGAGACTAGCAATAAGACAGGAGGTGAGAAGGGAAAAGGATCAAAGGATTATGATAAACACTACTATTACAAGAACTTAATAATGAAAAAGTCAGGAAAATTTAAAAATAGTCTTCTAGCAAAACAGAATCATAAAGAAAAGAAAATAATAAAGCCTAAACAAACCAGTAACTGGTGGGGGGAATGAATTAACAACCCAAAGTAGATTATGAGTAATTCACGGAAACAGAGTCGGGAAACAAAGATGACTTGATATAATTTCCTGAAAAATAATAAAATTGGCCCATACTATGCACAAAACTCAAGGAAAAATAGGCTGAAAGATTAAAATATGAAAACCTCAAATGATGAAAGTACAAGAGAAGAAAGCTACCTGCCTCTGGAATGAGTGATAATGGAGGTAGGAGGGGGAACAGGAGACAACAAAATAAATACATACTAAAGTAAAGCATATTAAACTAAAGATCTATACATAAAAAAAACAAGAGAATAAGTAAAAATCAAGCCTGAGAATGGAACATACTACTCAGACTTGGCAACAACATATATGACATTTTCCATGGCAAATAATGATAAGATATAAAAAATACAAAGAGCTGGGGACAATGTGGTAGACCTGTAATCCCAATATGGGAAAACAGAATGAAGAGGATCATGGGATTCAGTCTAGGCTAGGATAAAAAGAGACAGTCCTTTAGAAAAAGTAAAAATAAAAACAAGAAAGTCTGCAAAAAAACTGAAGACAAATTTCTTAGAAGATATACAAGTGTGTAACATATATATCAATAAATACTGAACAATACTAGTCATATAGAAACACATAAATGGTTGTTAGCTATCACCTCATTTATTTTTGGATGGCTATTTTAAGAAAAAGAAAGGATGGCAAGTACCTACCAGGACAGGAGAAAAGGGTACTCTTATATATTGTTAGTAAGAATACACATGGAGTGGGGAAGGGAGGGTGCTGGAGAGATGGCTCAGTGGCCAAGAGCACTGGCTGCTATTGCAGAAGACCCAGGTTTGAGTCCCGGACCCACACAACAGCTAAAAAGTCAAGTTCCAAGAAATCCAATGTTGTCTTCTGACTTCTCAGAGCATTACACAACACGGGTGCGCTTACATGCATGGTAGCAATACACCCACACAAATAAAACAAAAATAAAAATTTTAATGACCATAAGTAAGTCAGAGTCATTATGGAAAGTAATAGAGAAGTTCAGAAAAGTTCAAAATTCAGTATCACATGGTCTAACAATTTCCAGTACTGAATACATATCCAAAGGAACTGAAATTGATGTGATAAAGAAACAATCGTTTTCATTTT